>CM023944.1:24990757-25046774 GCA_013407115.1 Glycine latifolia | reverse complement strand
TTTTTTTTTTTTTTTTTTTTTTTTTTTTAAACCCAGGTTATTATATTGACTTACTTCTATTCTTTGAAATCATTATTCATCATGGTGTGCTAATTTTTATAGGATTTACATGCTCCACAATATTGATGATTTTGAACAAGAATGAACTATTATTGTTTCTAAGTTCAACCTAGAAGCAAATAAGCACATAAAAGGCTTCTATGAAGTCAAGCAATATTGGGTATCATCTTATCTTCGTGGACATTTCTTTGGGGTATGAGGGGTATGACAACAACTGAAAGATTTGAGAGTATAAACGGATTTGTGAAACATTTTACTTATCTTGCTCATGTTTAATCCAACTTTTCAAACAAGAATTCATATGATATTTTAGTTTCTTTCCTATCTTGTTTTGTGGATTATTTTTACATTGCAAGTGTTTAATAATTGGTGGTAAGTGGATTGTAGTACCATATGAAGTAGCTTAAATTCTAAATTGGTGTTCATGTCTAATATTATATATTGTTCTTGCCATTTAGAACATTGGGCAACGACAATCACATCATACTATGTTGGATACATATAAGATTTTTCACTTCAAACTTTATCACTTTATCTCTTTTAGAAGAGCATGTTTATAATGTTTGCACAATAATTGCTTTCAATAAGTTTCTAGAGGAGTTTGAGAGAGCAACTCAACACAAAATATGTGAAGAAAATCATGGAATACATTGTGCAACATTACAAGGAGCTACATTCACAAAAGCATAAAGTCTTCTGGATGGTGATGTGATTGGTTGTAGTTGTAAGCATTTTGAATTTTGTGGTATTCTTTGTTGGCGTGTATTGACAATATTCCTCTATAAAGATTGTTTTCAAGTTTCAATTATGTACTTGTTGTTATGTTGGCACCCTAACAAATTTCATAGACCAATTAAATCTTCTTTGGTTCCAAGTGAAGGAGAATGTATTGATAAAGATCCATCTATTGATAGCGTCGGGTAAGAAGATATTAATTTTGTTAGCATTCCTCCAAGTTCAACAACAAAAGGTCATCCCAAGACAAAACTATCAAAAGGTGAAAAATAATTAGAGAAGAAAGCTAGAAGTTGTACATTTTCAAGAGAAGTAACCACAATATTACAACTTGCCCATATAAATACTATCATTATTTGTCAATAATGTCAAAGAAAATGAAGAAAGAAGTCCAATTGCAAAAAAAAATCAAATCCTATTTTTTATCTTAAGTTTTATATTAAACTTTTGGGAATCTAGTGATTTTTAATTTTTTCAAGTATTATCATATATTACTATTGTTATGTCTTTCCTTCTTTTTGTTTTTACAACATTAGATACTAATTGTTGTCTTGAGAAGAAAAAGTTTGCATTATCATTATGAAAGAGAGGTTGTGAACATCTAATGTGAAAGCCAAGAGTTTGTTAATTATTATTTAGCTATGAACATCTATTATAAAAAAACGTTGGTGTCTTTATTATTAGTATAATTATTTTTACAACAAATATTGTTGACAAATTGATGAAGAAGTCACAATGTTGCAAAGGTAGTTATTTTTCTGTTATGTAGGGGGTCATGGTTTTTTTTTATAAGTGTCTGAATATTGCGCAATAACATTTTCATGTTATTTTTTTTGTTAGCAACTTTTTCAAGCTTTGTAGAAATATTTTTTTTTAGATAATACTATATGACATATATTTGTTGTTTCATGTGAGAGACTTGCACAATGATGCGCCAAAAAATGGATTTAGATAGAGTATTTAAGTTGCAACAAGAGATTTGCACTAATTAATGTTGATGGGAAGTGAGAGATTATATCATGGTGGATCTATAAAATAAATAGGAAAGATAAAATATTTTTTTAAAAGAATCAAAATTAACTAGTTAGTTGAAAAATGGATAGTTAATAAGGCCTAAACTGTGCATGTGCAAGGTGACACAAATTAGAAAAATGTTGATTATTTTAATATAGTAAGAAATTATTGATATTGTTTTCATGAGAAGTGATTTCTAAACTAGCTGTAATAAATTGTTTAATGTCATAATCAATTATTTTACCCAAGTTTTTAGTCTTCAATATATCTTCTATTGTGTTCTTAAAAAATTTGATCTTTTCCTAAAATACTTTTATGCTATCCTTCATGCTATTTAATAATATCTAAAGGTTTCTAAAACACAGAGAATAACGTATATTCTTTTGAAAGATCTTTTTGAATTATTGTCAATTTTCCTAAACCAATTTTCTTTATTGTTGTGGTATTTTCTCACCATTAAAGTGTTATTTACATTATCTTTTTGTAACAGAAAAAATCTACATTATCATTTGCTTGAATTTCTTAAGAGGATGGGATATTCCTTAGACATTGATAGGATAAGGTATGTCTATTACTATGAGTTGTTTAGGTTGGGTTATCTCTAGTTGTAATCAAAGAACAAACATAATTCATTATTGGAAGAAATTCATAGGTTATTGCTTGGGGACTATTGGATGTAAGTCGTAAATAGTTAATAGTCGAACAAAGAAAAATCTCAATACAATTTTTCCTATCCTACTTTTTTTATATAATGCAATTTATTTGTTTATATTTTTGCATAACAACATTATTCTTCAATATCTTGTTTATAAATTACAAAAACTTAATTTGAGTATGTCTTATTGTTATTGTTAATACATTAACTTTCACCATAATAGAATCAGACTCTCAATAAACATATCATTCACGTGTTTAAGGTTTTACAAAAAGTTTTGGTTAATTTGCATTTTGTCCCCTATAATTTACTATCCGCAATTTTGGTCTCCTTATTTTTTCTCGCAATTTTGGTCTCCTTAGTTTTTCTCACAATTTTAGCCTCTAACTTTTTAAAATTCACAATTTTGATTGAATCCTTAATTTAGCATACATTGGTGACTATTGATTTGTTAGTGTTTTGGTGACTATTCCAAACAGTAAACTCATTATTAAGTGTGATATGGGGCCCAGAGGGCCTTTGTTTGTTAAATTGAGAATTATACCACAATAAGGATTTGAAAAAAAATTGGATCTAAATTGAGAAAAAATGATCAAAATTATAGATAATAAATTAACGGGGACAAAAATTATAATTTAGCCAAATATGTTAACTTTTTGAGATACATTATACATAATGTACTTTTTCCTTAACCATTGTTTTTCCCAATAAAATTTCCCTCTAAAGGATTTTAATGATGTGGTATTGAATGATCTATTAAGATAATATTTTTTTATGAATAAAATAAAATAGTACATATTAAAACAATCATGTATTATTTTTTCTTTATTATAGTTTTGTTTCACATGATTTTTTTAGTAATATTGTAATGAAACAATCTTTATGAGTATAATTATTTTGTAGACCATTAAATATGTGGATCAATGAGATGAGATTTTTCTAACTTAGTGACCTCGAGTTCAAACATTAAGATTATGTTTGCCAAATTACCTGAAAATTTAGACTATATTTGACAAAACTAGTTGGAAAGCTAGTTGAAAGTTAAAAAACTAACTTATTAAATCATAAGTATTTTGTAAAAGTATATGTTGAAGTAACAAAAAATTTAAAATGACAAAAATAAACATTTATAGGATAATTTTATATAAAATACTATTTTATGAATAAAAATATATTTTAAACTATAAAAAATTTTAAATTAATTTTAAACTCTTGTAATTTTTTATTTATAGATAAATTGTTTTCATCATATTTTTAGTTTCAATTATTATATTTTTCATATTATATATATATTATTAATCTTATGTTATGTCTTAAATATTTTTAATCAAATTTATAATAAAGTAAAAATACATTTATGTAGACATTATACTTTTATTATTTTAATTAGAGTAATAGTTGAAATAAATCATGACATAAAATTATTCAAAAAATAATAGAAAATTAAAATAAAGTAAATCTAACATTTACTCATTGTCAATTTCTTGAAGTATAATGTTGAAATAATAGTTAAATATTATAAATAGTAAAATGATTGAAATAAAATAGTGTAATATGAAAAAAGTATGTGGGAGAAATGAGTAAAATAAATAAATAAATCAATAATTTATGTTTAATTTAAAAAGAGCAATACAAAATTTAAAAAGCATTTTAAGAGTAAAAAATAATAAAATATAAAAAGTTAAAAGTTAGTGTTTTAAGAAAGTTACTTCAAGTAGTTTTTGTTTTTAAAAAAACTATAGAAGTTAAAAAAAATGTTTGTTTATCTAGCTGGTAATGGTCGTTGAAATGGCTTGCCAACATAACCTTAGTTAAAAGCGAACAAACTGGCTGGAAATTGAAAGTTAGTTGAAAGCTTAAAACTATCTCATTAAATCACAAGTGTTTAGTAAAATTATTTGTTGAAGTAACTAAAAATCTAAAATTACATAGATTTACATATACAATTTTAATTGATTTTCTTGGAAAAAAATATTTTGTAGTATTTATAGCTTTAGTATTAAATTAATGTTAATCACTTGTAGTTTTTTATTTATAAAATATCCAAAAAGAAAAACTATATGAACTTGTTATATATCACTTTCAATATCATATATAATAAAAAGATAAAAATGAAAATAAAAAATCCTATTATATGTAAAAGAAAGGTTAAAATAATAACATTTTACCTTAAATATAAAATATTAAAAAGGAAATCTAATAAATATTCAAGGACAAAAAGTGAATAAATATAAAAAAATATAAGTTAAAAGTCAGCATTTTAAAAAATTTATTTCAACTAACATTAAAAAAAATATTAGAAATTGCTAAAAGAAACTCATTTACTAAATAATCATACAAGTTTTTCAGTTAATAAAAAAAGTAGAAGCTAATGTCTTGTCAAACACAACTTTGTGTTAAATATTCTGAGAGTTTGTTGTTCATAATAATCTTGTATGATTTAAATATGATTGTCTCTAATAGAAGATACTTACATATTTCCTATTTTTTTTAGTGGATGCCCATTAGTTGTTTGATTTGATTTCAATTTCTTCTAATAAATAATAATGAAATGATTTAATTAGTTTCATTTGCCGATATGATATTGAGAGGATACTTTAAATAACTCTAAAACTAATGTTTGTTACTTTTTTTTACCCATTGATGTCTATTTACTTGTATCAAATTTGAAACAATACACATTTTTTTCTTCATCTTTCTTTTTTTTGTTGAAAATTTATTTAATTTCTTTATCTTTCTAGTCTCTTAACTCTCTCTTTAATTACTTTCTTTATATATTTGTTATATATATTTGTTATCTCTTTGTTTGCATATTTTCATAACAATTTTACTATTTTTAAAAGAAAGAAGAAAACTAATCAATTTAGAAAAGAAAACTAAAAAGACATTTTGTTAAAGACATTTATTATTTTTTTAGAGAAAGATATTTATTATATTTAAAATATAAAAAACATTAAATATTTGTTTTTATATACAATTGGTAACATTTAATAATACATATTATAAGTTCTTTAATTAGTTCCTTTAATGTATTCCTTAAAAGAATCCCAATAAAAGTTAACAAAAAAATAAAGAAGGACTAATTCATTTAAAGGCCAAAACATATAATAAATTTCAATAAAAAAAGGTTTATAGTGATATTTTGGTATACCAAAAAAAAAATTGATAACAGAATTAAAACTCCATCCTTTCAAGCCAAGTATTTCGTGGCTAAACCAAACCCATTATAGTCTTTTAAATTTTAATCCCATTATAAATAAACATGTTAGAGACATGACCTGTGGTTGGGATACTGACTCAGTAACCTTTCCCTGGTTGGGGCAATCAATAATCTAACTTTTTCGTAAAGTTTGTATAGAAACAAACCAATAATAACAGAACAATACTTACATAATAGATTTACAGTAAAATCAGAAGGACAAAAAAAAATCTTTGTAAGCTTCTTTTTACTTTCATTAATAACTAAATCAAATTCGTTTCGTTTTAGATTTTGATAAAATTCTGAGATTAATTTTTATATACGATTTAATGTAAAGATTTTTAAACTATCAATGAAAAATATTTCAGATACGACTTGAAAAAAATATTATAAAAATTAATAAACATATTATATATAACAATTTGTAATTAAATAAAATATAAAACAAATCTTTATATTATTAATACATTCTAATTAGACTAACATGGATAAAATATGTATTTAGATTAATGTTGGTCACAAATTTTATATTTAAATGTGTATTAAGTTATGTGAAACTAATTCCAATTATCAACCAAATAAACATTAAAACATTTTTGTCAACAATATTATTTGATATAAAGTATTTTTATATCACTGTTTTGTGTTCTAGGAAATTATTTTTATTTTTCAAAAAAAGTACTATTTTTATTTTATTTTTTTCTAAATGTCTATTGGTACGAAATTATTTTCCGTTAAAAGTAATGATAAATGTCTGTCGGGACAATAAATACATACAAGTTGGATATTTTTTTGTCAACATAATTTATTTTATGCCTAAAGACTAATATAATTCGAATCATCAACTACTTAATTATAATACAAAGTCACTAACACTTATATATCAAACAGGTACATTATTTTTATTTAATTATTGACTTAAATGCTTAAAATTTCCAGCAAAGCTCAACACCGTGCCATGGTTAGCAGATAAATAAATCCTTCCTTTATACTTAGACACGTTGAATAAAGTTTTTTTTACTGCAATAATGTTTGATATTTTAAAAATATAACTTTGTCAAATGGGATAAAATATGAGTTTAATGGTCATATTTATAGTGTAAAATAATTTTAATTTTATAATGTCATTAAATCATAAATTATTATTGATATGTTTCTTAAAATAATTATTATAAAAATTAAAAAACTTATCATATATGATAAGTATAATTAGATAATAGTATAAAATTATTTTACAATGTAAAACATACTTATTTTCTCATAAATATAATGTCTCTTTATATAAGGATTTTTATTCCCTTTCATAAGACTTTTTTAAAAAGTAATCTTTTATATTAATTATTTTAATTAAAATATTCTGAATTAATTTATAATTTTTGTATTCAATTAATAGTAAATATTATAAATTAATAACATAATTTCATTTTTTCTTGTGTGGTTAAAGATGACTTTTTTTATAAAAAAAGAAAATGACTAGTACACATGAATTTATTTAGTGAAAAATAATTAAGTAAAAAAAGTGAAATGATGACAATAATTTTAGAAAAATATAAATTATAAACAAATTTGAAATTATTACTTAAATTAATTAACTTTCTTAATATCGAAGAGAGAGGTACTTTAATAATTTCTATGCAACTATTCGGCAGACACTTTTTGTGCGTAAATAAAACCTAAAACAAAACTGAATATATGGAAAACGGATGCAAAATGAGTAAATAATTATTTTGGTGAAGTGTTAGACTTAGACAATTATATTAGTCCTGAAACGGAGAAAATGTTAAATAAATTTTAATAATGTCATATAAGTCTTTAATTATAATTACTTTTTATCATTTTAGTACTCAAGTATACGTTAATACTATTAGTTTAATCACACGTTATTTTGAATTTTGGATTAATATAATATTTTTTTATTATATTATCAATACAAAGTATGATTGATTGTACTGATTAGTAATAACGGTCGAGAATCCTTTAATAAAATTCTTTTCTCTCAATTATTTTTTTTTTTCATTCATAAAACTTGAATATGAAATATTACTTAAAAGAATCAAATTTAATATCTCCAGGACAAAAAAATTTGTTAATGAACTAATATCTTTATTAATATAACATTCAAACTTTTAATTCAAGGAATAATATGACAAGTCTTAAAAATTTAGAGAACAAAATCACGGTTAACTTGAAAAAAATATATATTACGATAAATCTCAATTTCATGCTTAAAAGTATGAGATGTTGTCATTTTAGTTCATAAAACTCGGAAAACAAAAAAGTCATTGAAATTACATTTTTTCATTCTCTTTGGTCCAAAATTCAAGAAATTATATAACATAAATGATAAAAGTCTAAAATGTTACAACTTTTTATATTTTTAAAGATTAAAATAGTGATTTACTCTTTTTAAAAATGATAACCAAAGAGATGAATATAGAAGGCCTTTTTTTATTAGAGTAAATTATATTAACCATACTTGAAGTATCATAAAATTACATAAATTTCTAGTATTTTTTTAATCATTAATGTAACATTTTTTTTACAAAGAAGTTGGGAGTAATACTTTTTAAACAATTAAAAAAGTGATGTTGGTATAGTACATAATGTAGTATGATAATGACACAAGTGATAACATTGTATGTCTTTTAATCAAGTTACAGATTTAAAATATAACATTAAGTATAGAATAAATCATATTAGAAGAGGAAACTGTACCTTGTATGTGTTTATAATCTCCAACAAATATTAGTCATTGTTTTTGGAGAGACTATTTCAGACTAATATTATGATAAAAAAAATATTTTCAAAAAATAAATGAGATTAAAGTATAAATAAATAAAAGCATTAAAAATTAATGTAATTCTACGAAATCTCAAAGATAATTAATGTAATCTATACTCTCTTTATTATGACTAATTGAAAAAGAAACACTTTTTACCCCTATATTTATTTTTTAAAAAGAAAAAATAATTGAAGAATATAGTGATAACAATTTTTTATAAAAGAAAATGACATCAGTTAAGATTCATAAATGAAATAAAAATAATTTACCAAAAGAAATAATTATCTTTATTAATACATATTCTTAATTTTTCAAGACATATGCCAATATGGATCAGACTCCTCTGGTCCCTATAAAAACTGGATAGAGACAGAAGAAAAATAAAAATTAAAAAAATTAAAGCATCGAAATTTCTCTGCAGAAAAGGAAAAACATTTATTTTCTTTTCCGTGTGATATGTTATTAGCGACGAGTGTTTTTTTTTTTTTTTTTCTGTTGTGAAAACATTGTATTGTATTGTATCCGTTCTGTGGAGATAACGCCGTAGCGGGTCTCATTCCTTGTGTTTGGAGTTTACCCAACTTGCGAGATTCCACCATTTTTTCATGTCTTAGATTTCATTTCACTAGAGTGAGCGATTCCCAAAAATAAAGTTCATTTTCTTTTTCTCTGTTTTCCTCTTCTCCAATGCCAGAAAATTAAAGGGTCGTGGTCGTTTGTTGTTGTAGTAAACTGTGTGGGCGTTATCTTCGATTGTTTGTTTTCGCTCAAATGGGTAGTGTTTGTTGCTGTAATAATAACCTGTGGTTGTTGTCTCTGGCATTTGAAGCTGGGAGAAAGTTGTGAATTTCCCTTTTTTTTTTATCCTCTCTTGTTGTTGTGGGTATTCTAAGGTTTTTATTTGTTAAACACAGTGCTGTTGGGGACTCTGGGGAGTGGTTTCTTGTGGTTTTGACTTTAGAGTAGTGAATGGTGGGGTTTTGGTTTGGTTTGGTTTGGGAGGAGGAATATGTGTGTGGTGTTGTTTAGCTTGAAGCGGTGTTTAGTTTGTTATTGCTAAAAAAAGTTGAAGGGTATTTCTCTAATTCATGGAAAGTTCTTGTCTTTGCTGTTTGAAAGAAAAGGGGTGACTTGTGCTGTGGAGTTTGAGTATTGGCTGTGGAAGGGAGGGTAGAATGGATTTATGGGTTGTTGCAGCTGCTGCTGGAGCTGGTTATTTAGCTAAATATTGGAACAGGATTTCAAAAAATGGCGACGGCTTGCGTCACGTTGCTTCGGAGGATTCTTGTTTTGAGAATCCTGGCCCCCCTAGCTACTCTTCTCCGTTGGCCAAACAAGCACGAAGAGATGAATTGGGCAAAGATTTTTATTATGATGGAAGGGCTTTAGAAGGGGAGTCTTCAGATCTTAACAAAATGGATGGTCTTTTGACAGGAGGAGTGGCTTCTACCAGACGGATTGATGGCGAAAAATTGCAACATTTTCGGAATTATAACAAGCATGATGTGCTATCTATATCAAACTTGGCAATGTCATTATCACCATATGATGATAGCTTCAAGGATGTTGATGATGGAAATGAGCAAAGCTCTGGCTTTGTTGGTGACCATGGTTTCCTTTTTCCGGATTCTTCTGCTGAAGTGGTTCCTATCCATAACTCTTCTGGACATAAAACCTTTCTCAAGATGAAGCATTTGTCTGGGTGTGTCAATAGACCTTTAAGTTCCTTGGAAAGTTGCTTTATGGCCCAGCTGTACAAGGAGCATGCTGAAACCGAAGAATATGTTTTTAGTTCTCTTTCATCACTGTCCACAGCCACAAGATCTTTTCTTGTAAGCAATGGAAGCCAAATAATCAACAGAGCGAATAATAATTTGTTCAGCTCGTCGATTGAAAGTAAGGAATATAAGTTGCAAAAAGAAGCTGGTCAAGTAAAGGATGAAAATGTATTTGGGGTTCCTTCCTTGCCAAATATCATATCAGTAAATGATACTAAGGAGAAGTTTAATGCAGTCATTGTGAGAAGAAGATCGAGCTCTTCCAACAATGTGTCGAGTGGAAAACTCATCCATACTCAACAATTTGGTATATTCCTCATTTAAACAATACCTCCTCAGCCTGTGATGTGTTGCAAATGTTTGATTTATGTATTTCTTGTTCATGGCTATGTTTAGAACTTTTACTTTTGTGGTAGGAATAACACACTTCTTAGTTACTCAAGGAAATGATCTGTCTTTCAATGAGGATTTTTTTTTTTTTATATAGATTTTTTGGTGTTATGCTTAGTTACTGTCTCCTGTATTGTGAGAATAAAATGGTAAAGGAATCGTGTTTTATTTTTCTCACGGGTGTAATTTATAAATATAGATATTTGATATTTCTATACAATTCACTAATCTTTGAGAGTGAGGCTTATAAGTTATTTTAAAATTGAATGGCTTCTGAACTGGTTTAAATTTTAAAGTCTTTTCATATTGGAGGGATACTGTAGCTTTTAGGTTTTATATTCACTGACAATTGATATGGAAACACACAATAGAGAATCTCATTCTTCCTTTGCAAATGGATATTTTATGGGGTGGTGAAGGTGGAATGAAATTGCTTCAGTTCTTAAAGCAGCATTCACAGCCTTAATTAGTGAAGGGTATTATTATCTGATCTTTAAATGTTTTGATTAAGCCTAACTTTCTAAATTCTAACCCAAAAATGTTTTCTGCATCGGCAACTGCTAATATTGATCTTTGAAATGAATTAGGTTGCTATTTATTTCATGGGTGGACAATATGTATTACTTTGATAACTACATTTGTTAACACATCTTTATTCATCAGATAAAACATTTCTCTTCAGTCTTGGGATTTCGTTCGGGATGATAACTTCCATCATTGCAAATAAAAGAGAAATAGTCAAGTTAAGAGCGTTGTTGAAGCAGAATGAAAACTTGGTTCAAGATCTACAAGAGGAACTGGAAATGAAAGATTCAATGACTGTAAAGGAGTTACAGAATGAAAATTATGGTTCACAGGATACATGTGATCATTCCTCATATGACAAGGAGCTAAATGAATTTTCCCCTGAAAAGCATGTCGATATCTCTCCAAGAATTGACTCTAAAGAATCATATCATCAAAAGGTAGAACAAAGTTCTGAGTCCCCGAGCAAAATTGAAGCTGAGCTTGAAGCTGAACTTGAGAGATTGGGGTTGGATATGAATGCATCAAGCCTAGAAGGAAAATTATCCGAGCTTGTTGAGGTAAGAATATGTTTATCTTCACATTTCCACATTTCCTGGTAATTGCATGATCCTTTAGCACAAAAATTGTCTTGAAATATATCTGTTTTTGTCTTTTATTATTAGTTTTTCCATGTATTCACCTCCGAACACCGCCTATGGTATCATAGCCAGTCACAAGTCTAGGTAAAGGAAGAGAATTGTGCTAGGCCTTCAACAGCTAATGTAAAACTTGTCAACATACCAAACATGGATCATGTATGACCTATTTTGTGTGCCATATATTCACCTAGTTTAGTTGGTCTCATCCTTTGATATGGGGAAAATAAAAAAATGGCATGGAAATGACCCCTTCTGATTTATGTGCCTTGAAAGAGATATTATGTTACTCAATTCCTCCCTGTAACATGAAAGATGAATGCCTGAACTTCCACTTGTTCTGACTTATGCTGCAACATGAGTTTTTAATTCGTATGACTAATTTATTCTAGTAGAAACCAGAATTGCAGATATAACTGAGTTCTTAGCAATTGACTAGCACTGGTGTGTTGAGTAACAGAAACAATAACTAATCTTTGCACTGATATAGATATTGGTTTTAGCTCCCTTTGCCAATTTCATATGCCTTGTTTTTCTTGGAAGTTCCAACACATCTTTGTTTTGCAAATCATGCAAAATTTCTTTTTCCAGTGAAAGTTTTCACCCTATACTTTGTTCCAATGCTTTTTGTGGTTGAAGTTAATGCTTCTTAAATGGGTTAATGGGCGTTAATGGTGCACAAGTTCTTGCAGCTTGACCCAGAGTTTGTAGCAGATTTTGCTCGGGGTGAGTTACGAGCCAACATGGTCAGTGGGAAAGATTCTGTCTATCCAAAATCAAATGAGGATGCCGGTGACGCAACACCTCTCCCTGCCAACTATGCAGTTTTGCCTCATGAACTGAGTTTGCGTTTGCATGAAGTTATACAATCCCAACTTGAGCAACGCATGAAGGAACTTGAGATTGCCCTTGAAAATAGCCAGAGGAAAGTACGGCTTTTGGAATCAAAGCAAGAGAGTTGTCTTCAAAAGGCATCTTCCTTTAGTAAAGAAAATGATGATTGTGACCTTATGTCTCAGCCCTTAATCCTCAATTTATCAGGTGAAGCTCTAGATGCATACAATGAAGCCTATGAAGAACTAATAAAGATAAATGACTCTGAAGAAAATTCACCATTAGGCATCCATGATAGTAGTGACCACCAGGAAGATTCATATGCAAATGATTGGCATGCATTAGGGGTTCAACATGGTGGAGTAAATGGTTCTAGTAAGGTAATAATGTTGGAAGGAAGCATTTATGAATTAGATGGTACTGAAGATGAAACTTGCGGTATTGATGATACTGAGGTGGAACAGCAATTGATTAGGCAAATTGTTGAAAGGACCAAGAAAGGTTCTCCCGTTTTTAGAAATGCACAAAGGATATTGTATTCTATGGATGAAGATGAACAATGATATCAAATAGTTTTTAGGCATCTAGGAATAGAAAAGAGTAACATTTATTAATACCAAAAAGCTTCCTTTATATTCATCTTTTTATTTGCATCATATCATATCCGTTAGTTCTGTGCAGCCCCTTTTCAAGCAAAAGGCCTAAATCTTTCTACCAAATATTCATAACTCAAGCTTCATTGGCCTATAAAGTGCATGTTGGATACATGCTTAGTTGATATATTGAACGTTTTAAAGATCGGGTTTGTGAGAAGCTACAAAATATCGCATTACTCAATTGTCCGTTAAGTGGAAGAATGAACACACTACTGACACTACAAGTAATTAGATTAGACCACGGGGTGTTGTATATGAATTTTCTCTGGTAAATGAGCTGTTGTGTTGGCATCGCCTACATTGCACAAACCTGCGACAATGAAATGGATGCTATAAATAAAATAATGACTGGCTTAGAGGCTTTTTTTATCATTTGGGAGTAAAAAATATGTTAAGGCAATTGGTGTGTTCAGTTTTAGAAGACGTGACCTTGCAGCTATAAATCCTATAAAGATATATGACTTTTGTTTATAAAGTTATAATTATTTTTACGATTTATTCCTAAACGGAAATTTATTCAAAAAGTGTTTTCATTTTGATAATTTTGAAAAAGAAAAATTACCCCCCAAATGATTAAAAAGCCCTTGCTTAGATATTTGGTTGTGAGCATCAAAATGAACTTCAATGATAGAAATGTAACTATATGTAAGTAAGTTTGGTTTCGACTCTTTGTAAAGTTGAATCTATTCACGATTAGTGGTATTGTTTCTTGCGGTGGCTCTTTAAGTAACAAAGTGGTTGATGATTTTTGTAAAAGATATTTTTTTTTCTTGTTAAACCTGGTTATCTTTGATCGAGAGGCAAAGACTAATTTCTATGATCCAATTAAGGGATTAATATCTTCTAACATGTTTTTTCATTTGCACAAATAAAAATCAAATCCCTAATCATATAATTAAGAGATACAGTTATTTATAATATGTCACATCATGTTGGTTGTAAAAGGCATTTTAATGTTTATGTAAGATGATACTTCCACAAATATCTTATTGTTTGCTTCAAAACAAAGACTATAATAAGTATTGAGAGTTTCATCTCAGTTTAGTTTTAATGTTTTTTTTATGAATGTAAGATATTTTTAGTTAGGAGTTAATCTTAGAATTTGTTTGAGAAATGAAAGGAAAATCTCTCAAACAAGAGATTGTCTGAAATTAATATCAAAGGAAAATATTCTTCATACTTTCTCGCTTGAAAACAAGTATCTATGGTCATAATATAATACGATCTCATTCTGTCAAACAAAAAAATATAATATGATCTCATCAACATATTTCCCATAAGAAAAAAAAAAGCTTTCAATAACACGGCGATGACCTTAGTTAATGTACTTGAAAAAATATTTGATAAAACAAGATTAATTATATATGTGCACTATATCTCTAGAACAAATATCTATTATATGACATAACAAACCTGTCATTATCACTAAATTATCCTTTTTAATGACTTGTCCATTGTCTATTCTTTTGTCTTGAACATGTAATCATCTAGACTAATAACTTATTCTATCAACAAATTTCTTTAGAAAATATTTTGTTCACTTTACTTTTTGAATATATGAAAAATTCTTGTTCTGAATGGTTCATAAATCATGAGAAATTGTATAACTCTAAAAATCTCAAAGTCACTATTCTCATCTCTATTATTAGGATTACATGAGGCATACAATGGTGGCCCGAACACAATCAAGATGGACGATCGCTTAGAGGCTCATTTTTAGAGGGGCATCAATTTTTTTAATTAGTCTATATAAATACTAAATAAAAAATTCAAATAATTTTAAAATTATGTAAAAAAAAAATATTATAAAAAATGAAATAATTATCAGTAATTGTTAGGGAAACAATTATCCATCATTAGTCAAGTAATGGATTATGTTTCTACTTCTCAACAAAATTCTACCCATAATTTTGAAAAAATGAATAATTAATTTATGTACAATATTTTTTTGTCCTGAGTCAGAGACCATGAGTTCCCCAACTGATTGAGTTAGAGACCAATCCTGCTCACGGTGTGTAGTTGTCGCTAGTTCAAAGGAATTTTGCACATAGTGAGAATTGAACATGGGCTCTTCTGCTAAATAGATTGTTATCACTCATGTGAATGCAGCAAAATCTTACACCACTACGCAAACCCTTTGGGTTTAATTTATGTACAAGTTTGAATGTAAAGAAGATAGTTGTATAATATTTCCTTCAATTTCTAACAACATTAACATAATTACGTAAATAAGGTTCTTGAACTTTCTCTTCTTTTCCTCTAATGCCCCCATGTTTAATCTCTCTCTTTCTAATTAATCTCCTTGTCGTCCCACCATACCACTTGAATGCACATTTATGCCAAAACATAAAAGTCAATGTTACAATGTACCAATGCCATTGCACTGTTTCTATTTAGTTGTCTTGCAAAATGTAAAGAGTGATAAGCTAGGAATAGGGGCGAAAGTAGGTCAGGCCCCCTGTCAGAGGCCTATGGCACAACCCGTTTAAGGCTTAGTTTGGCTCAACTCGTTTAGCAAAAAGGTTAGGCTCAAGCCTTTAAAGAAGCGTTTTTAGTTAAATAGGTCAAGCGATAAGCCTTATAAAAGCCTATTAAGCCTAATAGGCTAACCTATTTAACAACAATATTTTCTAATAAAATATTATTATCAATATGATATATAATATCATAATTATTTTTGATGAAATTACAAAATAATTTAAGTGGTTTGGCGATTTGAATCATTTTTTTAATATTCAAAATAGGTTAATTCCTATAAGCATAAATGGTAGCAGGAATACAGGTTCTTTTCTTTTGATGAGGCTTAAAAGGCTTTGATAGTTGTCACATGTAACGTTTGTAGGCAAATTTTGTCTTCATCTTGTGGTTTAAAATTGACTTATTATTTTTAATGAAATATTTGACTTCGTTAATGTTTTTTTTTTGTTTTTTACACTTCTTGATATAAACTAGGCTTTTAAATGGGTGAACAAGCTAGAAGAGCTACATAAAGGCCAAGCCCAAGCCTAAAATATAAGTTCATGACAAGTAATAGGCCCAAACTTGGGCCATAGAAATATAAAATCAATCAAGCCAGGCTTAGGTAGGGCTCGGCTTGATCTAGCCCATTCCACCCCAAGCTAGGAATATAGTAAGATTAAAATGGTAACCTGAAATTCTAATAATTATAAAATTATATTAAAAAATATTATAGTGAGGTCATTTTTAATACTAGATAAGAAACAAAATTACACCCCAAAAGGTATTTTTGTCCACTCCCTTTGGTAGGCTATGATTACGATGGCCATGTGGCCAAGGTATTGGGTGCAGAGTGGTGGCACTATCACAACGATAGGGTGAATTGTTCACATATGACTTCTAGGATTAAAAATAACCATCCACCATTACAATATAATTTCATTTAATATTACAAAAGATATCATGTTGACATACTCAAGTTATCCATTATAATATATATTTTTCATTTTGTAAAAAAAAAATTAGACCTAACAGTTAAAATTTCTAGACTTTTTTTATCAAATTAGGTGGTTTTGTAAAATTATTTATCAAATTAGATGATTTTGAAAACTATTTACCAATGATAGAAGATTTTAACTTTCAATATTATTTGTAATTATAAAAAAGTTACTTTTTACCTAGAACATGACCAAAGTGAAGGAGAAACTACCTAGAACAACACTAATATATTAACCTAATTTTCTGAAAAGCACGTGTATATAAAAATATATTTAGATATTTAATGACATATCTATTAACATAATTTAAACTAATAATTAATAATATATTAAAATTCAAAATAATATAAAAATTACTCCTATAAATTATAAAATATGAATTTAATATCTACACAATGCATGAAACACTAAACTAGATTTAAGACTAAAATAGTAATTTTAACTTTTTCACTCTTTTTAAGATAAAAGTGTAATTATAGAATTATTTTTTATATTATTTGATATAAATTAGTAATAATAAATTCTACTCACATTTACTAATTGGTTGTCAAAATTTGTAATTAATTTTAAAATTATAAAATATTTATCTTAATGTCTATTAAAATAATAATTTATTTGATAATCTATTTTTGAACATTATATTTTTAAAAATACTTAATGTTTTTAATTTTATTATTAATATAAATTAAATATTATTCTTTAAGAAAGTTAAAAAATAAGAAAAAAAAATAGAAATATTGCTAATCGTTAGGTCTATATTAATATTTAGTCCTAAAAAGGTCTATATTCACACCAATAAAGGTTAATATTAAAATCATCAATCGGAAAATTTTCTTTGCTAACATTAAAAATCTCAATATTTTTTACTAAACCAATTTGAATTTGAATTTTATTTTTATCATTTAATAGTTTTTCGATTCATATATTAATTGCAACATTAAATATATCATAAATAAATAAAATGGAATATTTTATTGATTATTTGATTACAATATTTGATCTTAATAATTATGTTTTAGAATCTGGAATAATTATTTTATTTATGAAAAAATAGTTACACATTACAAATAATTTTAGCACGAAATTGAAGAAATATGGTAATTGTACACATTGTTAACCTCAATCATATTTTGTATACTTCCTTGATTCTTACATGCCACCTCCCAAACAGATTAATCATAAAAAATTTAAGTAAGAAGCAATTTAACTATATTTTTTATATTTGATATTTTAAATGTCACGAAATATACTGTTATATTTTTATATTTAAATTTAATGTATGCAAATTTTATATAAATAATGTTTATATTTCTTTTATATCAAAATATCTTTTATTTATTAATATATAATTATTGACTTTTTTTACGTTAAGAGACTTTTAAATATTAATATTTAAATTTAATGTGTATAAATTTTATATAAATGGTGTTTATATTTTTTATATCAAAACATTCTTCATTTTTAAATCTGAAAGTTTTAAAAATTATATTTTATATAATTATATATTTTATTTATGTTGCAGTAATTTATTTATACATACATTTGTCACGTGGTAACCATATTTAGCACACATCTACTGGAATGATTAAAATATTTTTATAATACTTATTTTTATGTTAAGAAGCTCTTAAATAATATTTATGTTTAAATTTAATATATATAACTGTTATATAAATGATATTTACATTTAAAAAAAATCAAAACATCCTTCATTTTGTTAATATAAAAGTATTAAGAAATATATTTTGATATAATTATTTATTTTATTTGCAATAATCAATCTTTATATCCATTTGTCAAATGGGCAAACATACTAGGAAAAAATCATTGAAATTATTAGCTTATTTTTTTATACTCATTGTTTTTTTTTTTATCTCGGTTAAGAAACTCTTACATTTTTTATATCTAAATTTAATTTATATAACTTTTATATGAATGGTGTTTAATTTTTTTTTTTATATCAAAACATGAGTACCCACACCACTATGCGATCTAGATATTTTTAAATTATATATTTTATTATGTTGCTTTAATCCGAATTTATATTCCTCTGTCGCATGAGTACCCACACAAATAATCATAATACGAAAAATTCATTGGGATTTTTTTTATAATCATCGTTTTTTTTATGTCAATTGACTCTTAGATATTTAAATTTATTTTTAATCTATACATCTTTTATATAAATGATGTCTTTTTTAACAAAACATCCTTCATTTTTTCTAATTAGAAAGTTTAAAAAATTATATTTTTAAACAATTATATATTCTATTTATTTTGCACTAATCTATTTTTATATTCATTCGTTGCAAGGCTTAGCATACTAAGACAAATCTAAGTGGGTCTTTTATTTTTTTTTATAATCATTGATTTTATATGTCAAGAGACTCTTAGGTATTTATATTCCTTTTTAATGTATATAAATTTTATATGAATGATATTTAAAATTTGAAATAATAATAAAAATTATATTTCTAAACAATATTTATATTTTTTATTTATGTTGCGCTAATATATATTTATATTTATCCATAGCACAAGTAATCATACTTAGAAAAATCCTTTGAGTGGTTTTTTTTATAATGGTTGGGTTTTTTTTTTTTATGTCAAAAGACTCTTAGATATTTATATTCAAATTATTTTATACAATTTTTATTTGAATGACGTTTATATTTATTTTTATTTTTATTTTTATTAAATCATCATTCTTTTTTTTTTAATTTGGAAGTATTCAAAAATATTTTTTTATACACTTATATATTCTATATATGTTGTGGTAATCCATCTTTATATCCATTTGTCATGGGGTAACCATATTAGGGTAAATCCATTGGAATGATTAACTTTTCTTTTTATAATTATCGGTATTTTTTATGTTAAGAGACTCTTAAATATTTATATTTATATTTAATTTATATAAATTGTATATTAATGATGTTTAAATTTCTGTTTATATCAAAACATTTTTCATTTTTTAATTCCAAAGTATAAAAAATATTTTTAAAATAATTATATATATTCTATTTATGTTGTTATAATCCATGTTTATATTCATCCACAGCACGAGTAACCATACTAGAACAAATTCATTTGGGTTTTTTTATAATCATTGGTTTTTTGATGTCAAAAGTCTCTTAGATATTTATATTTAATTTTAATTTATACAACTTTTATATGAATGATTTTTGAATTTATTTTTATATCATAATCCTTCATTTTTTATTTTCTTTTTAATTTTAATCATTGGTTTTTTTATGTCAAAAGTCTCTTAGAAGTATAAGAAAATATTTTTTTTAAAGCATTATGTATTATATTTAATAGTAGTATTTATATTGCGTTAATCCATCATTATATTCATGCATTTCACATATATAATCATATAAGGGCTAATTGATTTGAGTAATCGTTCATTTTTATAATCATGGGTTTTCGAAAGTTAAGAGAGAGTATTCCATTATATTCATGTATAAAAAAAGTACCCTAAAGAATTTATTAACAGAAAGTCACAAGCATAAAATGTAATATTTTTTATTTATAAAAGTAGTAGTTTTAAGAGTAATTATAAAACAAGTGTCTTATAAATACGTGAGAAAAGTAATAAAAAAGAAAGAAATAATAACTCATCATCTTTCTTTTATCATTTAGGACCTAGGACACCATAATAGAAACACGATCGAAGAAAGGCATGAGATAAAAGTAAATATATTGGCTATTCATTGTGAGGCCCTAATTGTTGACTCGAGGGGACACCAAAGACCTATGTGACTATGCCCTTTCATCCCTTGGATAGATAGAGAGGAAACTGACTTGATTCCTTCATGCATGCTCCACTAGGCTCGGGGGGATATAGCTCAATTGACAATTGGTAGAGCTCCGCTCTTGCAATTGGGTCGTTGCGATTACGGGTTGGATGTTTAATTATCCAGGCGGTAATGATAATATCGTGTATCTGAACAACTGGTGGCCAAAATTTTATATGTGCTCATAAAAAATGTGACAACTTTATAATACATACCATATGATGTGTCCTTCGTGAGGTTTTGCTTCTAGGCATATAAAAATGGATAGTATTATATATAAGAAACAAATGGTAATATTATTTTTTCTAATTATGAGAAACATATAATCACTTACAAATGTATTAATTTTAAATTTTATTTAGTATTTCTATTTTATTGTGAAGTCTATTAACTAGATATGACCGTTTATTATGAAATTGGATGCATATTTTGAATATTTTATTAATAAATATAGTTCAATTTCATTAAATCAAAGTAAATATTTTAAGAAAAAATTATGAGATCAATTAGATAAAAAAAATTAAGTATAATTGTGATATTTTTTACAAACGTCTATGTCTATAAAATGATAAAATATTAAAATTAAAGTACTTTCAAACAATTCGTTTATCTGGTATATCACACAAATAAAAAATTCAATTAAAAAGAAAAGTCTTGAAAGTTAACCTTTTCTCTCTTAAAAAACCGTTTTTTTCTAAAGTTCTTTCACTTTTTTTTGAGTAATAAAGTTCTTTTACTTAAAATTTTATATTTAGTCCAACTTCTCTTTTAAAGTAATAAATTAAATAAAGCAAGACAAATAAATTCTTTAAAGTTCTCTTTTAGGCTTTTAGTTAAGCCATAATAAAGTTAAGTCATGGTCTTTATTTTTTTTATATATATAATAAATTATGTGATTAACATCTCAAGTTTCACGGGTCAAGACAGATATGATCAATGTTTAAAAAATACTTACAAAAATATTTAGAAAGTATTCATTTGTAAGATTCCAGCATTGATAACATAAATTAAACTCGTATTTATATATATATATTTATATATATATATATATATATATATCTGTTTTTTATCAATTAAACCAACCTTTTTGTTGGTTGTTCTTTGCTTTTTATCATTATAAGAAAAATATTTGTTTCCTTCCACGCGTCACTCATTATTTAATCAATTAGTTTCTCAAAGAGAAGTAGGACCAACTACAAATTTAGCAACACGACTTCAATCTAAACATAAAACCCCTTTTACCTTTATTCCTTTGCATTTCGTCAATTGTACTCACTGGGAAAGAGCAGTAGATCTTGGCATCTTGCAATTACAAATAAATAGATAATAATAATCCTCGTATACATTTTCAAGGCTAAAAGAATAATTATTCTTTATCAATTCTTCGTATTTAAATAAAGTTTAAGTAATTTGCGGATTCCTGTACTCTTACAAACTTTTCAATCAGGTCTCTCAAACTTTTTTTTCTTTTAATTGAATCCTTCGACTTTTTTTTTTCAATTGGATCCATAAACTTTTATTTATTTTTCAATTGTCTCTTTACATTTAATTGTCATTATGAAAAATTAATGATAGATACTTAATTAAAGGTGCAGATAATGAATTAATGGTTCTTGAGTGTGTTATAAATATAATTGATTTAATTGTGAGAGTTTTATGTAAAGTTTTAATCTTTTGTAGAGCTAAATAATTATAAAAGAACACCTAGGATGAACTGACATAAAAAGGTAAAAACGTAGCATAGAACTGTCATGACTCAATTGTGCATACAACATACTTAAGAAGTACCGATTTCCTAACTGCCACTTCTCTGTAATTAATTTTTCACAATATTTAAATGAGGGACCCAATTGAAAAATAAATGAAAGTTCAGGGACTCAAAGAAAAAAATTAAGAATTCTGATTTGACTAGAGCTTAATACACTGATTTAAGAAAACATAGTTTTCTCATTGTTTTTTTATGGTTTAACTATGTTTTACGTTCTTCAAATTATAATATAATTTTTAGTTATTGTAATTTATTTTTATTTCTTGGAAATCAATTATTTTACAGAGATGTAGGCTAACAAAACAAAAAAAATGTTATATTTGCAAGATTTAAAATAGAAATTGCTATATTTTGTAGAGACAGAAAATTAAAATTGTTATACTTATAGGGTCATAAATTAGGTAATAATTTTACAAAATAAAAAACAAAAATTTTTTCATTACAAAATCTAAAATAACCCTGTTATATTTTTAAGAATCTTAAACGTATTTAATCTATTTTGTATGCATAAATCCCTAACCCAATAGTGTACTTTTAGGAAGAAAAAATAGTTTTCGTAATAAAAACAAAAGAAAAAGAGTTTTATTATTTAGACAAATGGACAATCAAATCTTTATTTAAATATCCGTATATATTTATTTAATTTTTATTTTATGCAATTAATTAATTTTATATGATATTTTTAATATATAATTATACCACCTCATGTAAACGTGAGGTAGTACATTTCTTACCAATGCAATTTGCACCAAACATTTAACATAATTCATTGAATCCTATAATTTTATACTAAAAAAATAACATTAATCTAAAGGTGATCTAAGAAGTGTTTGTTTCATGTATTATTTATTTATTTTTAAAATATAGATTTGCAAAATTTATCCTCACATTTGTTATGAGATGATAAAATAATTATTTGTAGGTATATCATGTATTTTTTTAGAATATCAAAAAATAACATTCTCATTCTATATTTTTAGGAATAATATTTGCAAAAATAAACAAATAATACCACTACATAAAAAAATGAAATTTTCAATGGACTATATCCGTCGCTAAAAGAAAAAATCCGTCGATAACTTGAAATATCCGACGGACAAAAATTCGTCGGAAATTATCTAAATCCGTCGAAAATTATCTAATAGACAATTATCCGTCGGAAATTATCTAATAGATAATTCTTTCAAATGCCTAATGAAAATGTTTCCCTTTGATCATAACTACAGCATCATATGAAATTCTCTCCTCAACAACCTCATCAGCATATCCAAGAAAAGATGGTTCAAATGTGTCCTCCCCTTCCATATCAACAAATGTCGAGACCTGTGTCAATAAAAATCAAGTCCAATGATACATAAAGGGAATAGTATTCAAAACTTCTATCCAAAAATGAGGATATTATACCAGAGACTGATGTTGTTTGACAAAAAATATAAGAACTGAGATATTGTTAACATGGAAGTTTGGCATTAATTTCAAGGAAAGTCAATAACTATTAAGGGAAGGATAAAAAGCAAATTGAAACAAATAGATTCGAGGATAATGATTACTTGTCTCGTTGTGGCATTTTATTAACTACAAATTCATTGCTGGTGGTTGCTAATTAAGACACCAAGCTCTTCTTTTTTGTGCCAGAAAATATTTAATTACAAAAGAGAAACCAAAATAGGATTAATAAAAGGCCCTAGCAACCACTATTTCACTAATGATAATTATCTTTTATGATAATTATCTTAACAATTATATTAATAATATAAAATTATTTTACACATTCATTATATAACTGTTAAACTCTTTTAATTTATAGTTTCCTATCTTTTGCATCAAATGGCTAATGAAGTTAAATATACTATCTTAAATATTTAAAATTATTTAATAATTAAATAATTTTGTGTTTATGATAAAATTAACATTTTTCAATAAAAAAAAACCTTTTTGATCACTTATATATACACACCACATATGTAGGACAAAAAATAGTTTAACTTAATATATTCTCAACCAAGGGTATAAAATCTCAACGATTTGACTTTGTGATTATTCGGGGATAATGGAATTATTCAAATTTATCATAATTTTAATTACAATAAACTGAATTAATAGATGCAAGACTATGCTGCAGAGTGCAGAATTAATAAGACCATGTCCCATGCATTTGTCATGGCCCCAAGCACCACCCACGAGTCACCAAATTATATTATATTACAATAAATGCATGCAAATTATTTGACTTGTAATGAGGCCACTAATTTGAAATAAACAAAAAATTTATCTTTATGTATAATTTTACGTTTGTAATAGTTTTTTTTATTAAAAAAAATACTTTTTTTAATAAGCATATAAAATTTACCTTTTGAAATAAACAAAAAACTATTTTTCTTAAGCAAATAGCAATTATTGGATATATATACCTTAAGCAAATAAGCAGATAAAATTTACCTTTTGAAGTAGTACATGTGCACAACACAGGTAGCAAATAGCAATTCTTGGATATATATATATATATATATATATATATATATATATATATATATATATATATATATATATATATATATATATATATATATATATACACACAATTTGGTGCCCAACTAGCACGACAACTTTGCCTCCACAGGGTAAATCGATTGTTTTCGTACATTTAATAGAGAAATAAATAATGTTATACATATTCAAGTTTATTAAGGTTATTGTTATTAAAGGAACCCATGTTTATGTGGTGAGTATATAGTTAATAAAAGTCTAAATTATATTTTTTGTAGTTAGTAAAAACACAATAATAAGATGACAACTTTCTGGTAGGAACAAATAAATGCAAATTTGTATAATAAAAAACACGATACCTTGCAAAGTAGGAATAGTCATAAATAGAGTTCAAATTTAGTATATTACAAACAATAGTAAAAAGACTTACATGATAAACTGTTTGTGTAAAATAATATATTATATGATAAATTAATCTAATAAAAGACATGTGAATGGATAAAAAAATTTTAAGTTAGAAAACAATTAAAACCAAAAAATAAAATAATTAAATCACTAAAATATATTTTAATCTTATTCAATATTATAATTATTTAATCTTACTCATGTTGTTTCTCTTTGTCATCCCCACTCAATAAAATTGAAATAACTAATAGACTAAAAGATATTTTAATCTTATTTAAAATTTTAATTATTTGACACCAAAAAAATGTATAAGTAATAATTGTGAATATGCATGACAATAAGGCAGAGCAGGAATTAATATGTCATTTTTGGTTCCCATTCTCACCTAATAAAATTAAAATCAAAAAGTAAAATGATTAAATTAGTAAAAATTATGTTAATATTATCCACATATGCAATTATTTAACACCAAAATATGTATAAGTGATGATTGTGAATAGGTATGACAACCAGATTTGACAATAATGCTATCTTGTTTCATGTCTCTATCCTAATTTCCACTCTTGTCCTTGTCCTAGTCCTCTTCTCTGATAGTTGTGGCGGATAAAATTTTGTACCCATATTTGTCTCCGTCAGGATATATTTGTCTCTTCCTCATCCTTGTTCACTAAAAATGACTACTACTTCAAAATAATATATTTATAGCTATTTTTATCTAATTTTAAATTTAAAACTAATTTTAGATGTCACTAAAATGAATAAGCCATAAAATAAAATATAACAATTCAAAACATAAACTTACCCATTACAAAAAAATGTCAAGTTTCATAAAAAGATTAAATATATAATGAGAAAACATAATTTATTGTTTAAACTTTTTTAAAATACAGAAAAAGCAAGAGTATTCAAATGGAGAAATTGTATTTAATTATAGTTGTACAGTTACTTTTTATTTTATTTAAACTATATTAAAAAATAATTCTAAACATAGAGTCAAAATTTATATAAAAATAATTAGATTTAAATTAATTTTTACTATAAAATTTCAACCTTATAATAAAACTATTAATAAAAAAAATATTTATTTATGAAATTATTTAAATTTAATATATATGATTTTAAAGTAAAAATAAATTTATAAAATTTTAAAGTAAAAATAAATTTAGTTAATCAAATTATAATTAATTTGTACTCACCCCATCACCTTTAGAATATCCTCATCTTTGTCAACTAAAATGGTTACTACTTTAACATAATATATTAGTAGATATTTTTTATTGTCTAATTTTAAATTTACAATTACTTTTAGATTTCATTAATTTAAATAAGTCATAAAAGTGCAACGATTCATAAGATCAACCCATTATAATGAAAAAAAATGTTAAGTCTCATAAAAAGATTAAATATTTAAAAAAAAAATCATAATTAGCTGTTTAAACTTTTAAAAAGATACAGAAAGAGTAAGAGTATTCAAACAGAGAATAAATATTTGATTATAGTTATACAATTATTTCTGATTTTGTTTAAAATATATTTAATAAATTAATTCTAAACATAGAACCAAATTTACATAAAATATTAATTATATTTAAATTATTTTAAGTATAAAAATCTCAACCTTATAGTATAAATATTAATCAATAAAATATATATTTATAAAGCTATTTAAAATTATTTTATAGGATTTCTAAATAAAAAAATTTAAAGTAAAAATATTTTTTTAAATTATATTAAATAATACATAATATATAAATTTATCATAATATAATATTAAAAAAAAGAAATATTTAACGTAAAGAAAGAAGTAAACAGAAAAAGAAAGAAAAGAAAAGAAAAAATGTGAAAAAATAAATAATAGAATAGATAATAAAATAGATTGATAGAAAACCTTTAATAGCAATAGATACCATCAAATAATAACATAGAAAAAAAAAATTTAAGGGGAAGAAAATAAATTGCACAAATAATTGACATTTGTCAAAAAGTTATAGTTTTGTCATATAGTTTTAGCCTCATCCATTAAGCATGTGTATGTGTATGCAATATATAATACAATAATACAACTAATATTATAATATTAGTATATATTAGATGAAAAAAAATCTGCTTATGGCTCAGTGGAACTAATTTTTTCAAGTAAAATTTTATTGGGTTATTATTTTGTAGTTTCTGAACTTTTTTAAATAAATTTTAGTTTTTTTAATTTTTATTTCATTCTGATTTTTAGTCTTTTAATTATTTTTTTTCTTCTTATTTGTAGTTCCTTAAAAGAATTAAAAGTATAGATGAAAAAAATTTAATGAACTAAAAACATAATTAAAAAAATTAGGAATTAAAATATTTTTAAAAAAATAGGAATAAAAAGATAATTTACGAACTTTATACTATGTATACGCGTTGGTATACTCCAATTTAGTAATTTCCACTTTCTCGGTTGCATTTTCTTTGACTTGAACATATATGGCCTTGACCTTGACTTTAAAGTGACCGGGCAAGAGTGGGACACGTAACAGTGTAACACGTTTATGACGAACTTTTGTAATTGACGCGAACAATTTTTTTATGTAATGATTAATTTTTGTTTGTGGTAATTAAGAGCATGAAAAGTACTAACAACACGCTCTAACATAGGATGATAGGGTGTGGAGGTTTTAAATATGGGATGATAAGCTTCTTCTTTTTTTTTTCCAGGATTATGTAAGCTGAAGTGATATGAAGTTACACCTTAGTAAAATATTACAAAAAAAATGCTAACTTCGCAAAAATAAAATATAGTAGTTGTTAGACTTTGTTAATTATTTTTCTCATAAATCAAGCGAGCAAAAAAGCATCTTTTTACTCTTTCTCTTCCTCCACTCTTTCCGGCCTAAATCTCCTTTATCAGGGTTAAATGCTAATGTAGTTACGCTATGGCTTATGATTGAATTTTAATAAATTATAAATGGATAGATTATAAATAGGTTGTGGAAATTTTCGACTCACATTAGATATAATACGCTAAATATGGAAAAAATTTGATTCCCGATGATTAAATGAAAAAAAAAAAAATGAATTTAATATGACAATGCTTGATGTGCTTAATCTTGTTTTGAAATATTTGAACCTATCTTTCAATCTTCAAATCACATCTGATATTGGTAAGATCCTAATTTCCTTCATTTTCGTGTTTAAAACCTCTATTGCAATTTGTTATAGAAATGCCTCATAAATCAATCAGATGCCAGCTACAATCCTCTGATATGTGCTGATAACACCAATCATTAAAGCAAAATCAAATGGCACAAGATAAACAAAATTTTTTTTACCATTTTCGTTCAAATGACCAACGTTTAAGATCATATTGATTTATTAATTTGATGCCAATGGAGAACAAGCATAACGGCCTCCCTAAGCTAAACTAAGACCCTGGTGCCATTTTGCCAAATGACAAGCAATATATACAATGATCTCAGTGAAAAATAAAACTACATAATGAAGACCCTGCACTTTCTATGCCGAGGATAGTGCAAAGATTTTGGTGACCCTTGAAAAAGGTCCAAAATGTAACTTTGTAGATCAACTTCAGTGTACTTGACATACTTCTCAGAAATGTTAGATGAGTTTCTACCAATGTATGTTCTGTATGCAAGAACCAGTTTTTGAGACACTGAAATTTGTAGATCCTCGCGAAGTCGAGGGTCTAGGATGAACCACCCTGTCTGGATCCTGTATACTTCACCAAAGGCAGTGCTGAACTGTTTGCATCCTTTCTCCAAAGTTCTCTGTGAGACACAATTTGACACACTATCCTCCTTGAGCATGGAAAGCACCGGGCCCCAAGAGATCCTCTCGTAACACCTTGCGTCGCGCTGATACATCGCAATGTGCTGGCGAAGCCAACAGTCCCCAAAGAAATGGCTTAGGTCAGAGCACTTGACCTTTTGCACCATGTAATGAATGTTGTTCATCATGAAAATATGTTGCAAAGCCTCGTCTTTGTATAACTTGGACTTGTTGCTCAAGTTGGATTCTAGAGTTGCGGTGATTGACCGAAATTGGCAAGCCACTGGACACAATGAGAGACATGGTGTGTCATCTTTGTTGCCTGCAGGATCAATTGAAGTTTCATCAACAAGAAGGAGATTAAGGGTGTCACCATATTCAACTAGAGCCATGATGTAATTCATGACATACTTGGTAACATGATGAACACCCCCTTGAAGAAAAGGGGTCTTTGAATGATTGGATGCAATAGCATTTCTGAATGCTAGAAATGTAGACTTAATAGTGTCACCAAAGCTCCTTAGAAGCTTGTGAAACTCTCCCCTTACAAAAGAACCAACTTCTTCAAAGAACAAAACATCTACGTCCACATCAAGTTGCTCCAAAACCTCATACATGTCAAGTAAACGAAACATTTTTTCTGGTGTGTGCGTTCCCATTGCCACGGCCTCACCAAAATTCAAGAGGTGCAGCATAAAACTCTGAGAAATTTCAGAAAAGCAACATTGATAAAAGGATCCAAAGTCACCAAGAATTTGCTTACATAATCGTTTCTCGCTGACAAGGTACACCCGAACAATGATCTTCATGGCTCGAATCCATTTCCTTATCTCATGGTTCAAGCAATGCCCCTCCAGTTTTAGCACATCCTCAATTCTTAACTTTTCCATCTCAAGAATGACAAAATACTCGGCCAAGGCATCCTTCCTCGATGTAACAAAGATCTGACAAAATTCCTGATTGTATTTTGAAGCAAACATGACACTTGCAATGCTCTTGAGATGTTCAAGCACTGCTGGATTAACCAAATCAACAGTGCTGGCCTCGGATTGGCTAGCACTGCTACTCCGCGAGGCCTTATCGATTTGTTCATCCTCAACCGAATGAAAGGATTCATCATACACCATATCCACTCTATCAAAATGGAAAGACAGGTATTCAGGCTCAAAGTGTTGCTTATGTTGGAGAAGAATGTGGACCAACTCTTTCTCAAGCCTTGTCATAGCAACCTGCAGAATTTCTTTTGCTTTCTGAACAAGTTCCTTCTGCTTCCACTTTTCATTCACAGAAAAGCTTTCCAAACTCTGAATCAGTGCTTGGATTTCACCAACAACTTTCAAATACTCTGAAGACTCTTTGGAAGGGTTTGCCTCCCACCTCATTACCTTGCCTTCAACACACTTAAGCTGCCTCTCTAATTGCTTGATTCCTCTTCCTTTTCTCTCATTGACTATGGAAATTGAAGACAATTGTATCTCAAGATCCAAAAGGGTTTTTCTCAAGTCATCAGATACAGTCCTACTTGCTGCTAGTGCCTTCAAAATGTGCTGAGCGGCAGCAACCACATGTTGATCTTGTTCACAGGTGGAGATAACAGATTTATGTTCCTCCATCTCAGCAAAGGTAAAGAGCAAGAAGAAATCCACACCAAAATTCACCAAAATCCACAACTGAACAGAACTACTTCATTTCCAAATTAAAATCATGGTACAGTCATGTGTACATACATAGAAAGAAAGGATTGATGGGTTCAACAAAACTGCCACAAGAAAATTGAGAACTCAACCAATTGACTCTCAAAGTCTCACACCAAGATTTTTTTTTCTTTTCTTCTTTTTCCTCCTTCGGAGAAAGAAAACACACTAAAAATCATATGCTGTTCATGGATTTAGAAACATGAGTCAGATATAAACAACTACAAACCAGAATTGAAGAAACGGATCCATCAAATAAAACCTGAAACAAAGATGTAACACAAAGCAGAAAGCTAAGAAATTGAGAAGGTGAGGGTGAATTAATTTTGTGGACAAAGATTATCAAAGAGAAAATTGAATTTTAATTAATTGATATTTTAGTGAAGAGAAAGTTGAAAGGAAGTTTCTTGGGTAGAGAAACAAGAAAAATTGTGGAGGAGATTTGCCCTGCAAGTTATAGTTATTCTAACAACACAATTTCCTCAATCCGTGGCTTTTGACTTTTGACGGACATGTCATTAGTATTTAACGAAACTATGAAATTGAAGAAATTAACAAGAAAGTAAGTTACCAGTCAATTTGTCTGTATTTAATGGGGGTAACACACAAGTACACACTTCCTTAGCTCCTTTTTCTTGTTTTTATTTGATTTTTTAAAGCAGTTCCATAGTTGAGTTTCTTCTTCTTATTATTATTGCTAACTTTTAACGCGTCTTTTGTACGAACGACTTATTTTGTAAGAAAAAAAATGTACGAAAGACTTACAAATATTTTTTGTTTTGTTCAAAGTATTTATAAAATTAAATAAAAATTATTTATATTTTTCAATTGTTAAAACTTATATATTTAATTATTTATTAATAATTATTATAACTTGACTTTAGAGATTTATTAATTTGAGAGTTTAAAAGATTATTTTAACGTAAAAAATTATAAGAATTCTAAAAAGATTAGATTAAAATGTTACGATTTATCATATTTTTTTTAAATGGCTTTTATCAATTTATGATTAGTTTGGATTTTAATTAATGGATTTATATCAATCGGAGGTTTTAAAAGATTTAAAAATATTTAAAACATTTATAAAATTTGAAAGGATTTTAAATATCTATAAAAATTATTCAAAATTATAAAAATCAATAAAAAAGGTAATTCTAAAATAAACAAGAAAACAATAAAATCATATAGCTTCTGATTATTTGAAAAAATAAGCGCAGGCCATTCAAGATCAAATTGGGTATGAAAGACTGGATACTGCAGATACAAGGTCATTAACAAAGTGTTTTTTATTTTATATAATAACAATACAATTTTTACAAACAAAAGTTGCATTTATAAAAATTGAGTACGAAAACACCGAAAAGTTCTTTCTTTTATACCCAGTTTATAAAAAATCTTTATAATCTTTATTGAATGAGACGTTTTTTTATAAAAAAAAACTTTTAAAATCCTAATTACCTAGACCCTCATAATAATAATAATAATAATAATAATAATAATTGGGTATAATATAAATATTCATACCTTATAAACGACTTTACCTTTTCAATAATATGTAAACATTAAAACATTCAGTACATACCATTATTAATATATTTAATAACAAACAACAACTATATTTAATAGTCAATTATTTAAATTAATTATAAAATACTTTTGTATATGACATATTCATTCTACAATATAATCGTGAAAATAAAACTTTTTCATATAATTTTAATATATATTTTTTAAAGTAAAACGCAATAAATGTTATATCATGAAAACTTGGTACAAGACGTACCAAAGCTTAAAAAAGAGTACATAATAAGTGATGGGATTTGTGATTCGAAAACAAACACCACTGGTGGAGCCCCTTTTGGCTCTACTAATGTTTGGGGTTCATTAGGGTTTTCGTATGGGTTTTTCTCTAGGAATAGTTGTTTTTGGTTTTCCAGGTCTTTGTGACCTTTCTGATGGATCGAGAAAAGGCTACAACCTTTGTGGAAGAGGATGATGTGGTTATTGAACTTCTTAAGGTGATACAAAATCAGGATCAACTAGGAGACGGCGAGGTGTGGATGGTTGGAAAGCTATGTTATCAATCTTCCTTTAATATACAAGCTTTCAAGACTACCATGGCTAATGCCTAGAGAGTAAAAGGACGAGTAGAAATAAGAGATGTCTCTAAAAACTTGTTTACCTTCAGGTTTTTCAAGCAGAGTGATAAGGAAATGGTGGAACATAATAGTCCTTGGAACTTTGCCTGAGACATGGTTCTCCTAGGAGAGTTGGGCCCAATGAATCTTTTTCTGATGTTTCCTTGACAAGGATCCTGTTTTGGATATGTGCGGAGGGAATCTTGCTAGGGTTCCTAATAAACCATATTGTTGAGGTGTTCGAAAACGCAGTGGACCAATTCATCTCGTGGGACTCATAAGAGAATGTGCCCTTAGGAACATGTCTAAGAGTAAGGGTATTTCTAGATGTAACAAGGCCTCTCAAAAAGGAAGTCAAATTCAAGGTAGGTGACAAAGAACCAAAAAGTTTGAAAGTAACCTATGAATGATTAGGTAACTTTTATTTCCTGTGTGGAAGATTGGACCACACTCTAAAGGAGTGTGACGAAAAAACACATGAATGTGAAGGAGAGGATATGGAAAACCTTTCGTTTGGGGCTTAGATGAGAGTTGTTCCATGGAGTTCACATACAGTTTCAGAGGTCCACAATGATGTGACTATGACCAGAATAAAAAATGTTATCCCCAAAGATGCATTAAAAGCTTCTTTTATTAAGGGAACAATAGGGTCAAAGAAAGAGATGGACATAAAAGCCTAAATAATGGTGAAATATTACCAATAGGGGAAGTTGAAAAATCCCTTGAGAGTTGTTCTCAGTCCCAAGAGGAGAATTTTTGCTAGTTGAAAGGGGTAGGCTTCATGACTCAGTCTCGAAAGAAGACCCTTGCCTTGGAAACCTTATCCTAAACCCTAAAAAAGAAATTGTTGCTCAAATTCCACCAGATAATGAACCCAACCTTCCTCTCTCTCCCTCCCCAGCCCTACTTCTACTTGATCCATCCAAATCTTTGAACCTTAGTCCCAACCTCTGTTTGAAATTGAAAGAGGATAAACCTAATAATGAAGGAAGGAAGTGGAAGTCTCTTGCTCGAGATAAAGGCAAGGGGGAAGGAACGTTCCTTGACCCCTTCCAAGGGAAAAAAAGAGCTTCTCAACATCCTTATCACATCAGCGAGAGTTGATCAACAGCCACGTTGGGAACCATGAAACTCCTCAATTGGAACTACCATGGCTTTGGAAACCTACAGATAGTTTGAGATTTAGAAAAGCTCATTTCCCATGAAGATCTTGACTTGGTCTTCATGAGGAGACCAAAAGAAAATTTGCTAAACTGAACTCCTTTAGGGGGGTGTCAAGGTTGACAAACATTTTTTGTGTGGATTGCAAAGCCATAGGGAAGTCCAAAGTAGGAGGTTTCATGTTGATGCGGGGAACCTAACTTGATCTTTAGGTTCAGCCTTTCTCCGAGAACCACATCACTGCCAAATAATATTTTGTTGAAAATGTTGATTTGGTTGATGTCACTTTCTTTTATGGGTTCCTAGAATCCCAAAACAAACTCTTGTCTTTAGAGCTTCTGAGGAGTCAAAGGCCCCTTATGGCTAGTTTTGGGGTATTTTAACCAAATCCTATCCCCTGAAAGATAAATTGAGGGGGTTTTCTAGTTGATTTTCCCAACATTCAGGCTTTCCATAATGCCCTTTTTTGATTGCAATTTACATGATTTTGGGTTTTGTGGGACACAAGTTCACGTGGTCCAACATAAGAAATGGGGGGCTAATGTGCAACAGAGAATTGATAGGGCATTCGCGAATGATTCCCGATGAAGGTCTTGGCCCAGTATCCAAGTTTCAACTCTATCCTGTTATAGATTGGACCAAAACACCATCGTCTTGAGTTGCAACCTTTCCTCTAAAAGAAAAAGAAGGTCTAGAAAAAAGCCAAAGTTGTATCAGTTTGAACAACTTTGCCTTGAAAAGCAGGAGGATTGTCGGGGGAAGATGAGATAAATAATCTTCAAAAAGTTATGGCCAATTTAGCTGAATGGGGATAGTTCATTTTTGGCCAAATTCCTAAGAATATCAAAGCCCTTAAACAAAAATTGTCCGAGCTCCAATCTAAATACCAATTGGACTAGGTATTATAGCTAACCCACCAAACTCAGAAGGAGCTGGATGGGTTGCTAAAGTATGATGAGATTATTGGGCCCAGAGATCCAAGGCTATTTGCCTGACCCATGGTGATAGAAATTTGAAGTTCTTTCAAGCTTCTCAAAGAAACCATGTAAACATTATCAACTCTATCACTAATGACAATAAGGTCTGTTTAATGAGCCAAATGAGGTGGAGAATATTATTATTGACTTTTTCTTAAATCCTTTCCTCTCTTCTGAGTTGCAAAATGTGGAGAAGGTGATTTCCCTGTTGGAGGGTAGACTCAGTCATGACATGAAATCCTTCTTAGAGGGAAATTTTTTGCAATTGAATTTCATCAAGCTCTTTAGCAAATATACCCCACTAAAGCTCTAGATCCCAACGACACCTCGATCCTTTTCTATCAAAAGTTCTGGGATTGCATTTGTAGGGACATTACGAAGTTGGTTTTGCACATCTTGAACAATGGTGGTGATCTCTTTGATATGAATAAAACCTATATTGCCCTGATTTCACCAAGGTGAAGAAGCCTAATCATCTAAGCCAACTTCTCCCCATTAGCCTTTGCAACATTCTCTTTAAAACCACAACCAAATCCATTGCCAATATATTAAAGGGTGATCCTCCCTGATGTTGTGGCTTGGAACCAAGGTGCCCTTGTCCTTGGAAGGATGATCACTGGAAATGCCCTTGTAGCCTTTGAAGTTTTCCACTATATGAAAACTAAGCACCATGGTTAGAAGGGGTATATGGTTCTTAAGCTCAACATGGCTAAAACATATGATATAGTGAAGTGGATCTTTCTTGAGAAGTGTTTGTTGGCTACGCATTTTTTGTCAAAGTGGTATCAACTGATCATGAAGTGTGTGACTACAACCATTTTCTTTGTCCTTATCAATAGAGCCACAAAGGGGGTTGAGGCAGGGGGACCCCCTCTTCCCTATCTCTTTCAAGCCCTCCATGGTATTCGAGTTTGTAACCAAGCTCCTTTTTTATCTCATCTTCTTTTCGTGGATGACAACATACTTTTTTCGAGGGCCATTCTTGAGGAAGTATCTACTATTGCTACTCTTACGAAAACCTATGAACTAGCTTCGTGCCAGAAGGTAAATCTTGACAAATCATATATCTATTTTAGCCAAAATGTGCTTTCCCAGAAAAAAATGAGCTAGCCATGTTGTTGGGTGTAAAGGCTGTGAGTTGTTTTGCCAAAATACATGGGATTGGCATTGTTGGTGGGTAGATCCAAGGTCCAATTTTTCCAATTTGTTAAGGAGAAGGTTTGGATAAAGCTAAAGGGTTGGAAGGAGAAAGTCCTATCCAAGAGTGGGAGAGAAGTTCTTATTAAAGTGGTGGTGCAATCGATCCCCACATATATTATGAGTTGCTTCCTTCTTCCCGTTTCACTCTGCAAGGAGATTGAGAGGATGATAGCAAGGTTTTCTTGGGAGGGTGAATTGGATTCCGAAAAGATGCATTGGATGTGGAGGGTCAATGATTTAGAGGAGTCTATTCCAACAATGATTTTGAAAGCAAAATATTTCGCCAAAGTTCATCCCCTGAAGGCTAAGAAGAACTCTAGGCCGAGTTACACTTGGAATAGTATAACCTCGGCCAAAGATCTTGTTATTGATGGGGTTGTTTGGCACATTGGCAATGGTGCGTCTGTTTCTATTTGGGATGATAGTTGGATTCCAGGTTCCCCTACTCTTGCCCCGCCAAAAGAAGCACTTTTTTCAGTCTGGACCTGCTTGTGGTGGACGTTATCAATCATGACACTAGGAGTTGGGAATTTCAAAGAATCCACTCTCTTTTTTCAGAGGATATTAAGTCCAAAATCCTCTCTATTCCTCTCATCCCCTCTCCCGGATTAGCTTGGTTGGAAATATACTGTGGATGGTGTGTACACGGTAAAGTCTTGATTCCATGTTCAGGTATCAAAGAATTCCCCCTCAATGGCTTCCCCTAGTTCTGTCCTAGGAAATGTTTGGCAAAATCTGTGGAAGCGTCATAATGATTGGGTTTTCAATAAGAAGACTAATCCCATTTGGTTTGAGTTGGAGAGGGCTGAAACAATCAATCTGACAAAGGAAGAGGTAGAATCTGCGCCATCTGAGCAATGTGGATGGGAGAAACCAAAGTTTGGCCTCATCAAAGCTAGGATATTGGCCCATACTTGGAGAAGCTCTAGCTTTCAAAGAATTGAAGCTATTGTTCTATCTCAACACCTAAGCTTCTCATTTTTTTTATTTATTTTGATTGTCATAACCTCGTGTCAGCATGGAGCAGATTCCCCTACAATGATTCCACTTATCGGGGCTCTATATTATATGATGTATGTCATTGTTTCAGCACTCCCCCCCTCCCCCTTGTCTCTGAGTTTTGCTAGACGCCAAGCGAATAGAGCAGCACATTCTTTAGCTAGGCTTGCTTTTTCAGCAATTGACTAGTTTGGATATAAGAGGTTCCCTCTTAAATCCTTAGCATAGTTGATGATGATGTAAGGCTTCATGCCTTTGTTTTTCCAGTTCACTGATCTTCGTATAAAAAAAAAAGGTGGTGGCCACGCTACTATACAATATAATTCGAATTTAAATATCAAGTATAAGAAAACTGTAAATTTAAATATTGTAAATAATTCAAAATTTTAATTGACTTTCATATTACTATCTATGTTAAAATGATTGAAGATGTTATATTATATATATTTAGTATTACACTTAAATTTAAATACTATTGTGATTTTGAAATGCGAAATAATAAAATAATTTGATTATTTTAACTTTATAAACATTATTTTGAGTAATTTAAAGTATAAAAAATAGTTAAATTAGAGACAAAATATTAAAATCAAATACTAGTTAAAAATATTATTTAAGCAAATTGTTGATTTTATTTTTCCAAGTAATTGAGTTAAATAATACATAAATCTTAAAATAAATCATACAATATATTCAGAAAATAAGAATTTGTTGAAATTTTTTTCTAATTAAGTTTTTTTTTTCTAAAAGGATTCTTAGTTGATGATATTTTGCATACTAACTGATACTAACATTTTATATTGTTGAAGTATAATGAGTGAACAATCTCTGAATTTCAGTTTACAAAAGATATTTTACATCATTGAGCATTTAACTAAATGTCAATAAAAAAAAGAAAGAAACCTTACTCTTTGTATATTTTTGGTACTGAAAAAATTGCATTGTTCTTTAACTTGAATTAGTTGTAAAATTTGCTTATATGTATTTTTAATGTTTATAAAATGAGCAAGTTTAAATTTTGATCAGTATTTTTTTTTCAATTTTAAAAAATACGAAATCATTATTTTTGGTCCTATTATGTATATGATATTTAAAAAGTCATTGTGGTGTTTTCCAACTTGAAATTTTATTTTATTTTTCTTAAATATAGTCCCTATAAAATAAATGAGTTTATTTTATTTATTTTTGTTCTTGTAATTTTTATTTTGGTTTTCATTTCTCAAAAACATAAAATTATTGTTTTTTTTATCCTTATTGTACGTGACTTTCGTTTACTACTTAATAATGTACTTTGACTACAAATACTATATCAGCATTTGACACCTTTAAAAAAAATTTCTAGATCTCTAATAAAAAAATTGTTTATCAATCTTAAAATGAATCTTTGAAAATAAAAAAATAATTTTAAATTTTAAAAAGATGATAATAAAAAATATTTTAAAGGAATCAAAATAAAGATTCACTCACGCTACAGGTACCAGCTTAATGTTTTAAATTTTAGAGAATAAAAAATAAAAAATATTTTTTAAAAACTAAAATCAAAATTCCCCAATTTTATAAACACTAATAGCACATTCAAAATCATATTTTCCCCGTCGGTTTGACAGTAACGGTTTCTGTACTTAGTGGAAGACTTTGGGGACGCTACTCACCTATATTCAATATATCCTGGTCTATAATAAGAGATATTTGTGATGCATTGTCAGTGTACGGATTCAATTATTTGTAATGACTTCTTTTTTAAAAAACACTTTAATTTTATACACAATTTTTGTAAAATTATTTATACTCTTAACTAGAAATTATTTTAAATATGAATTTTAAAATAATTATTAAAAATTAATAATTTCATTATAAGTAATTGAATGAGATTATTAATAAAGATTATTTATAGGGTAAGTATATTTTAATTAATTTTTTTATTATAACAGTGAGATTATTATAATAATAATTTATTATTGTTTGGATAACAATAATAATTTATTATTAAATGAGAGTTGTATATAAGTATTAATTTGTTATTCTTTATTATCTGTCTCGCTATTATAAGAGCTACTACAAATCTTTATTAATGAAAGATATATGCAAAGTCACGAGTGCCAGGCTAACGTTTTATACTTGCACATCAAGGCATTACCGCATTAGACATATGCTAATTAGACTTTGAAAATGTTCAAATGTAGACTATCAAAATGCTTATTACTTTGAATCATGACTATAAACATTATTTCTTGCATGTGGAAAAATGCACATGGCATGACTGATGTTTTCTCGTGTTATTATTAGGCTTTAAAGAGTAAATATTATGCTCACAAAAAATCACTACTTTTCATGATAAATACTTCATACCAATCCAATAATAAAGAAAAAAACTCTTTTTTTCTTCTAAAACAAATTCTTTTAATTTAGAATGTTGAAGTACTTTGAAAACATATTTAATAAATTAAGAAATGATAACTATCGTTCTAATTACTTAAAATAAAATAAGTTGAATGTCACTTTCAATCTATTATTCTTAAATATCAAGGCATTAGGCATCCGCTAATTAGACTTTGAAAATGTTCAAATGTAGACTGTCAAAATGCTTATTACTTTGAATCATGACTATATTTACATTATTTCTTGCATGTGGACAAATGTACATGACATATGACTGATATTTTCTCGTGTTAATATTAATCTCTAAACAGCAAATATTATGCTCACAAAAAAATGCTCTTTTAATTTAGAATAATCACTACTTTTCATGATAAATACTTTGGTACGAATACAATAATAAAGAAAAAAAACTCATTTTCTTCTAAAACAAATTCTTTTAATTTAGAATGTTTACGTACTTTGAAAACATATTTAATAAATTAGGAAATGACAACTATCATTCTAATTACTTAAAATAAAATAAAATACGTTGAGTGTCACTTTCGGTCTATTATATTTTGCTGTTGTTTTACTTGGTAATAATAAATTTTAAAAATTTTATTTCAGTCTTTTATGTTTTTAAAAGTTTTATTTTGATCATTTTTGTTTTTGAAAGTTTCATTTTGATATATTAAGTTTTAAAAGTTTCATTTTGACCATTTATATTTTTAAAAGTTTCATTTTGATCCTTTATATTTTTGAAATTTTCATTTTGATCATTTTTTCTAATTCTATTAGCAAACATTAATGTTCTGTTAAATTTTAAAATAATGGCTACTAAAACTACCATTATCTTTAAAATGCATTCAATTATACTTATTTTTTTCAACCTTTTTCGTCTTCTGTAAACTCCATAACCACCACAACAGAACACTAGAACCACCGTCCACTCAGATTAGTAACCTCCGCAACACTACATCCATCATCAACAAACAACTCAGATCCGCAGCCTCCATCCACCATACAACACTTGTGCCTTACCCCATAGCCACACACCATTATCCAACACCAACATAGATAAAAAAACATTGGGTCTCGACAATAATGACAAACTTTAGATCTGATGTCACGGTGGTGATTTTGGGTCTTATTTTGATTTTTAGTCACTACTATTTTAAATTAATTATTTAAAAATTTAAAAATTCACAGAACTCTAACACTTGCTAATTAATGGAAATCAAAAGAATGACCAAAAGGAAACTTTCAAAAACATAAAAGATCAAAATGAAACTTAAAACATAAAGAACCAAAATGAAACTTTTAAAACTTAATATATCTAATGAAACTTTTGAAAACATAAATGATCAAAATAAAATTTTCTAAAACATAAATGACCAAAATGAAACTTTTAAAACTTAATGTACCAAAGGGAAACAACACTAAAATATAATGGACCAAAAATATTATTTAGTCAATGAAATATTAACTGCGTTCCAAAGCACATATATTAGTAAAATCTTAAGAGTTTGATTTTGAAATATTATTAGTGCTAATTTTTTATACTGTGAATTATGTAAAATCGCTTCCAATGTGACTTTTAAATTTTATTAGTTATTATTGTAAAAATGAATAATTTTTAATTGCATGTTAAAGTTTTGATTAGTTGACCATATAAAAAGTTGAAATTGAGAGTTTTTTATTTGAGGTTTAAACATTTTTTCAATTATTGATTGAAATTTATTAAAAATTACAAAATTTTGTGAATGTCACTTCTCATTTAATCACTCTCACTTATGATGTAATAGTTTTCAATAAATTTTCACTAATAACAGAGTGTGTTTCTAATAAATTTTAACCAATAATAAAAGGTTTGTAAATTTTATGAGAACTAAAATTAAAATTTTAAATTTTGTGGAACTAAAATCAATCTTTATATTCTATAAGGACTCAAATAAAACATTAAAAATATTTAAGGGACAAAAAATAAACACTTGCCACATGGCAACCACATGGATTTCATGTCACTCAAACTTGCATGTGTACAATGTCAATGTGGAACTTCATTAGCTATGTCAACATTAAGTTGATGAAGTTAATTAAACATGTGGACAAAAAACAACATGTATTGTATTTGGAGGGACCAAAATAGGATAATTTTATTTTGAAGGAACTAAAATCGAATTTTACATATTTTAGAGATACTTTAATGATTGAATGGTCTACGTTGTGCAATGGTGAGGGGTAAACATCAAGGAGATTTTCACTAATGAGTCAAAAACAATCATATAAGTGAATTTGATACCACACTTTAACCCAAAACCTTAAGGTTTAGGTTATGGATCTTATCCTCATTTATATGATGTTCAATCATCCCATTCCTATCCGATGTGGATTTCACTTCACTTGTACTCCAAGAACCTCCCTCTTAAGTGTGAGTCTTTTCCACATGTTAGTCTCTCCCTTGAACGGAAACCATTTTCAATCCACGAGTATCCAATGGTGGCATTTATAGCTTAACCATGACTGTCCCAACTCGTCTAGCCATTGTTGTCAACTTGCTCTAGTACCTTGCACCACCGTAACACCCGACCTCCATGCATGAACTCACCTGTCAGGAAAACTTTTGTACAAGGAATCTCCATGTCCTTGGATCCACTGCCGCCATTTACTTGTTTGAGCCGGTCACTAAGTCGAACCAACACTTTGATACCAATTGTTAAGGAAAAAGAAACATCTCTCTTTATTCATATTGATGAGAAAACACACCATCAAACAAAGAAGGCCAACACCATAAGAAACACATGAAATATAACAAATTTGTTCAACATAGTTCGAGCTCTCATCCCTACATTCATACCGTTTATTGTTAACACAATTCATGTGTTCATCCCTACATCTACAATCTCGAATTTATTTAATGTGATTCAGGCTCTCATCCCTACATCCCCAACAAGTTTCTAGGACAAGCTGGATAAATTTGTAACCCTTCCCGCACCACTACAAGTTTTTAGGACAAGTTAGACAAACTTGCAAACCTTCCCTCAACACGACCTCCTCTCTCACTTAGAGTGGTGACCCCCCTCTTCAAGTTGAGTGATTCTTCTCTTATTAAAAATTCCTATTTATAGACCTAATATCCTAATCTGTAATGAGGAAACAATTTCCTAATTTACAAATCAAATAATATCTTTAAAATCTAAACAAATCCTAAAGATAAAATTAATATCTTCTAAATCTGAACACTATAAGAGAAATTTGAAATTATAAGTTTGAATTGTTTCCAAACAATTATTCCCTTAATTAAAATTTTTATTTTCATCTTCAATCTGTGCCATCAAGGATGCTCGTCATACTTCTACTCCGCACAAAGTTTGGTATGCTTCCTAATATGTTTTTTGCTCTGTGAATATTGGATTGTGACAATTCTAGACTCGTACCACCAATTACTTCCATTGGAACACTTCGTTTGACTATCACATTGCCAAGAAAACTTTCAACACAAGGATCACACAAGAATCCACCATCAACTTCCTCAAGCTTCTTCAATACTTTTCTCTGGTCACTAGATTGTAGGATCAATCTGCTCTGACATCATTTTATTGTCAATTGAGGGGGATAAATACTCAGGAGATTTTCACCAATGGACCATCAACAACCATATAAGTGAGTTTGACACCACACTTTAACCCAAAATGTTAAGTCTCAAGTTTATAAGTCTTATATAAGCAAAAAAAGGTTGATTATGATGATATTTTCTCCCTAGTCATAAGACACACTTCTATAAGGGCAGTGCTAGCCTTGGTAGCTAGTTATGAGATGCATTTGGAACAAATGTGTGACGACAACCTTTCTTCATGGTTATCTAGAGGAGTAAATTTACATGGAGCAGTCAAAGGGGTTCAGTAAAGATGGACTGTGTCAGCTAGTTGTAAGTTAAAGAGGTCTTTATATGGATTGAAACATTCTCCAAGGTAGTGGTACAAGTAGTTTGATTCCTATATGCTTCAGATTATGACTATTGTGTTTATGTGAGGAGCCTTGATGATGACTCTTTTATTTTTTTGCTACTATATGTTGATGATATGTTAATTGCTAGTAACCATTAGCTTGATGCAAATGGGTTGAAATCATTTTTGAGCAAGAAATTTGACATGAAGGACTCGGATCCTGCTAAGAAGATTTTTGGGATGGAGATTCACATGGACATGAAATTGAGATTGTTGTGGCTTTCACAGCAAGGCTATGTTGAGAAGGTGTTAGACATGTTCAACATGTGAAGCCTGTGAGTACTCCATTGGCAAACCATTTTACGCTTTTTGTATATTAATGTCCGAAGACAAATGTTGAGGTGGAATACATGTCAAATGTTCTCTATGCCAATGCAATTGGTTTCTTGATGTATGCTATGGTGTGCACTAGACTAGATTTGGCACATGTTGTAAGCCAAGTCTGCAAGTTTATGTCTGAACCATGGAAGCAACATTGGGAAGTAGTGGATCTTGAGGTACCTAAAGGATACAACAGATCATGGTATTATGTTTGGTAATCAGCAAAATGATCCTTCAATTGTGGGATATGTGGATTCTGACTATGCTGGTGATTTAAATGACAGAAGGTCTACAACAAGGTATGACTTTACTTTTGGAGGTGGGCTTGTTTGTTGGAAGTCCATATTTCAGTCTCTTGTGGCAATGTCAACAACTGAAGCAGAGTACATGGCAGTAACATAGGCTAGCAAGGAAGTTGTGTGGTTAGCATGGCTAGTGAAGGAGTTGGGCATTAAGCAAGGTGGAGTTCAATTGCATTGTGATAGTCAAAGTGCTATCAATTGGAAAATAATTAGGTGTATCATGTTAGAACAAAGCATATTGATGTGAGGTTCCACATAATTAGGAAATTGATGACATCTAGTCAGGTTTTGCTTAGGAAGATTCAAAATGCAGCTGATATGTTAACCAAGAACCACAACTGGCAAGTTCAAGCATTGCTTGAACTTGTTGAATGTTGCTTAGTGTTAGACGTGACATAACCCCAAACCCGGGAGACCGATGTCGATTTGCTATTTATCTTCCACCAGACTGAATATTTGTCAAGTTAGAGATTGTTGTACATGTCTCATATTTTATCGGCGGAGCAAATGTTGGAGCATATATGGACTGCCAGTTGCTAGGTTATGAAGCGGGTTGGGGGTGCAGGGTAAAGCCCCTGTGGTACGTGTGATATTGTATGCTGATAAATATAATATACACGGTTTAAGATAATGTACGCATATATTATATTTATTATAATGTAACCCCGTTGTTTATGAATAAGTGTTTGAGTGTGTGTAATTTTTCTTGTATCCCTTAGAATTTCGGTTGTTATTACTTACAGAATAAAAATTATAGATTTAATATTTTTTAAAAACATTTTATTTTACTTTATTCATCTTTTTATTGTATATATCTTTCATTGTTGTTCAATTCATTTTTTCTTTTTCCTCTAAGATAATATTTCTTTTTATATATTTGTAATCAATGGAAAATAAATAATATTTTGATTAAAATCAAATTAAATTATAATCATATTAATTTATATTCAAAAGTCAAAACATTACAACAATTATTTTTTTATACCTCTCTCTTTTATTTAGAAAAAAAAAGTGAACCAACTAACAATCATAAAGTACAAAATGATAATATTTTTGGGTAGAAACTAATAAAATATTTAATTTATGATATTATAAAACAATAATCAGTTTAATATACTTAATCACTCTTTTTTATACAAACAATCAGATACAATCTTGATTCTAGAGTCAACGGAGGAAAAAAAAAGACAATCTTAAGTCAAACAGGACAATTATGAATAATAAAGCTCCTTTTTAAATATTTAATATAATTCATATCTAATATTCAAACTCAATATCATAAATAATTGAGTGTTTTTAAGAATCAATTTAGTACATATTTGTGATGCAGTTGAAGTTATTGCATTACACGTTTCAATATAGATCAAACAGATAAAAATAATAACAAAAGTTTTAATCCTTTTGCAAAAGTAATTTCCAAACATCCTTTTCTGATCGAAGTAATTCTTGGTGTATGTATTAAAAAATTTAATTTGAATGTATTGTTGTTTAATTACATATTCACGTATATGATACATATGTTTTAACTTCTATAATAATTACTATAAAAATCTAAAAATCTTTGTATAACTAAACTCATGAATTTTTTTTAAAATTAATCTCAAAACTTATAAAGTTTTGTATAACATCGATTTTTTAACCTTTTGTTTAGATTAATTGACCATTAGTGCGCATGGCAGCGGAAGTTTGTGAGTTGAGGAAAATACCAGAGATTGAAACGGCTAATTGGCTAAACTTGCGCAATGCCTTCTCCTTTATTTAACCCTTTCTTGTTGCACCTTCTCTCTCTTTTTCTCTCTGCTCACTTTCTTCAAACTTTTTTGACCCTTTTTCTGGATTTCCTGCATCTTTATTAGTACATTGTTGTGATTCAGATAATGTCATCAGAGGCCTGTAGTATATAGCAGGAGCAGGCAACTGGATCATTGGGGCACATTACTTTTCATTGTATATGTCCACTTTTCTGGGTACATTTTTTTATTGAATATTTTGAAATGCAATATCTCTTTATAAATCCTTTGTTTCAATTATTATAAAATATGTTGAATTGAGTTGTTTGACTGCCATTATTTTTCATCATCTAGTATGTTATATAGTATATGGTTACTAGTACATTGTCAATTTGTGTCATGTACATCATGATAATGCAGTTAGTTTTTATATATAGTTTCTCCTTTTCTTTTAAATATTTGGCAGGTTGAATTTGCCGGCCATCTTCAATAAAATAAATCGACGTAATGGTTAAACATCATGCACTACCGTTTCAGGCACGTTTTTTTTTTTATTTTTATGATAGAGAAGGGCCTCTATATTGAAGAACTGAGAATTACATTTTTCTTTTAAAATATTAATAGAAATAGTATCTGATTGTTTGAATCAAAATAATGCACACTTGAAACAAACATGAAGATTTGTGATTTTGTGCATGCAAGACACCTAACACCTTTGTTATGTTACATATTACGGGGTGGAACTATATTTGGATTTATTAAAAATTAAACTTATAATATAGCCTAATGGCAAGCTTGATTCATGTATCTGCCCCACCAAAATTTGAAGGATAACATTGCTGCTGTGTGCTTTCTAGTAGAGATATTTAACTCCTCTAGAATGAGCGCAGTTAAAGTAATATTAATCTTGATAAAAAAAAATAACTATTAATATTCCAATATATCTATGATTTGTCATACATATGCACATAACTGAAATTGCTTACTGTTTTTTTTTTTCTTCCTAAAGTGAATTGCTAGGAGTCAGATATCTATGTGATCTCTCATTTTCAAGTGACTGAAATTTTTTGTTTTCAGCTTTAACTAAATAAGCATCTAGGCCTTAAAGTGGGTTTATAAAGTTAGTGATTTGAATCAAATCCTTGTTTCTTTCAGATATGGTTTTTCATTTGAGATTCTGCTTTTACAGAATATCCAGACCCTGAATGAATATTACTTGACATTGTTGGCTGATGGAATCCATAAGTAACAGTGGATCTAGTGTTGATATGAGAACTAGTCCTTCTACAAATTCAGGTGAAGGAGAACAATTTAACAATGAAAAGAAACAAGTACCCTCTTCTTCACCCTTTTCATCAGAGTTGAAATCACAAGATCACTTTGACCTTATGCCAAATGCAACAACCACTACAACTCATCCTAGACCTTTTGGTGCAACCTCTCCTGCACGTGACCAAACAGACTCACAGTCTGAATTGCATAACACACATTTAGTGGCAGAAAAGGGTGACGGAAGGCCAATTGATAGCCGTGTGGAAGCACATTCTTCTAACCCTTTTGCTGAAGCTAATCCTTCTCCATTGGAAAATAACACAGCCTCCTCTTCATCATCACAAAACCCCTTGCTAGTGATGAGTGATGCCACCACCAACACTAAACATGGTGGTGCATCTGAATCTGAAAAGAAGCATGACCATCTACGTTCTTTTCCTGCCATGCAACAAGAAAAAGGTGGCATGACTAACGATAGTGTAAGTGCATTTCCTGCTGATGGTATGCTAGGCCCCCATTCATCATTGGCACCATCCACAAATGAATCATCACCAGGGAATCCCTTCAAAGTGCCGCCCGCGAGTCAAACGAGAAAGAACACTAATGTTGGTGAAGCTGACTTGGTGAAAGTTGATGAACAACATGATCATGGCAGTGAATCACATCATAGACTACCATCACCGGAGGAAGGTCATTGGAGCGTGCCTAGTAGTGAAGCATGGACACATCCTACTTACACACATGGTGAAACTCATGTTCCCTCTTCAAGCCAACAATTAGACCCCTTGTTCACATTGGAATCAGCACAAAACCAAGAAGAAACTGATCCAACTTTTAAGAACCATGGAGGTGCTACTACTATCCCAACAAGTGTCGAACCGCATCATACCTTTTCAGTAACAGAACAAGGACATCATAGCAAGGCTAGTAGCAATTCGGTAACAGATAACAAGTCAGGCTCATCAGTGTCATCATTTTCCCCAGCTTCTGAATCTTCAACTCAAGACTACATGCATAATTCTGCAAATGCAGCCACCAAAACACCTCAAAAACGGGGAAAGGATGTTAAGTTTGCTTCAGAATTCAGTAATGATGATATCCCAATCAGCTCTTATCCAAAACATGGACAAGGTAGTTATGGTGCAGGACAATACTCATCAGCAGGTGTTGGTCCTGGCACAAGCAACGGCTCAGAAAAGCAAAATCCTCCACTGCCGGTAATGGAGAGTCCGGAGAATCCTACAACTTGTTCAAACTATAGGTTTCCATCACATGTGTTTGATAGACACAAATCAAAATCAAACACCCAATGGAGCACTGCCTCTAATGAATCATTGTTCAGCATTCAAATGGGAAATATGAGTTTCTCGAATGACATGGCTTGGATGAGCAAATCTGGTGACATGGACAGACCCGGTGACATGAACTCGTCTAGCGCATTTCCTCCAAGCAATCAGCCTCCATTCCCACCTCAATCCCAACCCCAACCTCAATCTCAACCTCCAGCAACAAAATTCAATGATATCAGCCAAAGCACTGCAAAACAACATGAAGGTTCAAGAGTGACTGAACAAAAAGCTGCTGAGACAATGAGAGAGGTTATAATGGAAAACAGTATAAAAAGAGACAGTGTAAGCAAAGGAGATTTGATACCTGATGGCGAGGCAACACCTTCCAATAGGCGTTCTACTTGTAATGCTCATTCTCACCAATCAGATGGGAGCACCAAATCCTTTGCGTTTAATGTGTAAGCTCTAGCAACTTCTTTTATATGTAAGAATGCATGCTTGTTTCATTAACTATTCTATTTATAGTGTGTTGAGATTGGCAGTGAGGGATCCAAAATCGCGGTGGTGTGGCATCATGAAAAACTACAAGCAGCTCTGCTTCACTTTGCCTTCACATGGAAAATCTGAATTGGTTTTAGCAATAGTTAAGTCAAACCAAACATGCTATACCAATATGATATACTAAAAGCATGTTTGGTTTAACTTCACTTTTGACCAAATCAAATTCAGATTTTTCACATTGAAGACAAAGCAACACACAGTTGTTTCTAGATTTATGTTTTTACAAAGTGATTCTGGTATAGTTTTGTTTATACCAATGTGAATAATTTTGATCTGGAGTGTAAAATGTGGCCCTTGAATTCATACTATAAGAACTGTAACACATGATATAGGGAATGTGAATAGATAAACATTGAATTAAGAAATAAATCTTAGGCTTAAATATGTTTTTAATTTATGTAAATTTATGTTTTTTTTAATTTTTAGTCTCTAAGTTTTTTGTTCATTTTTAGTTTCTATAAGTTTGTGTCTATTCAATTATGGTCCTGGTAGATTATTTTGTTCATTTTTTGTCCCTATAAGTATAGGTTTTTCTCACTTTGATCCATGTAAGTGTACATTTATGGAATTAAAAATGAAAAAAATAATTTTAAAGAGACTAAAATTGAAAATAAGCATATTTACACATACGAAAAATGAATAAAATATCTTACAGGACCAAAACTAAAAAGTGCAAATTTACATAAACAAAAAATGAACAAAAACACTTATGGGAATCAAAATTAAAAAAAGCACATATTGACAGGAACTAAAAACATATTTAAACCTAAATCTTATTATCACTAGACCAAAATTACTGGGCTGATGATGCTTCTTGATGGCGGCTAAAGCTTAACTTGATGCTAAGTTTCATGAGCAAATAATTGAACTGTTTTTGTAATGTGAAGATTGGCAAATGGAGACAAAACGCTTTCATCAAAACATGGTGAAGAGAAGAGAAAGCAGCAGAAACAGCCAGAGCAGCAGAACATTAGACCGACACCAGATGCAGCAGCTCAGAACCCCAAGTCAACCCCAAATGCTTCTCAGAACAAATCATGGTTTTCTTGCTTCTCATGCTGTTAATTAGAGTCTCTCTTGGCTTCTACCAAAACCATTTTATTGTATAAATCACCTTGATAGTTTAGTAACAAGCACATGTACTTCATAGTTGGGAAATCAGACACAAATATTCTGATTAACAATGTAACATGATAGGTTAGTTTGATAGCACTCTGGGTAGATAAATGGATCAACAGAAACAATTTAGGGTCCAGGGATTCCATAGAAAATTATTTTTAGATGGCACACTAAAACACATGCACAAGTGTGCAAGGTCACACAAAATTTCTGTGGTATGTTAACAACGACATGTTGGATTATGTTAATATTCCTTTGTCATTTGGCACGTTTAAAGATGTAGTCAAGTAGCTAAAAGTCTCTCAATAGAAGATCCACGGAATGGTAATTAAATAAGGAGGAACCAATTTATAAGTGTTAATGAAAAAGAGTTTGAGGAAATCAATAGAACTATAAAACTAGTTGGACTACTATCTAAATATTTGAGGATTAAAAAGTTAGAAATGAGTTTTATATGAAAAACTCAATCTTGACATGTTCTAATGGAATCAATATACAGTAAACTAATACCTTCAATGATTTTTTTTTTGGTAGAGAATACTTTAATAACGAGTATGATTTTTTTTTTTGATAAAAAAACTAGTTCTAGGTTATTTGACTTAATTTATCGTAAAATAAATACTTTATTTTTTTTGGAATTTAAAAACTTTTAATAAAATTAAAAATAAGAGTCAAAATTATTTGATGATTTTCTATGTTTTAAACTAAAAAACTACTTTTAAGTTAGAAGAAAATTGAATAAAGTGTTTTTGGATCCTAGGATTTGAAATATGAAAGGAAACTAGAAATTCCTAAAATTAAATGATCTAAAAGCTCCTTTTTATTCATGTTTTCTTCATTAAAATAGGGCTTTTCTATTTTAAAATTTTCAGAACTCTGTAGAATTGTGTTTTGCATAGTTTCACCTTTTAAGGGTCAATCAAATGATAAGAGTAATTACTTTTGTTTTTAAAAAAAGGAAAATAAATCCTCTCATGTAATTTTACATGACCGAGACAACTAAAATATTTTGTACCAATATGTTTTTATTTTATTTTATAGATTTTTACAATCATAATAAAATCCTATCCTATTTAAGTTATGCTTGATAAGATAATTTAGTTAATTTTTAACTTTTTTATCATTAAAAAACTCGATTAACTGTTTGATAAATAAATATTTTTTTAGTAACTTTTAATATTTTTGAAATGCTACTTTAAATATTATTTTTAGTAGTTTTTAATGTTTTCATAAATGCTACTTTAAATAAATTTTTTTAAAATGCTAACTTTTAATTTTTTATATTTTCTTTTCTTTTTATCCTAAATATATTTATCCAACTTTTTTATTACTCTTTTAAAATAAATCTTAATTTTATTATCTTATGTCATTTTACATCTTTCATCTACTTGAACAATTAGTTTTAAGTCTTCAATTACAAATTAATTTTTCAGCTTTTAATTGAATTTTCAGTTTCTAACTAATTCTTCAGTTAAGACAAAAAAAATGAACACAGTTTTTACGCAATAAAATCATGTCAAAATCTGATATGAAGAGATGCATTCCTGAACAATGAAGCATCTACTTTAACCCCATTCTGCTCATTAACTTGTGATAAAAGCAAAATTGACAAAGTACTGGACTAAAAAAAGGAAAATTCATAGCTAAAGTAGCATGTTTATTTTATCACATGTACAATTTATATTTTATATTTTTAAATTATCAGGATTGTTAAATAAAATAGTAGAATTCTCATATTCCCTAAGTAGAGCATCAATCTCAGGGATTAAATTTGTAAAAGTATAGGATTGTGCTTCCTGACGGATAACTGAATATTAGAAGCATTTGGTCGTTATGTGAAGTAAGGTTGAATACATACCTTACAATCATTCTATTTCTATTAGTGACTGCGTAATAACAAAAAGATAAGTAAAATAACAGCATATACCAACAAATTATTAGTCTAATTAATAAACTTTATCTTCTTAAACAAAATTCCGATTCAAACATTATGGATAAAAAAATATAAAAAATAATGAAACTAAATTCTCAAACAAAGATTTATAATTAAAAAAACCAATGAAATTTAGATATTCCATACAAATAACATCATAATAAAAATGTCTTTGCAAGGCAGTTTTAAGTCTCCTTAAATAGAGGGTAAAAAATATAAGAATAACTAACTCCTTTCCGAAAATTGTATGATAAATAATGTTTTTTTTTATTTTATTTGACACACCCTATTTAAATTAGAGATTTGGAGACACACAACTTGTAAAGACAACAAAACTCTACTTACTGAATTTTATTATAACTACATCTTCAATATTTAAACTTAGACTACTAATTAAATTAAAATAACCTCTGCTAATTAATCTATGAACTCAGTGATGTATCTAATAACTAATGTTGTTCAGTCACTTACCCATTTCAGAAATGTAGTTATAACTTCATTAAGCTTAGGAGCATAAAGGTTGATAACTCCAACATCCTATTCTCCAAGTTGAATTCAATAATAACTTGAAAGTGATGGAAAAACTTGATCTAAATCACATAATTCTCTTGTTTTTACCTTGTATTAAATACTAAAGAACACAACCTCTGATGAAAATTTCCTTTCACACAGGCCACTTGAACAATGGATAATATTAATTCATGGAAACTAAACTAACCAAACATAGTTTCATTGTTTCCACTTCCCTCTACATTCCAAGATGAAGGAATTATAAATCCATTCACATTGCCTCTAAAATGAGTTAGATAAAACAGTGATATGCTTCATTGGATTGGCTACTTCCTTTCCCCCAGCATGCATCAAAAACTCAGCTGGAGTGAGGAAATTACCATGGCAGACACAAACAATACACACTTGACCAGACCTATACTTGTACAGAAACCCTTCTATTCTCTTCCCATTGGGGCCATCTCCAGTAGTAGTCACACTCGGCATCCATCTCAGGATCTCCATTACATCACCTTTAAGGCTGCAGTAGTTCCCAAGTTTATGCTTTTTGGCCGGATTCTCCAGCTTAGTATCAGCAGGCCTAGGTGAAATTCCCTTGGCCATTGTTTTCTGGGAAGCCATGGAATCGTTTTCCTGCTTGGTTGATGTTTGGATGTTCAAAGCAACTCCTTCGGCCGAATGTGTGGGACCTATATATGGAATGTTGTATGAGACACCTCTGAGTGTATCTTTGGGATAGAAAGCACACAAGAAAGGTTCAGGTTCAGGTTCAGGTTTAGATAAGCCAGATCAAAAGAAAAAATAGTCAAATATCAGTAATAGAGTTAATTTTAATATTTCCACAAGTTAATCTGATGAACTGTGAGATTTTTTTTATTTTTTTAAAGCTAAACTTATATTAATGAATTTAGCAAGCAAACTAAAACATACTTATAGCAATGCAAAGAAATTTGTGATACAAAACACTTAAGCTTTAGTAATATTCTGCTCCATGTGTTATTGCAAATGATTCAGAGATGCGTCTCAGCATTACTGCTAGATAAGGAAATTTATTTCTATTGTATCTAATTGTAATCAAGCCGCTGTTTGTTCACGAGTTAATAATGTATTACAGCTAAACCTTAACCACTTAGATTACAAGGTTTTTTTCTGTAAAATGGTTACGTAGGGAGGAAAACAGTACTTTAGGACCCTTTGTTGCATTAAGTGGCCAGATTATCCAAAATAACCCAGGTGAAAACCACCATGAAAACAATGAAGAAAACATGAACAGAACAAAAGACCCTCTCCCAAATTATCAATTTTTAATGCCAAAAACAAATATCTTTGATGTATAAATCTATCAGGGAAAGTTATGAACCCAGCTTTACTTTCATAAATGTTACATCTTAGTTTCTAATCATTATAGATAAAACAAATAAAAGAGAGGTATCCAGCGGCATAAGTTTGGCTTCACACTTGCAGGATACATAATAATCTATTAGTATGGAGTGTGAAAGTGTAGGAACTGTGTTTCGGAGGACACAAATCATAAATAATTAATACTTGAATATGATTCAGAAATTAAATTAAACAGAATAAACAAAGTTATAGTCTAAAGGAATCGTACACCAGCAAACCAATTTCTATATGTAAATGGGCATCTGAATACAGAGAATAAAATATCAAGGATGTTTATATTATTTATTTCTAGTATATAAATATTAGTACACTGATATGATAACCATTATCCGTCAATGACGCTAGAATGAGTCAGTGAAGACTAGTCATACAAAGAATAAGAAAACACTTATACAAGACCAACTAGTTGTGATATCATTAAAAATTTATATAAAGAATAAACTCACATTGAGGGAGATAATTTACAGAGCTAAACACAACTCTGGAAGAACAAAATTGATATGGAAGGCCATTAAAAGGAATTTTTAAAAGACTACTGTCAATTTTTTCTCTATGGGTACTTAATGCACTTTTCTTCACTAAATCGGCTCGTTGTGACAGTCTTATTCTTTTAGTATAGATCAGTGTTATCAATGGCGGACGGTGGAACATGGGGGAAGACCAAAATTCTGCTATATAAACAGGCCATTGCGGCCTATGGTGCCACCATAGCAGGCCTCCCTTCACAAATTGCCTATGGTGGTTGGCAAGAAAACCGCCATGCCATTTCCACCATGGCAGCAATAGCGCCGCCATTTAACAACACTGGTATAGATTTACCCCATAACACATTCAGGGTTACCATTTATTATTAAGTTGCACTCTTAACAATGTCTTTTAACACCTAAGTACATCAGCAATGGCCATCCTGTATTTAACGTGTATTATATATTTGCATTTTGCACAACAATCCAGGGTTATGTTTGCCTGCCCTCAGCCCAATATTTAGCCAAAATGACATCGGTATCAGGAATATGAATGTAACCAGGGAAGCAATCATAGTAGACACTTTCAATTTGATGAAACATATGCAAGCAACTGAGAACATCAGCAGACAACATGGTTAACATCCATAACATCAGACAATATTTATCAATTTGCTAAGCTAGATTGAAACTTTTTATAAGAAAACCTCCATTTCAATTTGTATCTCTCTTTTCATTACTAGTCTCAAAAGATAGTAGAAAATTTTCAATTTTCATATCCAACAAAAGTTGAATATGCACTATGAAATAGTTCCTCCCAATCATATTTATATACAAAGTGTTTTGCTCTTTAGATATACTTATAATTTAAAAATTTCTGCATCTCTTATGTTATCTTTGAATATCATATGCTTTCAAAATAAGGAGAAAATTGGTTTACTTCATTGGCTTTGAAATCTATCATAATTCATATGCTTCATCCATATTTCTTTACTTGCCATATGTTGTCATTTATGATGTGATTCTCTATATTTTATAGCATGTTTACGTAATTGATTTCATATATCTTTTCTGAGTACCTTGTCAGTAATTCAGTATAGTTTCTTCTTCACATCTTGAAATCCATGGCAAAATTTGAGTACCAACACTAGGCACACTTGTGATTGCCATGTGAGGCTCTTTGACTAACAACTAAGAATACTTTTGCATTTGGAGTTGCATTTGCCTTCAAAGTAAACAATAAATTTTTATTTTTGACTGTTCTCTCATCCCCCAGGGTTTTCACTTTTCAGTCATACAAGCTTCAAAGATAAATCTTTCTATACATTTCATCACTAATCACATAACACTAGGAAGCAAGATGAATCAAATAATAGTACAAAAACCTAATTGAAAGGAAAATGACACAACGAAAAGGGATGTGGGATAGTCCCCAAAACCAAAAGAAGTTTCATCTTATTTTTTTTTTTAAATAACTTAGCTGCAACATAAACAATTATATAATTGTTTTCTAATATTCTAATGTAATCACCAGAAACATTAGTCAAGGGATTAAACAAGACATAAGAATACACACCATCACATGTACATTTGGGCAAAATGCCTAATTGACCCCCCCCCCCCCCGTTGACAGACGAC
>CM023944.1:24978105-24990637 GCA_013407115.1 Glycine latifolia | reverse complement strand
GGAAGAAGCACATGAGTGGAAGAAATTGATTACCCTGAAGGCCTGAATCCTGAGAAGAATTTGGGAGTGCCTTTGGTTTGTGAAGTGAAGATGGTGTATTGTTGACATTGACAGCAGAACAAGCAGCCACCCAAGCAAGTACTTGAGGTGAAAGTGCAGCCACCCTCCTCTGCCTCTCTGCTGGCAGTGAGCAAGATCTGCCAAGAGATGGGCCCCACTGGGCCCCATTTGCAACACCAACTACTAATGAAGATGATGATGACCTTCTCAACCCACTCTCCTGCTGCATTCTCACCACAAGGTGGAGGCTTTAGAGTAAGGTCTATTTTGTTGGACTTGTACTCTTTCTCATTGTAACACCTCTGCACCCAAAAGATCACACAACGAGTAAAATAAATCTCATAATCTTAGGCCCTTGTTGCATGATGAAAAATAAAAAATTAAAAAAGAAAACAACCTGATCAACATATTGTTTTTTGCTTTATTTACCTCCATTGAAACCAAGGAGAAAGAGGAAATCCTTCAACAGAACAACTCCCTTGAAGGTTTCTCTCTGAAAATAAAATATAAATAAAAATGCATGAACAAGTTAGGCGCAAATACAATTTTGGTGGTCCACTTAGAAGAAAAAACGCAAATTTAAAAGTACAAAGAGCTACTAAGCTCAAATTTTGTGTTGAAATTAAGAGAAGAAAAAAAAAATGGGGGCAAGTTGGCTCACAATTTTTGTTATGAAGGTGGTTTTAAAGAAAGAAGTGAATAGAAAAAAAAAAGTAAACAAAATTGAAGAATCTGAGGGAGAGGCTCTGAGAAGAAAACTGAACAGGGGTTGAGAGAGAGAGAGAAATGAAAGAGGAAGATGAGTTTTGTTTGTTGTTGTTCAATGATGTTTCTTTCATTCATGGGTGTAGTTCGTGAATTACGGGGAAGCGTTTGAAAGTTCCACGTGGTAATCAGTGGAGAGGTAGGTTGGTTCACATCGTCTACGGTTACAGTACACTGGTGCTTCGTCTCTCTGCACTTTGCAGGCATCACCCTACTTCGACACCTTTCTTTCGCCACGCCACGTAATTCCCTACGCCACTTTGGGGGAATAACGCCACTCCCACAAGTACCTAACCTGTTATTCCTTAGAGTACATGTCTCTTATTCAATTCTTTTTAATCAGGTTAAATTTCATAATTTTTTTAACCTATATTTTTCACTTGAAGCAATTATGTTCAAGTTGGATAAAGTATTATAGACTTCTAAGCTCTTCCTTTATATATTTAATATAATTATATATTTAGGACTTAAGATTAAACCTTTGGTTAAGTTAGAATAACTTCAGACTAGTTGATTCATACACTTGGTGATATTTCATCAATTATTTGACAATTTTTTAGTTTTTTAAAATATTTTCATGAATAAGTTTAGGTGAGTTGAATCCCATAGGCTCTGAATAGGGTTGGGACAAGCTTCAAGACTCAAAAAGTGTTGATAGAAGTACTTACAAACTAACCACCAACAAGATCCTCACATCAGCAACGAGAATAAAATCCACGTCCTTTTGGAATATGAGTTTGTTCCTTATCAACTAGACCAACCTTTATAAATCTTTCAATCTAACTTCTACTATAGGAAATTAACCACAAAACATATAATTAGTCTTTGATTCAACTATTGTTATCTTTGCAAGTAGGTCTGCATTGAGTCTATCCTTAAAGGTTAGTATTTTGTCTATAGATCTTCTCAGCAGGGTTCTTCAACAAATGTTTTCATCTCTATAGGTCCACTTAACCTAATATTCTTTTACAAGCTCTTCAGATTTTACTTCACTTACAACAAATTCATACAAGTTACTTAAACTATTAATCTTTTATAACGACAGTTTGACAGAAGGATCCCGACCAAAAAATAAATACAAGTTCAAGGATCCAATTGAAAAAAAATATAGTTTAAGATCTACAAAAAAAAAAAATACAAGTTCAGTTTCTGGGTTCTAATTGGATGAACCTATTTCTATTGTACCATCGTTTAGTCTGTGATCTACAAAGGACTCATCTAGCTCTGATAAATCTTTATCATTCTTATTTTTGTTAAACTTCACATGAATAGCTTCTTCAACTACTAAGGTTCTTGAGTTGTGAACTTTGAATGCCATAGATGTTTCAGACTATCCAAGAAATGTTTCATTATCACTTCTCGAGTCAAACTTCCCCAAGTTATCCTTCGTACGTTACAGCTAGTGTCCCACATTTGTTTGACACTTTTGAAGTTGTGTACCTTGGTGTACTCCTCTTTTGATAGAGCGCATAACATAACATTCCAAGCCTTGGAGTTGAGTAGGAATCTGAGTTTTTTCTCCTCCGTCCACCGACTTCTTGGAATTTGGTTTAACTAATCGTCATATGAAATGTGATTTCCATTTTCTACCATGTCCCATAGATCAATATGAATGGATTCAAAATGAGATATCATTTGTTCCATCCAGTAATCATATTTTACACCTCTGAACAAGGGTGGTTTGTAGGTGGAAAATCCTTCCTCCATATCTTTGATTTTCTGGATCTTCTCCTTAGTTTTGTTATATACTTAACCCTTAAGGCCAATCTCTGATACCAACTGAAATAACAACAATCACACTAGAAGGGGAGTTGAATAGTGTGTTAATAAAAGATAATGGCTTTTAAAAAAATGTTTATCATAGGTTTAGAAAGATATATATATATATATATATATATATATATATATATATATATAATATACACACATAGAGAGAGAGAGTTGTCCATTGAAAAAAATAAGTTTTGATAAAGCCAAGTTTGATTGTCTAGTAAATATATGAAATAGAGTTTTAAAACAGTTTTCAAGAAAGCACTTGGTACAAGAAGAATGACAAAAAATGCTAAGAGAATGGTTAATAAAATCATTAAGGAGAAATGTAGAAACACTTGACTTATATTGGTTCACTCAAATATTGTTACTTCCAGTTCTCTTATACTCAACAGTAAAGGGTTCCATTAATCAAAAACTTGATTACAAAACAAGTATTTTATCTTGCCACTCATGGTTATACAAGTATTCTTCTAGCCATTTTTAGCACTATCTTAGACTCCCCTGAATATAGGAAAATCCAAGTATTTTTAACACTAAGTCATTCATGGCTTTAACAAACAGTCATTTGAATGAATGCAAAGATTGAATAGCACTCTATGAGTGGATAAACAATAGAGCTCAAGTACAAAGTAATTTTCCTTAGCAAAGGATAAACAATGAAAGATCAAATGTATTGTCCAACGATTATTGCAGAGTTTTGCTTTAGAGATATTCTTGTTTTCTTTTTGAATTTGTTATGATTGGGAAATCATGAATTAAATTTGGAAATGAAATTGGGAACCTTTCATGTTATGATCTAGGGATGAATTATAATGTGTTAGCTTGTAAGAGGTTTGTTATGGTTAGATTTTATAATTTATATTTCTTAGGGATGAAGAGTAAGTTGTAAAATTGAACAAACTTTAATTTCAAGGAATTGGGAATGCAAAGGAATAGTGCCTCTAGTATAAATTAAGTGTAAAATATTTGAGATAGACTTATTTTTGTTTTTGTTGAGATTGAGATTTGGAACCTCATGATTTCTAACAATGTCTTAATTTGTTGATTTTAGAAAATTTGGAAGAAAAAAGTTTTGAATTAAGAAAATCATAAAAATTGTGTTCCTTCAAAAAGTTCTATTTTATTTTAATTTAATTTTGCAACATGAAATCAAATTTTGATAGTTTAAATAGTGGAGAATTGAAATTGCATGGCATTGGGTCAAAGTCCTTGAGAGAATGATATTTTACTTACATAGCCTACTTGCACAACTAGGTGGGGTGGCCTAAAATACTCCAACAATCATTTTCTCTTGAAGTTGTTAAGCTTAAGCCTAGTGTTAAGCTCTAATACCACTTGTTAATCAAGTGGCCCATTAACTCAAGACGGAGGGGGGATTAATTAAGTTATTTTAAAATTGTTTCTCCAATCTTTAATCCTAAAAGAATTAAGGGTTAGAAGAGAGTGCATCAATGATTTTTATACTAGTTTGGTCAATCCAATACTTAAGCCATAACTTGATATTTTCCAATAAGTAAAACAATTACAGAGAACAAGTTGATTATGTCACCACTTGTGACAACCTGTCAAATGGACACCTTTCCTAAATCCTAAACTTAGAACCCGAGTCAATGAATACAGAGATCGAGCTAATTATGCCACCATCTATGACAACCTCTGAGGCATATCCTCCTCTAGACCCTAGGGATCACACACCTAGTGAATATAAAAAATAAGTAATAAGATAATTATGACACCATTTGTGACAATCCCTCAAATGGACGCCCCTTTCCCTTTTTATATAAACCCTCAATGACTCAAAGCCTCGAGTAACAACTTGCTAACGATTAATGATCCAAGCTTTAGGAACTTGAATTCTCTATTTTTGTAGGCTTGGATATTAAAACTCTTGTTGAGATTTTCTATTTTGTGTTTGGTGCATTTTGTTCTTAGGGAAGGGCATTTATTTATAGCGTCTAAATGAGGTATGTATTTGGGAATTATACAACATAGATTTAGTTAAAAATACCCCAATTTGAAAACTAGTTTGCTTTTAGGCATAAATACTTTATAGATTTATTTTTAAAAAATTGATTTTAATCCCAAATAAAACAAGATCTTATATTTTTAGAAACAATAAGATTTTGTTACAAAATACTTTCCAATTTTGAGATTCAAAAGGTTTATTTAATTATGGAAACAATGCTTTAAAAAATCACAAAATCTTCATGTTTGGGCTACTAGAGTTGTGAAACTTGATTTTGATATGACATACTTAGGTTTAAGTTTGTCTGGACTCGAGTTTACTATTGAAAACTCAAGTGTAGGCTACTTGAACTCAAGTCTCGCTAGGCAGACTCAACTTTCTCAACTTATTTGCTGACATTTGAGTTTTTAAGGTTCTTGGGTCAATTTCTTATGCATACTTAGTGGTGTTTTCTATTGACCTGGATAGATTATTAAGTCCTTGGTGGGTCATTGATGCTTGTCCTAGTGATGCTTAAAGAGTTTACAAGACATATCCAAGACACAAACTTTTCTTCTTCAATCTCTAGTCTTGAACCTTGACTTCATTGTTTCTTTCTTCTATTTTTTGCTTTGACTTGACTTGTGTTGAGATTGATTTACTTGTTGCCTTTGCCTTCAGCAAAACCCATTATCAGAACTTCCTTGTATAGTCTTCATGAATTCTAGGAATTTCCACAATTAGAGAGTCATGTTTGTTGTCTTCTCTTTAGTACTAACATATGTGCTCTTAGACTATTTTAAGAGTAATAGTTAGTAGCAAAGTTTATAACATTGCATTTTCGTGTGAATATGATTATTAGTGATTACCGATATTACTTTGTGTGTTTATGTGAAGTTAAAAGAGTGTGTTAATATGTGTTGGTGTACGTGTGTGCATGTGTTTTACTTGTTGTTATGCTATAAACTACAAGAAAAACGATTTATGCCTACGGAGACTTTTGCCTACACACATAAATTATTGTAGGTAAAAATAAAAAAAAAATACATATACCTACAATTGTTTAACGTAGGTAAAATTCAAAGGTTTGTACCTTCTATTGTTTTGTATAGGTAAATTCATTAAAACTAAAGAAAAACTTCTACTTACAACTACTTTGTGTAGGTAAAACTTCATAAAATTTGTGCTTACATTTGGTTGGTGTAGGTATAACTTCAAAGTCTTATACCTACAATTATTTGGAGTAGGTAAAACTAAAATAATTATATACCACCAAATGTTATCCAATCGTATAATAAGTATCATCATCATCAAACAATTTAGTAAAATGCATGACCCAAAAAATTTAGTTAATATTAAAATTCAAATTAAATATTATTTATCACTTTTAAATTTTTGCATTTTGGGTTAATATTAAAATTTAAATAATATTATATTATTTAAATATAATGAGATGTCTATATGTTATTACTTATTACTCTAAAAAAATTAGTGGAGAACTGGTCCATATAAAAACAAAAGAATAAGCCAATAACTCATTGGAAAGAATATACATAAAAAGTAGTTAAAAAAATGAAAACATATATATAATACTTAAGAGGATGAACCGTGTAAATAAGCCTTTTGAAATTGCTGAAAGCCTAAAACTAAGGCACACTTTAAGTGGTCAAGAAAATAAATAAAGCAACTAAAAGAGAAACAAATAGAATTTTGATTTTCATCAGAAATGATAGTAAAAGTATTAAAAATATAATTTTTAAATCTTTTATTATATATACATATTTATAATTTATAATTTTCAAAAAGTTTGGAATGACCATAGCTGTCTAACCTAGACCTAGACCCAGTGTTCTAAAAACCGGACCGACCCGGCCGGTCGGACCGTGATCTGGCAGTTGGATCGGGTCGAGTCTATCATCGGATCGGTGATGCTTTCAACCCAGTGAGACCCGGTCGGGTTCATGGTTCAATCGCCAACCCGTCGAACAGGACCCGTCGCGATTTAAAAAAAAAACGTCTTCTACCTTCGCGCTTCCGTCTTCTCCATCGGACCACTCGCGCCACGTCATCTTGTGCCTCCTTTTCGCCATTGGGTGGGGGTGGTGTGGGCGTGGGGTTTTGCCTGTTCTCCGAGGGGGCGAGGGTGGGGGAGTGTTTGTCTGTTCGTGGTGTGTTTGTTTGTTTTCGGTGTTGGGGAGGGTGGGGTGGGTAACGAGGAACTCCAACTGGAGGAGTCGATTTCTGTGGGGGGCACTAGCACGGATTTTGTTGGTGGGGGTAGGGGTGACAAGGCTGCAACGGGGTTTTCCTGTTTTTTTTTTTGGGGGGGGGGGGTTTACGAGGATCGAGGCATTTTTTGGGTGGGGTGGGTTATCGCAGTACGCTGCAAGTTCCAAGAGTTTTTTTAAATGTATGAAACTATTTTTTGAATGGAAAGAAAGTATGAAACTATATTTTTAAATGTTTTTTTTCTTTTTTTAATAAAGTGTTGAGTTTTAAATTAAGGGATTATTTTTTAAGTCTTGATCTCTGTTATTTGTAGATAAATAGTATATGTAAGAGTGAATTTTTCTTTCTTTCTTAGGCACATATAATCTATTTTCAAAACACTCATAAATTGTTAATAATATTAATAAAAATAAAAATAAATTGAGTGTAAGTATGAGTTATTGGATGAAAATGGATTATTGGGTGGTAATTAGTATTCTATAATTTTTTATTGATGATTTTGTTTCTTGAACTTAAACTTATTTAGCTTATGTTATATTTGTTACTTGTTTGTTTGAATTGGACAATAATATTTTTTTTACATTTTGGTATTTAATTATCTATGTTATAGTTTGTGATGCCTTTTTTTTAAATATTTTAAGAGATGTATAAAAATTTTATATTTTTTATTATAAACTGGGTCATGCTGGTCAATTAATGACCCATCGGTTCGACTATTGACCCAGTGACCCAGTACCCTGACCGGGTTGGTTTTTAAAACTATGCCTAGACCATGGCTCCCCTTATCCTAATCGTGACAGGTTTGGGGAATGTAAATGGATAACACATAGACCTCAAATGTAATGAAGCTACTTAAAGCATCTCTAATGGGAGATATCCAATTGGGTTCCTTAAGTAACTTTTTGTGATCTTTGTAGTACTTTTTGTGGTTCCCATAGTGTCATGTTACTCCTAATGAACTCACCCAATATTTTGTTTCAATGCAAGAAATCACAAGGAACTCAAAAAAATCCACATATTTATATTTTTTTTAATAAAACTTAACAAATTTTCAATTTTCATAAATATAAATTAAAATAAATAAAATGAAATGCAAAACAATATAAAATAAAAAATTTCATAATAATAAATAATTAAACACAATAACATCGAAATAAATAAAAAACCTAGACCATGAAAAAAAATATTATTATTATTTTTGTTTCCAAAAAAAAATATTACATATTTTTATTAACAGTATTTTTCTTTTCTTTGCATTTATTTGTTAATGTTATTAACTTTTCTTTGCATTCAAGGTTATTTTGCATTTTTTTTCTTTAGCAAACGACTCTTTTCTTGTTGTTGTGTGCATCATAATTTTTTTTCTTTTTAAAAACCCACACGCATCCAAGGGGCAAGGCTTTATCCATTCCAGAAGCTTCCCAAACGACCCTCTCCTCTTCCACTCACGAGTTCTTTTCTCTGCTCTCTCATCTCTAGCAGTCACGAAACCCTCCCTCTTCCACTCAGCCTTTCGCTCTCTGCTCTCTCCCTTCCGCTCTCTGCTCTCTCCCTTCTCCACTCACAAAACGCAACCCTCTCCTCTCTTCCACTCACAAAAACGCGTCCCCTTCTGCTCTTTGTTCTCTCCCTTCTCCACTCATGAAACGCGCCCCTGTCTCTTCTCCACCCACTCCAAAAGCTTCTAGAAGGCGATCAACAGGAAGAAGAAGAAAGACCATCGCCGTCGGGTTCGCCATCGCCGTCTCGGTCCGTCGCCGTCGCTCCTCTCTTCTTCACAGTCAGATTTGATTTTTGTTGCAACTATTCATCTTCCTATTTTGATTCATCAATTTGATGTGCATGTGGTTGGGAATAACGGAAATAGGGGGTTTCACACCAAAATAATGTTTTTTAATAGGGAAAGAACGATTCATTATATAAGGAATCCAAGATCTGCGGAAGAAATGAGTTCCGCCACGTCATTGTGCTCCAATACAAGAGAAATCTCAAGAAACGGGTGCTTAAGCTAAGGAACCTGATAAGCATCTTGCATTGGAGATTCTCTTGTTCAATTCTTCTCTAATCCCACACCGCACCATAGAAAATTTCACAAAATTCTCTCTCTCTACAACTCTTTCTCACCGCAAGGGTTTCCTTTCATCGCATCTTTATTTCGCAACCTCGTCTTGCAATTCTCCATGGAGGTAACAACATTTTGATAACTCCATTGCATGCTCTCAATTCCCTCCACCCCCCTTTTATTCCCCTCCTTGTTCGTTTTCGTTTAGGGAATCTGTTTGTTTCTTCCCATACTCTTAATTTTTTATTTGATTCCTCGCGATTTTTTTTTTGGAGCGATGTTGTTTGTTTTGTGTCAATTTCAGTGTGGTTTTGTTTTTGTAGGGTGTTGTTTGATTTTAAACCACATGCCTTGTCTTCTGATTTTATATTTTTTTGTTTTGTTCACATAAACATTTCATGAGGTTAGAAGGAGATGTGACCAAAATGAGGTAAGATTCTTCCCCCTCCTTACTTGCTTTACTTTTATATTTCAGTTGATTTATTACTGTTCTGTGTGTGTTTGTTTGGATTTGAACATGTAATTGATTCCTAGATTGATATTTTCGATTGTTTTGGTTTTTTGGTTTTGAATCTTGTTGTTGTGTGCATAAATCTAAGGGATAAATAGTGAAATTTGAGCTTGATTGTTTGTGATGTTGTAGTTTATGTTTTGCCACAATTCGAATATTAGATTTTGTAGAACAATAATGCGGGTGTTATTTAAACTAGTGTCTATGATGGCCACAATTCTTTTAAACTCCTAGAGGAAGATTGTTGTTATTGCTTTTGGAGGAAGATGAAGAACTCTTTTGAGACAACCTTCTAAGGAGAGGAGAGTTTGAAGTAGAGGTGCTTCTTGAGAATAACGACCTTGTGGAAGAGGAATCCATGTCCTTCTTTGATGATGACTTTCTCTTTTAGTCCATCACAAGAAACAGAGGAACATGGGAGATCTTACATTTTTGGATCAAGCAGAAATAGAGGATGGTGATTTTTTTGTTTGTGTTGTTATTCACAATATTGATGGACCCGGATTAAGGGACTCTGAAACCCAACGATATCTTGCTCGACTAGCTGCTTGTGCCCGGATTCTTGTTGTTGCCTCTATTGACCATATTAATGCTCTTCTGTGTAAGTTTACTTAATACTGTTATGTTATCTTCTACAAAATGTTTTATTCTTGTAAGTGCCATCTTTGTATATGCTTTAAACATATGTCTACTTATATTAATTCTCCAAGGTTTGAATTGTTCTACCTTTTTATCTATTTGAGATTTATCTTGAGTGTTTGAATAGAAGCTTGAATGGTGCAATATTAATGTACAATAAGAAAAGTATAAATGCCTTTGTAAAATAAAATGTTTAAAATTTTTGTTTGATCTATGATGCACATTATTAGAGATCCTTTGAGGTTCTGATCATATATTCTTATCTTTGATTAATTGGACAATAGGACTAAGTGGTATCTCACCCTTTCATAAAGTGATGGAGGTCCAAAACAAGCTAAAGGTCTAGAAGGAGAGCTTGAAGCACTTCCTTTGGTGAGCTTTAAAGGACCAATGACAAGAGCTAGGACTCAAGCACTTGAGGACCACATCCAAGCTAACTTGGACAAGCATGAAGAGGCACACCAACTCAAGGACAACAAGGGCTGGATTTTGTATTCTAAAGTTGAATTTAATTCAATAAATTCCAGCATTTGTTAGTGGCAAAATTAGTTGTAATAATAGGTTTTAAGCGCATTAGTGTAAAGCTTTGTAAGTGCATTTGTGTGTGACATGTTGGCTGCACTTAAAGGCTGGAAAACTGCACCTTAAGCCTTAATGTACTGCACTTTATACGAATTAGGACAGCCAAAAGGAGCTTAGGGAAGTTTGCATTACAAGCTCATTTAGCTTCTTAATTTGCACTACATTTAATGTGGTTTCATGTGCATTTAGGCTCAGCAATTTCGTGCATATAAGGCTGCCCAAACTGTTTGTAGACACTTTTGATCATTTTGGAATACAATCAAAATTTGTGAGAAGTTTTCTCTTTGTTCTTGTGCAAGAACCTCTTGTTTCTTATCAATGGCTTCAAGCTATTGTGACAATTCTTCCTAGGCTTATTGGAAAGCTTTTCCATGGTGCCATCCACCTTCATCCCTTACCTTCTTCCACCTTCCATTGCTGAAATTAAAAACTCATAAACAGCCAAGACCCCACGTGAAAGTGCTGCAGTTTTGTTCTTGAGAAAAGCTTGAAGTTTGGGTTTCAATGCAAGGAAGATTTGGGAAAACTTAATGGCTGTGGGTGCAGCCATACATCATAAAGTTAAAGAATCAAGACTCTTTTTGGTCTTGATCCTTAAAATTCTAATAACATGCGGTTCTTTGAAAGTTCGTAGGAGGAAAAAATTGAACTGTAAGATAAAATATTATGTGTTAGTTAAAACAAGAGTCCACATATGGAGGAAAATATGGTAAAATCGCATATGAGAGGGTTTGGTATCGTGAGAAGAAGAGAAGACATAGAGAAGTGCTAAGAAGAGCAGATCAAGTGGAGAATAGTCCAATAGTTAGAATTAGAGGTAAGACCAAGCAAAACTCTTAAATAAAAATATTAAAGAGGTAGGACTTAGATCTAAATGGCCTCTATGAAAACTTGGTTCTGACTTCTGACAAGGCAGTGAGTAATGCCTTTATCCTGTTGCTGTAGGAAAAGAAATAAAGGATATGTGACTATGATAGGAGTAGGAGGTGGGGTCAACTGTACCAAAGGAGGGACAATTAGCAAAATACAGTTAGTTATAACTAACTGGACTGTTAGGGAAGTTAGTAGGTGACTGTTAGACAGTTAGTGGGGGCACAAAATAGATATATAGATGCTGGGTAAGTGGAGAGAGGGCATCGAAATTGTACTAGGAGGTTGAGTGCCTTGAATTCACTCTGTAGTAGCAGTAGCTACATCTTTCAGCAATAAAATTCATTCTTTTCCCTATTATCTGAACCAGTTTCTATCAGACTGTGTTAAAGGTTCTTTGTAATCTCTTGTCTATTGCCTAACAATTTCATCTTCTGCTGGCAGTTTGGGACAAGAATATGGCTCATACACATGTCGATTGGTGCTGGTATCACGTTCCTACTTTTGCTCCTTACAAGGTGGAAGGCATGTTCTATCCTATGATTCTTGCACATGGACTTATACTATTGAATGGGAAGAATGCAGTTTAAAACTTGAGATGGAAAGTTTGTGTGCTGGAAGTGGACACAACACACTGCACTTTTTCTACCTTTTTTTGTAAGTGGCTTCCATAAAATAATAACTTATAGACTAATGATAGGATAACAGGTTAATCATTAATGTAATCAAACTCACTGGCTTCTTGCTTTTCCCTAAGTTATTAAGCTTCATTTTTTATTATTTTCATGTTATGCTCATTCAATTGAACATATGTTATTGGCTTCATTTACAAACAAGCAAATTGACATGCACGACTTCACTGTGTTGGAAATTTGGAATTACTAAATAGAGAATAGGTAGGTAGAGAAGGTGAGTAGAATTTGACAATAATAAGAGAAAAAATAGTTTCATTGTTCTGGGATGGACCACTAATAAGGTGGCTGAATCTAAAGTTAAAACTAAATTCAGCTGGGATGTCTGAAATTGATACTCAACACTAGGACGATGCATTTAAACTTTGTACAACTGGTACTTGTTTAAAAAATATTAAATTTCA
>CM023944.1:24937420-24956420 GCA_013407115.1 Glycine latifolia | reverse complement strand
TAGCCTCAAGTGGTTAGAGGTGAACCAGTATAAAATTGTGTGTAATTATGTTTTGATTTATATTACATTCAATTGCTTGTGGTATTGGTTTGTGAATCAATTCAGACTTTGTTTCAGCACAAGAGTTAAGTGATTGGAAAAGAGAAATTTGCTTATTAAAAATGTTTTGATTAAAGATACGATCCAAAGTATTTCTTCCGCTGAGTTTGAATTTAAAGAAAAAGTTAAAAAAGTGTTAAAAACCAATTCACCCCCCCTCTTGGTTTATTAGATTAGGTATTCATTGTATTTACAGATTTCACTTGGGAGAGTTGGTCTACTATGTTAACATTCAAGACTCATTATGTTTGAAAGACATCTATGCTAATGGTAGCTGGTAGTGGAATCTTTTAGCCACTAATATTCCTATGGTCATTCGTAATAGAATCATGACTTTTGCCTTAATGAAGAGACCCTTGATACTGTTTTTTGGTGTAGTTCCCATGATGGCCTTTACTCTACTAACTCAGCTTACCGTTGGTTACTTTCCAACTATGTTATCCCTAATACTCGTACTAAAGGCTGGTCCTGGATCTGGCATTTACCTATCCATGAAAACATCAAACACTTCATATGGCTTTCCTCCCATGGGAAGCTACCCACTAACGTTTTTAGATTTTCTCGTCATGTTGCATGTGATTTCATGTGTAACAGATGTGGTACAAGTCTAGAAACAATCATTCATCTTCTTTATGATTATCCCAAGGTGCCCAGAATATGGACGATGCTTGGATTTTAGCTCAAAGTTCATCACAATGGTGTGGATACTGATCCCTGGTTATGTGATAATAGTCAAAGCGATCGTGGAACTTTATTTGCGGTTATCATTTGGATGATATGGAGGCAACGCAACTTGGAGATCTTCAAGCAGAATTTAGGATTAGACTGGTCTTTCGTAAGCCAGATTCAATTCAAGTTCTTCATGCAACTACAACAAAGCCAACGAAGTGGTCAGTGGGCGCAGGGAGCCTTTTCAGGTTCGGTGGTTCCCTCCCCAACATCTTTTTCTCAAGTTGAATGTGGATGACAAATTTCATAATAATCCAGGAGCTTCTGGTTTTGGCGGCCTTATTAAAGATGATTTCAGTCAGTGGGTTGTCAGTTTCTTGGGTTCTTATGGTGTAACTTCCAACCTCAATGCCGAGTTATTTGTTATCTATCATGGTATTCGTCTGGCTTGGGAGAAACGTCAAAAATTCCTAGTTTGTGAGCCAAACTCCCTATTCCCCATTAACCTCATAAAGGAAGGTTCTATTGCTTTTCACCTCTTGTCTATGATCATCACCCTACTTTGTCACCGGCATTTGTGATAAGGACCAAGAAAGCCTAATGGGTCGAAAGTCTAGCAGTGCACTACAAGGATTGGGAGGTCCCATGACTAGGGCAAGATCAAAGGAAGCACAAGAAGCATTGGATCATGAAGTGAACTACTTCATTTCTCAAGCATTAGGTCAAGATATCAACCTTGCCTTGAGCCCAAAGGCTAACCCGAAAGAAGAGCTCAGATTACTCTAATTGATTCAAATGAGTGAAGAGTCTAAAGATCAATGAGTGAACAACCTAGATTGCTCCAATGTTTTGAATATAACTTGAGTTCTAGATGTCCGTTTTAGGAGTTCTTTGATGCGTTCGAAAGCTCTGGAGATTCTCTACAAGTCGTATTTCTAGTCTTAAATCCTAATTCTACATCTATGATGATGAAAATTAGACATGAAGTTTAGCACGAAGTTATGGATGAAAATTTCTTTTTGTTTAGACTTTGCTTTAGTGAAATTTTGAATTAGGAATATGTGGTTGAAGTCCCACATTGGAAAGAAAGAGGAGAGGCATCACTTGTTGGCTATAAATAGTCATTCATTTGTCTTATGTAGACACATTTGAATTGAATAAAAATTTTGCACTCTAAAGAGTTGTGTGAGTGGAACTTCTTCTTTGGTTCTTGATTGGACCAAACCTTGGTTCTTATCAAAGGTTTCTATAACCTTTGTGGCGAGACCCCACAAGACTTATCACTCTCCATAGGTGTGGCGTCTTCTTCCATTTCTTCTCTTTTCTGCTTTTATTTTATTTTTAACATTTTCTTATTATTAAACTCATTATTTTTGTGCTGCACTCTTCTTAATAATATCTTTATCTTTGTTTCGGTTCATCAAACACTTGGCGTGTACTTTGCCTATGACGTTACCTTCTTATTAAGTTGCATGTTTTGCTTGTTTTAACTTCTTCTTTGCACAACACATTCTCATAACGCTTGTTTTAACTTCTTCTTTGCGCTACATTATACATAAAGCTTGCACTTTTTCTTTTCAAGAACATTTATCCTTTGTTATAACAAGAAGCCTTTTCAAAGGCGATCCCTAAAAAATAACAATGAACCCCCTATTGGTTCATATCAATTCTTATGGTGTAACTTCCAACCTCAATGTCGAGTTATTTTCTATCTATCATGGTATTCGTCTGGCTTGGGAGAAACGTCGCAAATATTTAGTTTATGAGCCAAACTTCCTATCCCCCATTAACCTCATAAAGGAAGGATCTATTGCTTTTCACCTCTTATCATCACCAGTATTCGTCAACTGCTTCGTCGAAATTGGGTTCTTCTTCTTCAGTATACCTATCGTGAAGGCAATCAATGTGCAGATTGGTTAGCTAAATGTGGATCTTCTTTTCATGTATCTTTTTTTATTTGGGATGTTTGCCATACTACTAGAAAGAATGGGTTTTTAACATCGCTATGTTAACATCGATTTTTGATAAAACCGATGTTAACAAAAACACGGTGGTATATTCATAAATAAGATGAGTTTGTTAACATTAGTTTTTTCAAAAATCGATATTAATGAACTTATGTTAACATCGGTTTTCTTAAAAATCGATGTTGTTGGATCTTTTATAATAATTGCTCTAGCGCCTAAATCCTCGAGCTCCCTTACTCGAACCCTTTCTCACTCTCACTCTCACTCTCACTTGAACCTTTTTTGACTATCACTCGAACCCTCGCGATGCTTCCACTTGTCACTATCACTCTCAATCATGTCTCTTGGGGACGACGGCAATTTGATGAAAGGAGAAGTCTCGCTGTCACTCTCACTCACCCACAACTTTTGGTATGTTTTTCTCTTTTTCTTTATCTTCTCTGTGAATTATATTATTTCCAAGTCATGATAAAGAACTTCCGTGAACACAAGTTCAATCTTCTATCTCCGACGCCATTCCCATTCCCACTCACAAGCACCTTCTGGTCAGTCAATTTCTTTTCTTTTCTTCTCTTTCAATTGAGACGAATTTTAAATGTTGCTCTCCAATTTTAAGTGGTTACTGTCATTTAGTTTTGCAAAATGATTTTTTGTTGATCCTCGTTTATGCTGATTTTTTATTTGTACGAAAAATTGAAGTTATGTGTAAACAGTTTATGAGATCAATTTGTGATTCTCTAATGAACCTTGTGTTCGTTAGCTATGGTAGTGTTTCTATTTTGTTTTTTTGCTTGGTTTGCAATTATGCACGAGGAAGTTAAATTATACTTGTTTTTTTATTTTTTTGAAAGGACAAATTTTAGTTGTGTGAATAAGGTTTCATGCGTATCTTGCATATAACATTTGAATTTAGAGTAAACCACCAATTAAATTGTCCTTAAAGTAAGATAAAATTACTTGAGTAGTGTTAGAAATATTAGAAATCAACATTCAATTCCATAGTCAAAATTATTTTAGCTATAACAATTGTAGTATTGTACTCGTGTTAGTTTCACCCTTTGTGGGATGTTGCTTTGCCCGTGAAGAGATTCTTCTTCGACGCTCCTGTATGTAGGCCTCGTGGACTCTGTTAACATGCTTTTTTCTTCCTTTCTTCATTTTCTCTGTTATTTATATATGCTTGCAAAATATTTAATTTACTTGTGCTATTGTGAAAGTCCGTCTTAATGTTTACTAGCACTAAGTCGTAAGTATAGATTTGGCATAATTAACTATTGATCAAGTGTTTAAGAGAACATGAAACAATATATATATATATATATATATATATATATATATATATGCAAGTATATATTACTATGTACACTATGTTGACACATTCTATATGCACAATATGTTGACACGTTCCATGTTTCAATTTTATTTTAAAATTATTTTTATTTTACCTAAAATTATAGATGCTGTGAAGATATAACAGGAAAACAAATTTTCCCTTGCAAATCAAATAAAGGTTATTTTCTTTTTCTTCTTTTAAACTAAACATGTATGTAAATATTTTTGAAACTAGATTAGTTTTTTTACCAATAAAAAGGGATGATTAAGATTTTAAATTTGCACTAACGTTGTATGGAATTTTGTGTGTGTAACATATATAGATGTTAAAAATGGTTGTTTATTACTATGTACACTAATTTTCGGTTAACATAGTGAATTTATTCAAGATAATTATGTAGTTACAAATACAATCTCAATTCATCATATTTCATCATATTTGAGATGTGATATGGTTCCAAAGGGTAAACTGGACAGTTCTAATAAGATTTCATTGTTGAATAAAAATTCAATAGACTTGTTGGAGGGAGGGTCCCATTGGCGTGCATCCAGTAGGAATTGAACCTATGAATTCGCCAATTATGAGTTTGATGCTGTAACTATTCAACCATGGATGCTTAGCGGGAATCCTCATACATGGTGAATAACCAAATTCCAATTGAAGTGAACTCTTTCAGATAAATCAATGCAATTAGGAGGATTCGATGAAAGGATATCAATTCTAGTCCTGGATTTTCGAATTGAGAGAGATATTGAGAGAAATCAAGAATTCTCACTACTTGTTAGATTCATGGGCCCAATTTAATTCAGAGTAATTTTTCATTCATATTTTTTTCCATCAAGAGAGTTTTATTAAACTCTTGGACTCCTAAATTTGGAGTATCATACTTTCACGCAATTCACAGGGTTCAACAAGCAATCAATATTTCACAATCAAGTCTGAAAACCGATGTTGTCTTGTGCAACACAACATTTAGGAAAAATGATATTGTCAAGTGTACGGCAACATCTATTTTGCTAAAAATGGATGTTGATTTTTGCATATTTTACATTTTTTTTATTTCTTATTATACAACATCGATTTTCTTAAAATTGATGTTATGTAATGTATGTTAACATTGATTTTTGAAAATCGATGTTAACATTGATACTTTTAACATTAGTGATTTCAATATCAATTAAAAATTGATGTTAAAAGTTGAAAACAACAATTATTAAAAATTTATTTTCTAGTAGTACCCTAGCCAGCTAGCGCTTGTTCTATTAGCTGACTCTATATGCATCCATACTTATAGGGCTTAGTTTCTCTTGGTTTCCTTGTTTTTTTTTCTTTTATTTCCCCCTCTTAAAAAAAAGGGAAACAAGATAAGTTTCAAATGCTTAGTTTTAGTATCTATAAAACTGTTACATTAATTTCAACTAGAGAAGAATAAATTTAAACTCCCTGTACAATTTTTGTTGATCCTCTTAATTATTAAACATAATAAATATTTAATACTTTTTATGGTTTTTTCGATTACTATTTGATTCTTAGATAGGAACATGGGTTGTTTATATCACGCTAGAAATGTACACATTTTAAAAAACACCTTTGCATATGATCCACACAACCGAAGAGCACAGCCACCAAAGGAGAAAATTTAAGTAACGCAATTAAAAAAAGTCATGTACTAATTAATGTTATGATGTATAGTCTAGAAAGAAAAGAGATAAAAAAAAAAACACAATGTGATAAATAATTTGATCAAAGAAAGATAAAAAAAAATTGAAGAAAAAGCAGAGACATGATAGGCTATATATCAATGCAATGAGGCATTCGGAAGGCAGAAGAAGCTCTATTATTGTACTAAATAAAGACAAAAGATTCAGGAAAAAAAAATCTAATGAATTTGTTGAATCTTGGAGCAATTTTGAACAATTGTCAAAGAATGAACACTGCGAGAAAAATGGATTATGTTATTTGGTCCCCTAGATGCGGTATGCAATTATATTGTTTTTGCTCAGCAGTTTGGAAAACTTTGTGCAAAATAAATGCTTTTGTGCAACGTATCTGCCATTTTGTTTTTTTAGGATCACAAATATGTACAAAGATTTCATCGTTGATCATAACTACTCATAATTAAAGCCAAGCCCTATGCTAGTGTTGAATTATTGTCGTCATATCCTTTTCATTGTTGGACCAAACTAAAACCTTTCTCATTGTTTTGTTTTACCCTTTTCTCAAATCAACAAGGCCAATTAAAGAGATGCACGTGTCCTAATATTATTGCCTCAAAAAGCAAGATGTGTCAATTCTTTGAATCGAGTTTTAAATACTGAAAATAAATTTATATATACTTGGAGGATGTGGATGAAAGAATGTAAAGAGAGAGAGAGAGGCTTGTTAACTTACTGTCACTATGTTTTTTAAAAGTAAGTTAGTAATCAAAATCAATATATTTTTTAAAAAAAAAACACTTCTTTTAAAGAATAATTTAAATCGAAGAATATACAACTAATTTTATCTACAAATCACATTTTCAAATATTCATTAAAATTTCATGCGTGGGTTCTTCAATATCTATTATGACAAAATATTCATATAGTATTTTTTTTTTATTTTACATCTGTGATACATGTTTTCTCAATATTTTCGAGTAAAAATCTTACTGCAATATCTATTGTATCAGCTGATCTTTTGTAAGTGGAGACCGAATGAACTGTCCATTATAAAGATGTTTAGTGTTCGTTCGTGATTCAATACACTTTTATTGTACTGTCCAAATAAATACTCTTATTTTTTCTCGAACCAATGAACCATAATAATATATTATTTTTATCCAAGCCTTGGTTTCAAATTTCTTTCACTTTCCCGTAAGTTCTATGGGTGCAAGTAGCAACATAACTATGATGGAATTACGTACTTATCTTTTCCTTAATTCCAAATCACTTCGTTTACGTGTCTTGCAGTTGAAAGTATTTGCATGAATCATGGAATGGAAGTATGAACTGATGCTCGAGAAGGTATATATTATGGGATCAACAAATTTACGAATTAAAACTTTGGAATCAAATAATATTTTGTAATGCAGCATTGTTCTACAGTGATTTGTTTTCGATGCTTCTGATGGGTTCCTTTAATAAATTAAAAAGAGGCAAAAATTTTGGAATTAAGGAAAAGATAAATTAAGTAATTAGGAATTAGGAATTAATTGGACTTGATTGTTGAGAGAGAATGTGATTTGTAGGTAAAATTACTCCAGTACCCTTCACTTTAAATTTTCTTTAAAAAAGGAATTGGTTTTCATGTAAAAAAAAAAGAGAGGTTGATTGCTAATTTACTCATTCTAAAAACCAAATACCAAATGACAATAAGTTACACACACCAATACAATAAATATTTAATGTCATATGATTACTTAAAAAATTATGTAATTTATTGATATTAAATCTTAACTTTCCATGTATGATTATATGATTCAAATTTAGTCCTTTCAATCTCATATAAAATCAATATTTCCTCTTGTTCTTATCAAAATTTGGAAATGTCACATACCAAGATTGAAATTATCCAAGTGGTTTCCAGATCTTGTTCGTCGGATGAAGAGTCGACCTTGTTAAAGAGGGAGACTTGCAAAACAAAGGAAATGACTCTGACGCTCAAGTAAGTACATCAATTATGGAAGTATAAATGAGTGTATGAAAGTCCAAGGTGGTCACAGAGTAAGAGGAAGTAGAAGGTTCCGAGAGTGTCTCAGATTGAATGAATGATTATCAATGATTATGGAATGAATAAAAGGGTTATATAAAACATGTGTTTATAGTGTGGAGTATGAGCCTTGGGCTTTTGTTTGATAATTAATCTGTTGATAATATAAATAGATAATAGTAGACAGTTATATAATTCAAATAGGAGATAATTAATGTGTACCTTGTAGATAGTAGGGTTGGCAAAGTGGGTCAGCCTGCCAAAAAAGGGACGGGCTGGCCCGGGGCACCAAAAATGTGGGGCAGGGTGTATAATGACTAAGGCTAAAAAAAAAAAAAAAAAAAATTGGTGGAGGTCTCTGGTACCCGACGCGAATAGCGCCAACTGCAGCACCAATAGTGCCAGGATGGTCCCAGTAGCGCCAGAGTGCACTAGATGACCATTTTTCTTTGGAATCTGGCGTGGTTAGCGCTAGAGTGGCGCGATTAGCACAGGAACGCGGACAGGGTCACTATACAAGGCCTATTTGAATGATTTGTGAGCCAAAGCTTCACTTTCTTCCTCCTTCTGCGTTTTCCTCCATTGTTGAACAAGGAAAGCTTCATACCCACTCATTCCTTGACCAAAACACTTCACTTCCAACATGAAAGTTGAAGGGAACTACTCAATGAGCTAGATTCCAACATCAGTTTTCATTGAAAACCATCAAACAGAGAGATCGCGTTCTCTAGGGAATTTCTCAAAGTTTCATTTTGGAAGGGAAAGAATGTGTTCTAAGGACATTCAAGCTTGGAGGAGTTGTCCTCTAGCCTTCCTTAACGTTTTAGAGGTAAGAAACACAAGTTTTATCGATTAATTGAGAATTTATTCTTGAGATGAATAGTAACCCATTTGAGTTAGAGCTGGAATTAGGCTTGGGTCCTTTGGAAAAGTATGCTTAGGAAGTTGTTCTGATGAAGGTTTAACCTTGAAATATGAATTTTATGGATTTTGGAAATTTGGTTTGAGCAATGTATGTGTAGGAAGAATGTTGGTTAGATTGATGATATTATGATATGTATGAGCCTTGGTGCCTTCACAAGATGTGTTTAGGAGACTATATAAACGGTGAAAATGTGTTAAGTAACCATTTTAGCCACTTTGATAATCATTGAAATGTGGCTTGGATAGAGTATTGAACTCTTTGAATTGGCTTATGTAGAGTCTTAGGGAGACTCTAGTGCCATGGTTAGGCCGAGATAGATCCTACTGGGGGTCTGTAAGTCACCAGTTAGGTGACTAGTTCTTATAACTTGAAAATAGAGGAAAAGAGGTTAAATGGAAAAGAATAGCATTTCTTTTCATTCTAACGGTTGAAAATCGTTATTGATTACTTGTGTGCCTTTGTATAGGGCGTGACACCGAGGGTGTCAGTGGCGGAAACCACAGTTCAGGGATTGAACAACAGAGCACTATTTTGCCAGGTGAGTTCCTTGTTCTTGGGAGTGTTTCCCATTGCCTGAGTTCCACCGTACTCCGAGGGGAGTGCTGGTTGCATACATGATTCATATGCATTGAATTGGATGTTACAGCTTTCCTCATGATAATATGTATACCTGTTTCTGTGCATTGTGTATGGTTGCCTTTCAGATAGGTCTTCTGGCCAATTAGATAGATATGGACCTCCCTAAGAGTAGAGCGCAACTCCTAGTCGGTTTGCTCACGTAAAGGGTGTATGATCCCTTAAGACCAGAGATAGGTGATCCCGTCACCATTGAAGCCTATTCTCAAAGGTGCCATATACATGCATCCATGTGTAAAGGGGTAGCTCCCGATGGGATGGCACGAGTGTGAGTTCTGGTCTCACACTGGGGACTGAGAGTCCCGATGCTGATGATGATGCATCTTTAGCAGGCGTAGTATTGCAGACACACATTAGAGCTAGAGAATGTCTATGTGTTGTTGTGAAGGCCAGGAGGCCTGGTGTTGTGATGCCTTTGATGTTATGTTATCATGGAAGTGAGCTAGGGGAAGGAGAAGCCTCCAAGAACCCTGAGCTTACTGAGATTGTATCTCACCCCTGTTGGGGATCTTAATTTTGTAGATGATGCATCTGGCAGAGATGATGGGTCCTAGGACAGAAGGCCCCAGTAGGGATAGACACTGTATAGCTGTGTGGGCAGTTCTTTGAGAGCATTGTGGCCCGCTGCTTCATGTATATAACATATTTTGTACCTCTGCGAGGGAAGATGTGCATGCACATATATTTTGGATCCTGTATGGATTGTGATTTACAGACGTTGTATATTTTGTACCCTCTTGTAAGGATGTGATCTATGAGATCATGACACATGGTGCCTATTCTTTGTATAGCCACAGTGATTGTTTTGGCGATGTATATATATATATATATAGATACATGTGGCTTTTGATTCTCCTGATATATCTGTATGAATATTATTGTTTTACCTGCCGTTCTTTATGTTATCTGGATCGTAGAGGCTTGTTGTGAGGTCTTGGCATTCGTATATGTAATTGTGGATGAATCAGAGATATGGTTTTGAAAGGAAATGACGATGATGTCATGTCTTTTGAAAACGCTTCCGTTGGTTTTAATTAATTGATTTTAAATTAATTACCACGTTAATTTGATTAAGTAACTGTTAATACACTGGATGCATACGGGGGTGTTACAGGGCGGGCTTGCCCACATTTGCAAAGTGGGCTGAAAATACTAGCCCGCCTCGCTTTAAGGCGGACCAGTGGCCCAGCCTGCCTAAAAAATAAAAAATAAATAAATAAGTTAATTTTTTTTAAAAAATACAAAAAAAATTCTTAAAAAATACAAATGTGATAATTAAAAAAAACACAAAGTTATATAGAAGTAAACAATTTAAAACTAACGCTAAATGAATGATGTCATGTGATAATTCACAAAATGACCTCACTTGCAAATGGAATTTATGGACGTAAATTGTCCAAAGTATAATATGTTAGCAATAAAATACTATTTGAAAGTATCATTATTATAAACATTTTGATATTAAAACTTAGATGTTAATTACAATACGTTGAGAGTGCAAAAGAGCATGAATTAAAAGAACATACCTATTTCAAAATATGTTAAATATATCTATTTAATTTAATATTTAATATTTTAAATAATAATAGCCTAGCGGGATGGCCCGTCTCGGCCCGCTTTTGACCCATAGTTTTGCGGGCCGGGTTGGCTCGCCCCATTTTTGATCAGCGGGCTAATATTGTCAACTCAGCTTGCATTTTTTCGCGGGCTAAACAGGCTGGCCCACCTGGCCAGGGTTGGCAAATTGTTACTTGTAGATAATCCTTTTTAGATAATCCCTTGTAGATAATTGGAGATATGTTAGGAGATAAAGTGATTACACTTATTTTAATAAATAAGTGTAACAGATAATCTGAGATCTGTTAGGAGATAAAGTGGTTACACTTATTGAATAAATAAGTATAACAGATAAGTTGTTGGCTAGGGAGACCCGGCTGCTGAGGGTTGACGTCTGCGCTACTATAGCAGGACTGACACGGAGGATAGATATGTGCGTTATTACTGTAGTAGGGTTTACACAGAGAGTAGACACGTGTACAATAACCCCACAGTAATGGCACATGTAAATTTACCATTTTGTATAGTACATAAGCCCCCCAGCCTCTGAGCCAGCTTACGGGTGAAAGAGGTTGAGTAAGCATTGATGAAGAATGTCCAGTGTCAAGGTTGATGTTCTTGATGAGTAAGAGAAATATTGAGCTCAAGGAGCCCACTTGAGGGTGGACGTGTAATGTCCAATGTCGATGTTGATGACTTTGTGAAGTATAAGTGTGGAGCTATGTCAAGCCCCCTAACCTGGACGTGTGTTGTTCGGGCTGTTACTGTTGAAATGTCCAAGGAGAACATATTTATTCAGTAGATGAGGTCGGACATGTCAGGTAAGTGAAGCGTCAAGGTTGGATCTTCTGCCAATATCTGACCATTAAGGTGTGCATTGAAAGCATGTGTTATGCTTTGTCTTACACCACAAGTATGTGCCACCCACGCGCTGTACTTATGCATACGTGTCACTCAAGGAGTGAACACGTTCTGGAGATGTGCAGTAGTGGGTGAGTGACGTTAGGTCATGGCGCAGATTTCCAGAGGTCGTTTCAAATCCTGCCATTAACTACAAAGTTACACCTCCACTTATAAGAAGGGGACATTTGAGATTTTCCCCTATAGTCATAACTATCTTCTTGCCTTCTACTTTCTTACATTCTCATTCTTTCTTCCCTTTACTTCATTCAAGGTACCACTTTTTTTTTCTGAAAAAATATTTGAATCCCCCATTTTCGATTTTGCTTTGGGTTCGGGAGGAAGCGATTTAGGGGGGCTAGATTGAGCAACCCTTCGCCAGAGGGTGAGGCCTTCTGTCACCCCTAGGGCTAGTGAGCCTCAACCGCTTACAATCCTTCCCCCTCGCTCGCGTCACAGCCGCAGTGCTGGGTCACCATCCTCCACCCCAGTCGTACCTTGCTATGAGTGGATGATGGAGGATGTCTTTAAATATTGGTCTTCCTTGATTTCTCCACGTATGTGAATGCCATGTGCCATCAACTGCAGTTGATGACGCCTGAAGACTCTCACAAGATCTTTGTCTAAACTTGTGGGAGTGATGACGTTCCATGCTTGAGGGCCGTGCCAGGCACTATGCCCTTCTTCTTCATGTATCGATGTCTCTTTGAGGTGTTAGGTCTCCTTCTTCCTTTTTTCCTTTTCAGTGTGTGTTGTTGGACTTCTTGAACTTGACACCCTCCCAACTTCACCCCAATAGTTGGGCAGTGGTAAGGGTGTTTGAGATTTTGTGTTCATTTTTCCACATTCAGCCAAGTGTGTCTGTCTTTTTATTTTTCTTCCAGGCTAAGTTGATAGATAAGGTTGCCTTGGCCTCCCTACATAGTGTTTCCAAGAAACTGTTTGAGGTTGACACCAATGTCTTCTGTCGCTTCAATGACCATTTTTTCAAGGTTTGTGATAGTGGTGTAATGGCATATTGTAACACCCTGAAATTTCGGTAACTTAAAATATATGTATGATGTATTCCTTGTATGATTTGATTAATTTATTAATTAGGATTAGTTGAAATGTTATGTGAATTATCCATGTGCCATTGCTTGGTGTAAATGTCAAGTATGTAGAGTTTGTTCGAGCTGCGTTGTAATTGAGTGATTCCGAGTTTGACCCGAAAACCTATTTCAGTAAAATAATTATTCTGGATTGGTTAACCGTTGGATCATCTTTAAATTTTAAATCAAGGTTCCTAACCCACATATGTAACTTTTGATCGTCTGGAACGTGAAAAGTTAATTTTTCACTAAAGCAGAAAATTCTAGAATCTGGTCAGCTCGCCTAGGCGAATTTAGCAGGCACTTTTGCTCGCCTGGGCGAGTGGAGGTGGTGCTGAATACGTATTTAAGCGTCCAAGTCACGAAAATAGAGGTCCTTCCTCCTCCAAACAGCTCCCAAGCTTTCCCTCATCATCCTTCACCACCCACAGCCACTGGAGACAACCACGGGCCGCCGTTGCTTTCCACAAGACCACCGCACGGAAAGGAACCCTTTAATCGGAGTGGAATCTTCAAAACTCTTCTCGAAGTTTTGGTAGAGAACGGAGCTGTCAATCCTCCTTTCTTGGTTTCCTTGAGGTAATCTTGGTTTCTTTGGCTTCTTCTAGCTAGTTTAAGCCTCTCTTGATATCTCTTGTGATTCGGGTGCCGTTATTGGCTGTTTATATACTTCCTTTGTAAAACCCTTTGAAAATGAGATGTTGTAAAAGTCTCCTTTTTATGAAACTAATATCATTTCTGTGATCCTTGTTCAACCCTGGTCACATTGGTGTGATCGGAATTTCAAAATGATGTCTTTTGATGTGGACTCTCAAACCACCATTTTAGCCTCTTTTTAAATTTGAGTGGGTATTTGACCCCGAATGCTAACGTTAGCCTTGTTTTTGAAATCTATACTAAATTATCCTTAGTTTGGTATATAAAGCTCTGCATTTGAGCCAAAACATGTGAACTTGAGATATCCCAAAATGACGTTTCAAGGAGCTAACAGAGAAATATAGATAGGTAATAGGAGTTTATTATTTAGTTATAGTTTTGATACCATAGTTGGGGACCAGGGAGTCCAACTATGAGGATATCTGTCTATCCCTGTTGTGTGCTGGTTTTCAAATAAAACTAAGTTTTTAACTAATGGGATGCGAAGCTTTTATGATTAATGGGTGATGATACTTGTGTGTGCTCATTTTCAAAGCAAATGATGTTTTTAACCAATGGGATGCGGTGTATTTATTACTGATGTTGTAGATGACAGTGAAATTGAGATACCATAGAAATGATTGATGATGTTTATGTGATTTGTGATGATTTAGATGAGATGATGCTTATGTGATTGGTGATGTCTGAATGAAATAATGTTCAAATGAGATATATGTTTATTGGGTTAATGATATTGTTGTTGTAAGGATTGGATTTTTGGGAAAAGTCTTAATTACAGAGGAGACTCTGCCCAAAATTTTATAATATGTTTTCCTATTTAATTCTTTATTAAATTTTTAAATGGGTAGAAAAGTGTGTTTTATATATTGTAGTCCTCCTCTTTAATTTAGAATTTTTCTAAAAATATCAGTCTTGTGATATGATGAATTGTGAATGTATGAAATTTGGGTTGTCTGAAGACCTGGAGAATGTGAATCTCAGGCATATGTATTATCTATAGATGTGAAATGTGATTGCTTGTGATGTCGTTGATGATATTGAAATTGAGATGCCATTGAGGTAGTTGATGATATTCAAATGAGATGATATTGATATGCATGATGATGATATTGAGATGATATGATGCTGAGGTTGATAATGACATTGATGAGAGATAATGTTGATGTGAACAATCTCATTGTGTGTGGATATACATGGATACCCATGGGGGTGTATGACGGGTTACCCTTGCGAGGAAGGATTTGTTCCTAGCCAGGTCATACATTGATGGTGCCCATGGTTGTAGGTTGTGTATGTACACGTGGGATGCAATGACTGGTTGGTTACCCTTGCGAGGATGGACTTGTTTCTAGCCACGGTCAGTGCATCGGTGAGTCCACATTGGTGTGTTACGTATGTACATGGGGGTGCATGACGGGTTACCCTTGCGAGGAAGGATTTGTTCCTAGCCGGGTCATGCATTGATGATGCCCATGTTTCATACTTCATTTGTATGTGTGGAAATAGAATGAAGGCACGCGCGTACCTGTGGGTTTTCAGTGGGCTGAGAACGCAGGTACTAAGGAGTCATCAGGTTTGGAATTCCCTTTCGACGCTAGCTGATCACCGGGTGGGGGAATGGCCAGTGCACGACAGAGTGGCCCTGATAGGCGGTGAATCATTTTTCCTATGAAAGGCTATTTCTGGGATATGGTACCACATTGCATGCTGATAGATGAGTCAGGTGCATGCATCATTCTATGCATGATTGGTTGAGTTGTGAAATGCATTGGATGATTGGTTTGTTGAGTGTGTATTGGAATCATGTATTTTTGTTAATGATTGTGGTGGGTAATGTTGTTTCCTTCCCAATTGATGCTATTTGATGTTTGTTGGTTTTATATAATAAACTCACCCTTGCATTTGTTGTACCGTGTGGTTGGTACCTGTGATGATCGCGAACTTTCATTCGTGTGAGCAGATGAGAAGCAGTAGGTGACCTTGGAGAGAGATCTTTTTAGTTGGAGCCGCCAAGCCGACGTGATGACGTTGTATTCTTTTTGGAGAAAGAGTTATGTTTTGATAATCAACTCTTTCTTAGTTAGCTCTTTGGCTTTTTGTTAGACATGTAATTTCAGATGTATATACATGTAAAACTAAATTAAGTTCTAAACACGTGAATGATGAGTCCTGATTTAGTATATGTATACATATGCATTCAATTATTGTAATTGTATCGTATGTACGATGATTGTATTATTGCGAAAAATTTACTCTCATTTTCATAATCAAATTAATGGAGTTTTTATTAAAATATGAATTTGCACGATTAGAGTTTGTGATATAGTAGCAACGAGGTGGGTCGTTACACATATGCTTGCCCTTGATGGTAAATCGGGATGGGGAGCCTCGCTTTCCATTTTACTGGCAAGTTGAACCCACCAAATTTAAGTCATTTGATGAAGACTTGCTGACCTTGGTGGAGAGGGTGGACAAAGTGATCTTGGAGCAATTACCAGCTTCTTTGGATGCACATTCCATCCTATCTCTGCCATCGGCAGATGACCCTTATGCTGCTTTGGACGGTAACCTTTCTGCCTTATTCCTTCTTTGTCTTCTTAAGTGTGTATTTTGACTGGGCTTTACACTTATAAGATTTTTTTCTTGTGTGCTTTGCAGGTATAATGAAAATTTCACCTGGAGGCCATTAGTGAAGACTGTGGGTGCTGATGGTGGTGTTATGCAACCTGCTCATGTCCATCCTCTAGTTGGAGAAAATGACTGATCCACTAGGGTTGCCCCTGTTGATATGGTTGCTGCCTTCCCCAGCACCTCCCCTTCTTCTTTGACTAAGAGGAAGAGGGATGACAGTGCTTGGATGTTTGGTAGTAAGAAGACTTCGCCAAGATCCTTCTACAAAGGAGTCTGGCGATATTGGAGGAAAATGGGCATCTCCACCAACAGGTTGCAAGCAAGGCAGCTTCTTTGGAGAGAGAGCTAGCCAAGCTGAAGTCCGTTGTCTACAACATCTGGCAGGTGGAGCATGCCAAGCTGAATAGTACCATGGTGGCCCTTGCTGAAGTGGTCAGGTCCCACCACCAATTGTTTGCCAAGGCCAGCAATGCTTTGGCCAAGTATCTACGCACCCAGGTGGATGGTGATGAGTTGGTCACCCGGGGCAAGGCTTTGCTAAAGGAGAAAGAGGACCTGGTTGTCAAGGCTGACAGGGTAGCTGCTAAGAAGGAGGAGCTTGCAAAGAAGGTAGCGGACTTGGAGGCCAAGTTGAAGAAGTTTGAACTCAAGCTTGCAACAGAGATGGCGGTTAGCAAGGAACTTGATGGGGAGCTGGCCATTTACAGGAGGGAGGCAGTGGAGCAACACAAGAAGGGATTTTTCAAGGCTGTCAAGCAAGATGACCTCTTCGCAAAATATCTTGACTTGGGTCTCTTTGACCCTTTCAAGGATGTAAAGGAGGGAGTCCTGGTTGACGAGGAAGAAATTGGCTCCGCTGAGGAAGGCGCTAGTGATGGAGCCAATGTTTAGGTTGCCAACTCTTGTATTTTTTTGCTTTCTTTTGTTTTGGGTCGTGAAGGCCATGTAATGTTGACAATTGATTCAATGAAAATATTATTCTTTTGTTGTCTTCAATCTTCTATATTCTTGTCTTCTTTTTATGAATTTTTTGTGTTGATGAATATAGGCCGCTTGAATGGTGTCTTTCCATCGCAGAAAGTGAGACTCTGTAATTTGGTAGTGTCTCATTTTGCTTGTTATTCGAAGGTGAATAGTTGAACCTCAGATTCTATTGAAAATAAAATGAATATACTGCAAATAAACCAAGAGTTGGGGGGGGGGGGAGGGAGGGCTGAATTGGTTTAAACTGGATGTTTAAAACTTTCTGAAACAAATTGCGGAATTAAAACTTGGATCGTATCACTTGTTCACCCTTTAGTAAAGTCCAAAAATCTTTCTTCACCCAAGATCAACCTTTGATAAGAATGCAATGACAGAATTTGTATCTTTGATAATAATATTCTGATTTCAAACTCATATTGTAACAATTTGCATTTTTCTACCTTAGAAGAGGAAGAAGGACAGATACAACCATTGGCCTTGTAACTTGAAAGAAATTTTTCATTCTCCTCTTTCAACTTACAAAGTTCACTTTGCATTTCTGCAAGTTTGGTGATATGCCATCTTAGATCTCCTTTCAGCTTATTATTTGCCTTTGCTAGCCTTTGAGCCTCATCATGCATTTCATGAAAAGCATCAACAATGTTATCATATTGAGAACTTACCTCAGATTCAGCACTTGAGTAATCATCATCACTCAATGTTGAAGTGAAGCATACATTTGCTTCTTCTTCATTCTCACTACCTGACTCAGAAATTGTTGATTCATTATCTTCCCATGTAATGTAGGCTTTCTTTGGATTTCCTTACTTCTTAAACTTTCTCTCACCTTGTGTTTCTTTAAGAAGATTGGACATTCAGATTTGATGTGTCCAGGCTTTCCACATTCAAAACACGTAAAGTTGGTGGAGGTGTTGCTTTCACTGTTTTTATTGTTGTTGTTGAACTTTTTGAATTTTCTGTTTTTGTTCCTTCTCATAAATTTGCTAAACTTTTTGACAATAAGATTCATGTTGTCATTTTCATCTTCTTCTATTTCAACCTTAGATGATGCAGCTTTCAAAGCTATGCTCTTATGTTTCTTTTCTGCATGTTCAACATTGGTTAGTTGTGACATTTCAATTTCATATTCAAGTAGCTTACCAAATAGTGCAACCATGGATATTTTGGATAAATCTTTTGACTCTTTGATAGCCGTAACTTTTGGTTGCCCATGGTCTTGTGAGACACTTCAAGATTTTGATGTTTAATTCTTCAGTATCAAAGGTCTTTCCAAGGCCAAGAAGATGATTGACAATATGAGTGAATCTTGTTTGCAGCAAAGAAATGGTTTTTGTATTGTTCATTTTGACTATTTCATACTCATGAATCAAGGCATGCTTCCTTGATCTCTTGACTTCATCTGTACCTTCATGAGTTACTTCTAGCATTTCCCACATTTCTTTTGCACTCCTGCATCTCACAGTTCTAAAAAATTCATCAGAAGACAAAGCATATGTTATCATATTTTTGGCTTTAAAATCATATTGCCCAATCCTCTTATCTGCATTTGTCATTTCATCCGATTCTTTGGGAACCAGTTTATTATCAATAGTTTTCATAGGAACCAAAGGACCTTTTTCAATTGCATTCCATGCACCAAGATCATTGGATTGAATAAAGATTTGCATTCGATTTTTCTAAAAACTAAAATGATCACTCTCAAACATTGGTGGACGATTGAGAGAAGCCCCCTCTCTAAAAGTTATTTGAGTAGTATTCATTTTCTTTTAACAAGAAAGTGATCTTGTATAACTTTCAAGAACCAGCTCTGATACCAATTGAAAATACAATGAATATACTGCAAATAAACCAAGAGGGGGGGGGG
>CM023944.1:24876754-24915891 GCA_013407115.1 Glycine latifolia | reverse complement strand
ATTACACAAAATTTGCAAGCAAAGAGAAAAAGAATTTTCGTGAAAAAATTTTATAACTAATTTGAGTATAATACAAAGCGAACACAATATTTTATCTAAAATAAATCAAGCACAAGAGGGTAAAGAGAGGCGTTACAACATACGCCACTTGCCACTGGCTTTTTTGACCATTACGATGTTGGCGAGCCAAGTAGAGCACCTGACCTGTTTGATGAAGTTGGCCTTTAGTAACTTGTCGACATCTTCTTTGACTGCCTTCCGTCTCTCTTCTCCCATCTTCCGCTTCTTCTGGGCTATCAGTTTAGCCTGTGGGTATATTGCTAGCCTGTGGCATATGATGCTGGGATCGATGCCCGACATGTCAGATGATTGTTAGACGAACAGGTATGTGTTTTTGCGGAGCACGTCGCCTATGTGTTTATGCTCATGACTCCTTTTTCGACATTTTCATTGCGCGGATCCACATCGAAAGTGTCGTCATGGTGAGATGTATAGACATTTAGGGTATAACAAATGGACCCTTTATCTATGCTCATGACCTGGCTGGTACCCCCTGAAGTGGGACGATATCTGCCCGGCTCCCTGCTGATTTGTTAGGCTTGCTTCTGATTTGCCTTTATGGTGACTATTTCCCCCGTCATGGTAGGGAATTTCATCTTTAACTGAGGCGTGGAGACGATGGCTCCAAGCTCGTTCAACATTTTCCTGCCAATCAAAGCAAGGTAAGAGGTGTCGGCATTGACAATTAAATACCTGATGGTAAAACTCCTCGAGAGTGAACCCTGACTAAAGGTGGTCATAAGGTCCATGTAGCCCTGGGTTTCTACCCTTTCTCCTGCAAAGCCTGAAAGAGGTTCGGGGTGAGGTTGAATCATGTTTGATGAGACTTCCAGCTTCTGAAAAGTCTTGTAGTATAAAATATCATGGAGCTACCCTGATCAATGAGAACCTTCGACACTTTAAAGTTGGCGATTATAAGGGAAACCACCATCAAGTCATCCTGATTAACATGATTGATCCCCTTGAAATTTGCATCTATGAATGTAATAGGAGGCAGACTTTGTGGTGGGGGAACATCGACACAATTGATATCTGTAACACCCTGAAATTTCGGTAACTTAAAATATATGTGTAATGTATTCCTTATATGATCTGATTAATTTATTAATTAGGATTAGTTGAAATGTTATGTGAATTATCCGTGTACAATTGCTTGATGTGGAGGTCAAGTTATGTGGGGTTTGTTTGAGATGCATGGTATTTGAGTGATTCAGAGTTTGACTCAAAACCTGTTTTAGTAAAATCATCATTATAGATTGGTTAACCGTTAGATCATTTTCAAATTTTAAAGATAGGTTACTAACTCAAATATGTAACTTTTGACTGTTGAGATTACCAATATAATGTCTGGAACGTGAGAAATTAATTTTTCACGGAAGTAGAAAATTCTAGAATTGGGTCAGCTTGCCCAGGCGAATTTTGCAGACATTTTTGCTCGCCTAGGCGAGTGAAGGCGGTGATAAATATGTACCAGTAGCCATAATCATGAAAATGAAGCTTTCTTCCTTACCCAAACCTTCCCCCAACCTCCCACCTCCATCCTCCACCACCCAAGACCACCAGTGACCACCACAGACCGTCGTTGCTTGCCACAAGACCACTGCACGGAGAGAAACCCTTTAATCGGAGCAAAATCTTTGAAACTCCTCTTGAAGTTTCGGTAGAGAACGGAGCTCCCTATCCTTCATTCTTGGTTTCCTTGAGGTAACCTTGGTTTCTTTTGTCTTCTTCTAGCTAGTTTAAGCTTCTCTTAGTGTCTCTTGTATTTTAGGTACCGTTGTTGAGAGTTTTACACTTCCTTTGAAAAATCCTTTGAAAATGATATGTTGTAAAAGTCTCCTTTTTATGAAATTGATGTCATTTTTGTGATTCTTGTTGAACCTCGATCACATTGGTGTGATCGGAATTTCAAAATGATGTCTTTTGATGTAAACTCCCAAAACACCCTTTTAGCCCTTTTTTAATTTGAGTGGGTATTTGACCCCAAATGTTAATATTGGTCTTACCTTGGAAATCTATACTAAATTGTCTTCGATTTGGTATATAGAGCTCTGTGTTTGGGTCAAAGAATGTGAACTTGAGAGATCTCAAAACAACGTTTCAAGGAGCTAATAGAAAGACATAGATAGGTAAGAGGAGTTTATTATTTAGTTATAGTTTAGATACCATAGTTGGGGACCAGGGATTCCAACTATAAGGATATCTGTCTGTCCCTGCTGTGTGTTGATTTTCAAGAAAAACTATGTTTTTAACTAATAAGATGCGATGTATTTATGATTGATGTGTGTTTGTCCCTATGTGTGTGCTTGTTTTCAAGACAAATGATGTTTTTAACTAATGGGATGCGGTGTATTTATTACTAATGTTGTAGATGACAGTGAAATTGAGATACCATGGAAATGATTGATGATGTTTACATGATTTGTGATGATTTAGATGAGGTGATGCTTATGTGATTGGTGATGTCTGAATGAAATAATGTTCAAATGAGATATATGTTTATTGGCTTAGTGATATTGTTGTTGTAATGATTGGATTTTTGGGAAAAGTCTTAATTACAGAGGAGACTCTGCCTAAAATTTTATAATATGTTTTCCTATTTAATTCTTTTTCAAATTTTTAAATGGGCATAAAAGTGTGTTTTATATATTGTATTCCTCCTTTTTAATTTAGAATTTTTCTAAAAATATCAGTCTTGTGATATGATGAATTGTGAATGTATGAAATTTGGGTTATCTGAAGACCTGGGGAATGTGAATCTCAGGCATATGTATTATGTATAGATGTGAAATGTGATTGCTTGTGATGTCGTCGATGATATTGAAATTGAGATGTTATTGAGGTAGTTGATGATGTTCAAATGAGATGATATTGATATGCATGATGATGATATTGAGATTATATGATGTTGAGGTTGATAATGACATTGATGAGAGATAATGTTGATGTGAACAATGTCATTTTGTGTGGATATACATGGATACCCATGAGGGTTGTATGACGGGTTACCCTTGCGAGGAAGGATTTGTTCCTAGCCGGGTCATGCATTGATGATGCCTATGTTTCATACTTCATTTGTATGTGTGGAAATAGAATGAAGGCACGCGCGTACCTGTGGGTTTCAGTGGGTTGAAAATGCAGGTACTAAGGGGTCATCAGGTTTGGAATTCCCTAGCAACGCTGATTGATCACCGGGGGGTGGGGGGGAATGGCCAGTGCACGACAGGGTGGTCCTGATAGGCGGTGAATCATTTTTCCTGTGAGAGGCTATTTCTGGGATATGGTACCACATTGCATGCTAATAGATGAGTCAGGTGCATGCATCATTCTATGCATGGTTTTTTGAGTTGTAAAATGCATTGGATGATTGGTTTGTTGAGTGTGTATTGGAATCATGGATTTTTGTTAATGATTGTGGTGGGTAATGTTGTTTCCTTCCCAATTGTTTCTATCTGATGTTTGTTGGTTTTATATAATAAACTCACCCTTGCATTTGTTGTACCGTGTGGTTGGTACCTATGATTATCGCGAACTTTCGTTCGTGTCAGCAGATGAGTAGCAATAGGTGACCTTGGAGGGAGATCTTCTTTTTGGTTGAAGCCACCAAGCCGACGTGATGACGTTGTATTTCTTTTTGGAGAAAGAGTTGTGTTTTGTTAATCAACTTTTTCTTAGTTAGTTCTTTGGCTTTTTGTTAGATATGTAATTTCAGGTGTATATACATGTAAAGTTAAAGGAAGTTCTAACATGTGGATGACATATACTGATTTTATATATATGTACATATGTGTTTAAATATGTAATTGTAATATGTGTATGATAATTGTATTATCGTGAAAATTTCACCATCATTTTCATAATCAAATTAATGAAGTTTTTAATTAAAATTAAATTTTGTACAGTAAGAGTTAATGATAGAGTAACGACGAGGTGGGTCATTACAATATCAATGTCCCGTATAACATATAGATGTCTCTTTCGAGATTGGTTGGATGATCGCCCATGAGAGAACTCGTCTGCGATGGTGTTGATTACACCTTGGATGTGTTGGAGAGGCTTATTCTCTTATTGGCGAGGGAGCTAACGGTCCTGTCTGGGCTGTTGTTGCCTCTGTCTTCCCCTGTCTTTTGCTCTGTCTCTTCTTCTGTCAGCATCCCAGTTCCTGCATTGGTCTTCATGTCATCCCCTGTGTATGTTTCCAGTTGAGGGGTTGTCAGGTCTTTTTACAAACCGTGACAAGTACCCCGCCTGGATGAGTTCTTCAATCTTGTCCTTTAAGGCCCAACACTCTTCAGTATTATGGTCGTTGCTGCAATGAAATCAGCAATATTTGTTTAGGTTCGCCCTTGGCTTGAGAGACGATAGGGGTGTTGGTAGTTTCACTTGTACCTCTGTATTGAAGGCTTTCTTCATGATTGTGGTCCAATTGACCATCAAGGGAGTGTATCTCTCATACTTGGGTCATTTTGGGAGAGGTTGTTGTCTGTCCAACTTCTACTTTTTGTCTGACCTCTAAGATTGACTTTGGTTGTCACTTCATGCTTTTCTCGCTTCTGTCCGACCTGTCTGACTTCATTCTGAAACTCAGACATTTCCTCCATCTGTATGTAACCTTTAGCCCATTTGCGTATTTTGTCCATGCTAGAGGGAGGTTTCTTACATAGACTATCCACGAACTTGCCCAATCGTAATGGCATCATAAAGTGTAATGATACCTCAGGGTTAAGGTTTCTAATCTGAATAGCTACTCGCCCAAATCGTTCCATGAACCTTCAAAAAGGTTCATCGTCTGCTTGACGCAGAGTGGCTAGTGCAGCGGAAGTTAACTTGTGAGGTTGGCTGGTTGCATATTGTGCATTGAATTTCTCGGCAAGGGTGTTGAAACTGTCTATGGACCTTGGGGGTAATCCTCCATACCATGTTAAGGCTTCTCCCTAAAGAGAGGTAGGAAACATCAACATAGCACAACGTCACTATTTGTGTACAAGTTTGCTTGAGTTAGGAAGGCATCCAGATGCTCGTCTGGATCGGTGTTGTCGTCATACCTTTCTAGATTGAGAGATTTTCACCCAGAAGGAAGGTCAACGTCCATAATTCGATTGACAAAAAGATGTTGTCGTGTTGTCCGCCTTTCTGGACAGTATACCTGTGCTGAGTTGGGACCGCCTTGAGGATGGACGGTCTTTCAGGGGAGTGACTCCCCTTGAGTGTCCCCATTCCCTATGAAAAGAGAATGTTCATCTCCTTGATGTTGTCTCGTTCTGGCCTCCTGCTGATCATGGTTAGCTTTCAGCCTTCGAATTTCTTCTTCATGTCTTCGCTCCATCTCTGCTATGCGGTTTTGGAGTTGTTGAATGGTGTCTACGTTATTCATAGTCGTCTGGGGAGGGTTGGATGTCTCAATGAGATTGTGGCACTTGAGACTTGAGCGCGTACTGACCATTGATGTGGGTGGATGACGAATATGATATAGAGAATGTGAGGCCGCAGGGTAAGTTTTACCATGACCCCATGGTGGGCACCAAATGTTCTTACCAAAATTTGGAAATGCCGCATACCACTACTAGAAAAATTGGTTTTAACATCGCTAAGTTAACATCGATTTTCTTAAAAATCGATGTTAACGAAAACGCGGTGGCAAATTCATAATTAATAGGACCTGGTTAACATCGATTTTCCAGATTTTTAAGAAAACCGATGTTAACAACAGATGGTTAACATCGGTTTTTCAATGAAAATCGATGTTGTTGTTATTATAAAACCTGGCCCCCAAAGTAAACCCTTCACTCTCATGCCTATCTCTCACTCTTAGTCTCACCCTTCACTACTCCTTCTCTCGCACCTACCTTCACTGCTCCTTCTCTCGCGCCTACATTGTCCACAGTCACTCTCACGGCGCTTCCAATCACCTTTGTCACTGTCATTGTCGATGTCGGCCTTGTCTCACAGCGCTTCCACTATTGGTGTCGTTCACTGAGGTGCTTCTGCCGCTCATAATTGTTGGCGGCTCCCACAAGGTTAGCATTCCTCTGGAAAACCAGGCCCTTCTATTGTTTGCAAAGTTTAAGCTAGTTATTTTATTTCTGCTTGTTACTTACTTCAATTGCATGTTAAGAAGCTATGCTTTGAGTACGACACTGAACTTATTATCAGGCTCTGGATGTTAAAGTTAAGGTAATGTTGTTTACTTCAGATCATGTTTTTGTCATTTGAAAAGCTAAGTCCTTGGTAATTAAAGGGCGTGTTGGGGAGTGATTATTGACTTATTGTTAGTTGGTATGTGTTGATAGAACTTTGCACTTGCTGCTGGAAATGAGGTTTTCTCTCCTGTAAGTCATACACTCTTCAATCCCACGGATATCATAAAGAAGGTGAGTTTGAAGCTTGAACTAATAATCATCTCAATTTATTAAGCCTTAAATATGTTTTTAGTTATTCTAAAATGAACAATTTTTTTTATTTATTCTATGTAAAATTTACTATTTGGTTTTGACCCCTTCAAAATCTGAAATCATTGTTATTGGTTCTTAACGTTCATGTTAAAGTAAATTAATATCATTCATTTTAGAAATTTAGAAAAATAATTTGATGTATCACATGTTGACATGGTACCATTGACATTAGTGAGTGCTACCTATGATGGTTACTTGATATTTTGTTGAGCACAAGTTGATTACGAGTGTCAGTTGTCACATTCACATAATGGTTACTTGATATTTTGTTGAACACAAGTTGATAAGGAGTGTCACATAATAGTACGAATCGAAGACAATGATTTCAAAATTTTTGAAGGATGAAAACCAAATAAAAAAAATTACAAGGCCCAAAACCAAAATTCACTCATTTTACAATATTTTTATTTCTTATTTCACTTGAGGTAACCTTTATAGTATGAGATTGTCTCAGACTTTTGTATGCCTGTGCTTGTCTTAGACTTCATTGTCTACTGTGTAAAATGTAAATGTAGTTCAACAATTGCCCTGTGGTCCAAATATATATGTACATGTACTACCACAACCATTTACTCAAAACCAAGAGATAAGGTTGCAGTATTTCCTTTGATGTTATCAGCCTATATATTCCTTTGTAACTCGCACTATACAAGGCTCTGCACTATACCTTAAGTAAGCTAAGTAGTTTGGCCTATGAAATCTGAAATGCTCGGGATTTGAGGACACATGCATGTCTGTTAGAGATAGCTTATCGACTATGGTTTGTCTACTTGACCAAGCTTTTAAAAGTGCCAACTAACTTTCATTTGCCTACAAGTTCAATGGGGTATCTGTGTTCCGTATATTATTCTTCGACAAATGCTAGTAAACACTCTATAGCACAATTTGTTTAAGCTCCAACACACTCCTTATTATATTTGTTGAAATTGATTGGGATTCATGTATGATATGGGTTCCACATCATATCTAATACAATCTCATTCGTAATTTCTAGTGAACTGTTGAATTTATACCTGGTGGTGCTTGTCCTTTTCAAATTGTTGGTCCTGTGCTTGTGCTTTTATAAGTCTATTCCCTTTCAGAAATAGGCTAATATAGTAAAGTTTCCTTTATAAATTCTAGTGTTGGGTAATGGTTGTTAAAGCTTACACTTGGTTCAGATGTGGTATTTTCCTAGATTCTTTAAGCATTCTACTATTAGTCCTCTACTTAATTTTAAGCAAAAATAAATCAGAACAAGCGAAAATAAACCATAGTCCATATGATCACAGGACCACCACTTGTACTGAGTACTTAGGTTTAGCTACAGGGGTGGTGTTAGTGTTTGCCTATAAGGACTGAAAAGGTGTCAATTCCTGAGGTTATGTCAATCTACTACTAGCAGTGATGGGTATGCAGTATCATATGCAAAGAAGATACTTTGTCTGATGTGTATGGAGTATCAAAAAATTCATGCATGTCCTAATGATTTCATATTGTATAGAAATGAATTTGAAGAAATGAATAAATGCCCCAGGTGTGAGATATCAAGGTACAAAGTGAAAGATGATGATGGCTGTAGCAGTGATGAAAGCACAAAGAAAGGCCCCCCTGTGAAGGTGTTGTGGTAGCTTCTGATCATTCCAAGGTTTAAGCGTCTGTTTGCTAACGAAGATGAAATAAAAGACCTAACATGGCATGCAAATGGGAGAAATTGTGATGGAATGCTCTACCATCCAACAGATTCCTCTCAATGGAAGAAGATTGACCGTTTGTATCCGGAATTCGGCGAAGACCCAAGAAATCTTAGGCTTGCACTTGCCAGTGATGGAATGGATCCCTACGGCAGTTTAAGTACTCAGCACAATTTGTGGCCTGTTTTGCTAGTCATTTACAACTTGCTTCCTTGGTTGTGAATGAAGCGAAAATACATGATGTTGTCTATGATGATATCGGGCCCAAGACAACTAGGAAATGACATTGATGTTTATCTTAGTCCCTTGATTGAAGACTTGACAAACTTGTGGGACGAGGGGGTTGTCGTGTTTGATGGGTATCTAAAGGTGACATTCAAGTTGCATGCAATGCTACTTTCTACCATTAATGAATTTCCAGCGTATGAAAATTTGAGTGGATACAATGTTAAGGGCCATCGTGCATGCCCTATCTATGAACAAGACACCAGCTACATACAACTTAAACATGGGAGAAAAACAGTTTACACTTGACATTGACATTTTCTAAAATCTTATCACCCTTATCGACGATTGAAAAAAGCATTTAATGGAAGTCAAGAGTATGAAACTGCATCGATTTCGTTAACCGGTGAGCAAGTTCTTGAGCGGGTTGAGGACATCCATACTGCATTTGAAAAGACCCAAAAGAAGCTGAAAGGTGATACTTGAATATTGAAAAAAGGTCGATATTGTTTGATCTTCCATACTAGTCTGATCTAGATGTTAGACATTGTATCGATGTTATGCATATGGAGAAAAATGTGTATGACAATGTCATCGGCACGCTTCTTAATATTCTAGGCAAGACAAAGAATGGTTTGAACACTCATCAAGATCTTGCTGAGATGGGTATACGTGAGCAGTTACATCCTAGGTCTGATGGTAAGAAAATATACTTGCCTCCAGCATGTCACACTTTGTCAAGAAAGGAGAAGATAAGTTTTTGTCAGTTTTGCGCCGAGTGAAAGTGCAACAAGGATACTCTTAAAATATTAAGAGCCTTGTGCAGGTCAAGGATCTTAAACTAGTTGGCTTAAAGTCTCATGATTGCCACGTCTTGATGCAACAACTGTTAGCCGTGGCGATTTGAGACATTTTGCCTAACAAAGTGAGGCATGCTATAACTCGCATGTGCCTTTTCTTCAATGCCATTTGTAGCAAAGTCATGGACCCTGTAAAGTTAGATGACTTGGAAGAAGAGGTGGCAGTTATCTTGTGTCAGTTGGAAATGTATTTTCCTCCTTCATTTTTCGACATAATGGTTCACTTACTTGTTCATCTGGTCAGGGAAATTAAATTGTGTGGTCCCATTTATTTACGGCGGATGTACCCAGTCGAGCGATACATGAAGATCTTGAAAGGGTATACAAAGAATCTATACCGTCCTGAAGCTTCCATAGTTGAAAGGTACATTGCAGAAGAAGCTGTAGAATTTTGTTCAGAGTACCTTGAAAAGGCAAAACCTGTTGGGCTTCCCGAGGCTCGGCATGACTACAGAGTCGCAGGTAAGGATACACGAGGGCTATATGTTATAACGCCTGGTTTATAGGAATTGAAACAAGCTCATTTGTATGTCCTGAATAACAGTAATGAAGTCCTGCCATACATAATTCATCATGAAGCCTTAGTCAAGGAAAGTAATCCAAGAATGACGAAGAATAGGTTGTTGAAAGAGCATAACAAGACTTTCCTGAATTGGTTTAAAGATACAATATTTAGTGATGAATCTTCCTTTAAAACAATGAGGAAGTTAGCAGATGGGCCTAAAAGAAATGTTAGAAGTTGGTAGGGATACGATATCAACAAGTACTCGTTCTACACCAAACAACAAGATGACAAGAGCACAATGTAAAACAGTGGGGTTAGCCTTAGGGCTGAATCCCAACACTTCGCTATTGTGCATGACCACAATCCTCGTTTGGCTTTCATGCCTTACTTTGGAGTCATTGATGACATCTCGGAGCTTAATTATGTTAAATTCACTGTGTGTGTCTTCAAGTGTAAGTGGGTTGATATCAATAGCAATGTGCGAACCAAGGATTTGGGATTCACTTTGGTAGATCTTAACAAACTAGCTTATCAAAATGAACATTCCATTATGGCAGAAAAAGAAAAAAAGGTGTCTTATGTTCAAGATCCTTGTGATGAAAGGTGGTCAGTGCTACTACATGGAAAAACCATTGGTATTAATCTTGACAATGATGATTCAACCGTTGATACTGGTGTCACTCATTTCTTGACACAAATATCTGACGTCAATAGAAAAGATGAAGTTGACGACGTTCATGTAAATCGTAATGATCATGATGAAGGATAATTAATTAACATCGTTTAATGTAATGTTTATTGTATATTAACATGTTTCGACATTTACAATTTCATAAATAACCTTACTTTTCACTTAACTTTAATTAATTTTGTTATTAACAAGATCATGAGTACACCTCCAAGCTCCCCTCCTCGTCCTGAGTCAGCACCTTCTCTTCTTGAGTCAGTACCTCCTCATCCTGATTCAGCACCTTCACTGTCTACGGTGAAGAAGAATAGGAAAGCAACAAGTCTAAAGTCGTTGGCTACAAGACCTGTCGATGTTGACAGACCAGTGGTTCATGTGGATCCTTCCATTGGGAAGGCTAATGGTCCTCAGGTAAAGAAATTAAGGACATATCTAGGGATCGTGGCTCGAGACAAGGTGAATGTGACCATTGCTAACTGAAAGGAAGTTCCTGCAGCTCAGAAGGAGTTGATTTGGGAGGACATTCAGGTATTACAATTAAAATACAATGTAATTGTTTGTAGTAATACAATTAAATTTTACTGTAACTGTTAAACTTGTTTTTTGTATTGCAGGCTGAATTTGATATACCTGAAGTGTCCGACCAACAGACGAAGAAGAAAATTCTCCAGATAGTAGGAGAGAGATGGAGGCAGTTTCAGTCAAATTTGACCTCGAAATGGGCTCTGGCACAAGGCAAGGACGACGATGCCGACATTGTCTGTGACAAATACGGTATTAGTAAGGAAAAGTGGGACCAATTCTGTGAGAGTCGCAGAGCCGCTTCCTGGTAGGTTAGTTGACTTCCATTGTTTTAGAATTTCACAATTATGGAGTCTTTCAAGCGCATTTTTTTACATCTATCTGTGTAATTCTTACAGGATGTTAGAAAGAAGGCTCAGGCCATCCAGAAGCTGAACACTGCCCCTCACGTGTTGTCTCGTGGGGGTTATGATTTGTTAGAATAGAAATTGATGGAGGAAAAATAAAAGAAACGATTGCAGGAAGCAGCCCAAGGTGAGAGCAACGAGACCATTGTTCATCCTCCGTCCCCTATTAGACAACACGTGAAGTGGAAGCTGGCTCGCACAAAAAAAAAAGGGACAAATGACATCTGAGGCAGCACGTGAGATTGTAGAGAGGATTGTAAGTCAAATGATGGTTTTATTAGTCATTAATTATTTTTGCCTAACAAATTACAAAACTCATGTTCTAGTTATGTTGATTGCAGGATACCCTGGATGAGCAATTGACACAGGGTAGCTTTGTTGCCAATGGACATCAGGATGTACTGACTGCTGCCATTGGATGACCAGAGCACCCAGGCCATGTCCATGCTGCTGGACCAGGTGTGACAATAAAACAATACTTCAGATCGACTTCATCAACCTCTTGCAAGTCTAAGTCCATGAACCCTGAGGCCTTGGATCAACTTAAACAGAACATCAAGGAAGAGCTGGAGCAATCAATCATTGAGAAAATGACTCAACAACTGATGATGTCCTTCAGCCAGATGCAGTCTCAGGGTATGATGCCACCTCTGACTGTTGAGGTGAATCCTTATGGTGCTTATGTCAGCACCAAGGGAAGTTGTGTCGATCCCTTGGGGAATGACCTAGACACGGGTGCATCTGACAGGCATGGGTTGTATGTCGATGACAATCCTCCCCGCCTGGTCGCCCTTGGAAGAGTTTATGAGTGGTCGACAATTGTGCACAACGTCCCTTTCGCCAATGATCAGGTCAAGTAGGTGTTGAGGAAGTTTGAGATGTTGATGCTCGCCTCCCTGTACCCACTGAAGAGGTTCAGTTAGTGGGGCAGGCTCTTAACACCTTCCTTGCTTAGCTGACACATCTTGTACAACCTATTTTGAAAAAGGTATTTCATTTTTGGCTTGTTTATTATCATTTAAGAAAGATTTGTCTCATATAAAGTGAAGATGGTCGTTTAGTTATGTTTATTAACTGCGTAGGATAAACAGGGACCTGAGGGGTCGGCGAAACCTATACATAAGTCGGGACCTATTGTCGATCCCTTGTACTAGATCACATTGACCATCCTCGATCTTTTCCTCAGACCCATGCAGGTGTCATGGGACCCTACTTTGTTAAGGGTGTATAATGACGACTTCCCATGTACATAAAGCATGAGGATATTTCTGAGATAATCCACGGTGGTCAATGTCTGAACATCTCTATTATACAACTATGGATTCTGTAAGTCACTTTCAATTGGCTACCATTAGATAACTAATTGTTTATATTCATGCATAATTGACTTTATTTTCAAAACAATAAGCATATGAATGACTTATGTCTGCAATCAGATCATGCTGATGTGTATGGATCCATCGAGCCACAGTCCGTACAGAGATCTGGGCAATCTCAATTTGAATCCGAGGACTATATCAAGGAATGGATGCAAAGTTTAGAGAAAGATGTCTACCTTGCAGTGTACTTGAATGGGTAAGTAAAAATGTACAAATGAATTTAAATAATGTATGCAGTATAATAACTTAATGTTCTCCAATGTTGTGCACATTGGAAACTGGTCGTTATATGTCGTAAGGATAACTACCTGAAATGAATTATTAACAGGTAGGTTGTAATTTGTAAGACATTTCTGTTATTATTTCTAACACTTGAGTATATTAATTGTATAATATACATGCATGTTTCTCTTAAGCAGTGCTTTGAAGGGAGTCCATGATACTCAGGAAAATAAATCAAAGGCTACTACTAAATGAATTGTGGTTAAAGTAAGTCATTTAAATAATGGTTTATGTATTCAAAAAAAACTTTTATTACTATTTACACTAATTTTCGTTTAACTTTGACTATGTTATTGAATTTAGTGTAATAAGCAAAAAGGAAGCACTGAGTGTGGCTATTATATCATGCATTGAATGTGGACGATAGTCCAAGGAGGCTTCAGGGATAACTGGACATGGTAATTGTTTGATTCAAAACTAATTGTATTTTTTATACTTGTTTTATTTATACTTATTAAATTATATTTTATTATGTCATGCAGTATTTTACTGATCAGAGACCACTAGAAGCCGAGAGATTGAAGGCTATTAGGATTCAGTGGGCTACATTTTATCTTAAAGTTAGGGATGAAACATTAGGTTAGGTGGATAAGGGATTTTTAAACAATTGTATAAACACTTAGTTAGGAAATCATTTTATGTATATTGACATTATCAAATTTACTTTTTATTCAAATATTATTTAACTGTACTGTATTCTGAAATTGGCTGGATTTCTGTTTTTTCATTTGCAGGATGAATTTGGGTAAAATAAAAAAAAACAGACAAAATATTAAAAAAAAAACTAAAAAAACAACATCAATTTTTGTTAAAAACTAATGTTAATTTATATGACAACATCGATTTTCAGTTAAAACTGATGTTGTTTCATCACAGCAACATCGAGTTTCATTAAAAATCAATGTCCCTATATGTAACAACATCGGTTTTGACTGAAAACCGATGTTGCTGTAAACATAACAACAGTCCATTTCAGTCAAAATCGAGGTTGTTACATATATAGGGACATCGATTTTCTAATGAAAACCGATGTTGCTGTCATGTAACAACATCGATTTTATCTCAAAACCAATGTTGTTACATCACAGCAACATTAGTTTTCATTAAAAGCTGATGTTGTAAAATAAGTTAACATCGATTTTTGTTAAAAATCAATGTTGAAGTATCAGATTTTACATTTTTTCCTTTTATTTCTTATATAGCGACATCGGTTTTTACAAAAAAAATGATGTTGTATACTTTTGTTAACATCTATTTTTAAAAACCGATGTTAACGTCCAAACTTTCAACGTCGGCAGTTTCAACATCGGTAAAAAAATAGATGTTGAATGTCCAAAAAAACCGATGTTGAATGCTATTTTTCTAGCAGTGTACCAAGATGGAGATGATCCAAGTGGATTCCAAACCTTGCACGTCGGACAGAGAGTCGACCTTGTTAAAGAGGAGGACCTGCAAAACAAAAGAAATGATAGACTTTGTTTAATAATTAATATGTTGATAATAACAACAGATAATAGCAGACAATTATATAATTTAAATAGGAGATAATGTATATCTTGTTGATAGATTGTTACTTGTAGATATGCAACAACTTGCAAATAATCCCTTGTAGATTATTAGAGATATGCTAGGAGATAAAGTGGTTACACTTATTTGAATAAATAAGTGTAACAAATAATATGACGGTTAGGAAATAAAGTGATTACACTTATTTGAATAAATAAGCGTAACAAATAAGTTATTGGTTAGAGAGATCCGGCTGCTGAGAGTTGAAGTCTATACCAAAGCTGACACAGAGGACGGACATGTGCGTTGTTAATGTAACAGGGTTGACACAGAGAATGAACACGTATACAGTAATCCCACAATAATGATATGTGTAATTTTACTATTTTGTAAAATATACCTCTCAATTATATATATATATATATATTAAGAGAAGAAGGGAGAGATCAAGTTAGTTCAAAAATAATTTTAGAGTTATTCTTCATCTTTATTATTCTTTTAAATATATCAATTGTAATAAGTAGTTAATTTTAACTATTAGATTTTAAGAAAATAAAGAATTAAAATGATAAATAACATTTTAACGTTACTCTTAAAATAAGTTGATGACTCCTCGGTGTATTAACCCATTTTTTCAGTTTGAGTACACACCAAAATGTTGGGGAAAAATCAATTACTTTTTGTTTAAATTCATTTGTTCATAGATACTATATTCATTCAATTATTTAATCTTTTATAATAAAAAATGATTTCCTCTCTCCTCTGTTACGGCATCTTCAAGTTTCATCCAAAATTTCCAACTTTATTTGTCTTCCTGAAGCTCCATCCACCGTGAGTTCGTGAGTATCCCTGCAATTTGGCAGCAAAATTTGCAGTCACCATTGATTGTTCTGGCTTCTTTCATCTATCAACGGTTCTAGCTCCTTCACAAGTCATAGCCTTTACTTGCACTCCCTCTACTCTCACCGCAGGTTTACCTTCGCAACCAGCGGGTGCAATCGCTGCCCATTCAGTTTGTGCCGCTTCCGACTCTATACAGTCAGAAGCTATCCCCTCTTTGTTTTTTCATTCATATCCTTTCCCACCGCACACTGGATGCTGATGCAGGCAGACCAGACAGTGGAGTTTATGTCCATGGTGGCCAGGTGGGAGAAATGGGATACACATACGGAGGAGCGAGGAATAGGATACGTGAATTATGGAGGAGAGAGAATTGAGATTTTTTATTTTTTAATTAACTGTATAAAATTACTTTAATAATCTGAAATAAATTAATTAATTTTTTTTAAAAAAATTTCTAAATATTTTGGTGTCCAATATATCATTCTCCAACTGAAAAAAGAGTAAAATTATGTTAACAATCGTTTGTGTGTGTGTGGGGGTGGGGGGGGGGGGGGATTATAATATTTTGAATGTTTATGATTTTATATTAATTGTTGTATGCATTAATTTTAGTGAGTTTATTTACCCTTTTTAAGGTAATTATGGAAAAACTGGAGTCCTAGTAGGATATTAAATGATTTTGGAATTAGGATTAATCATTTTATATTTTACATTTTTTATATTTGTTCTATTTTTAAATAATGGATGTTTTAAATTTTTGCAAAATGATTAGGAAAACAAGTATTCCCAAGAGATTTGTATTTATTATGTAACAATTTTACTAAAATATTTTTGTTTTCTTAGTTAATTTTAATAAATATATTATTAAATCTTTGAAGACAATAATATTTATTAGATAATTTTAATAAATGTATTATTAAATCTTTAAAGACAATAATATTTATTAGAGAACAAAATTAAAATAGATATCTAAATATGTTATTGAAAAGTGGGAAATTAGTTAATTTGAAATGCTTTTCAAAGGTTAAAATTGTAATCATCTTGGGATCAAAGGAATAGTTTTTTATAAGTAGAAAGTGATGTTAAACTTATTATTGAAAAGGTAATTTGACTAGCAAGTGGCCTTGTAATTTAGTCGACTTGAAAACTGTGACTTACCTATGTCAGGTAATTAATGGTTAGGAACTATGGTTAGGGATATTAGAACTTAGTAGTGCCTAACTACTGTGATCAGTTTTTGCCATCAAAATTATGAAGTGACTTCAATTTGATGCTCTCCATTAAAACGTTTGACCAATATAACAAAAGGATGAAGCTTTTGTGTCCCAAAACATTATCATATTCATATCCTTTAAACAAAATATCGTGCATCCAATAGGTGCTTAATGAATTCAAAGTCGGGAAAATTTATCAAAAGTCAGGCTTTGTTAATCCTTGGAAAAAAATTGAACACTTGTCCAATAAAAAAAATGGAAAATCTTCATTTTTAATGACTTCATCATTCTTTCTTTCAAGTTCTCTCAAATGCACGGATAAAAAATACTATTCCAATAAACAAAAATATTTTCTTGGTTCTAATTATAAGAAATATATGACTATTTTATTGTTAATAAATATATGACTATTTTATTGTTAATATTTTTACTCTTAATTAATAATTAATTATGAGGTATATTAATGATATATACTTATTTTTTCATAAAAAAGTGTATTTATCAAGCTATCAATAAAATAAGATATATTTATTGGTTGAAAAATAAACTTTTGAAAAATAACTACTTCCTTTGTCGCGCATTTGATTTTCGTATAAAAAATTATCATTTTAAAATTATAATAGAAATGTTTACGGGTATGAGTAATATGTGAATTTGAAACGGTCCAATTAGTATGCTTTGAATTTTTTGAGAGTATGGGCCAAATCTAACTCGTTCATACTTGATCAATGTACGGGTCAAATAATATGTTCTATTTTTTTAACCCAATCCAACTCATAACATATAATTAAATTTATTATTATAAAAAATAATTATTAAATACAAAATATATTAATTTTTAGCTAACATAGTTTATTTAAATTATTAAATTAATCTACCAATATTTTTTCTTTCTTTTTTAAGCTGTTATGTTTTCTCATGCTGAAACAGTATTTTATTTCTATTTAAAGAAAAAAATTGGATTAGCATTAAAACTATTAATTCTATTAGTCCAATATTATCACAATTTGATCTCTTTTGAATGCATTTAGTCATATATACTTACAAAATTTAGACAAAAATAAATTATTATTCTAAATTTTTTAAATTTTTATAAAATAAAAAATAATTTTAAATATTTAGACTCGATTAAACCAGCTTAACCCAATTTGTTTATGATAAGGTTGACTTTGATTGGATATGTCAATAAAATTGTACAAATCCGATCATGTCCAACTAGTAAAATTTTGATTGGGTTAGATAATGGATTTGTCAAACCCTACCAAATTTGATGCATGAACACCTCTACTTTTAACGTAACATTAATTATTTTTTCTATTTATATCTCTTATGAAATACAAAATCTATGAACTGATAATATATAGATTAATTTTCAGTATTCCTAAACAATAAAGTTGAAATGAAAACCAAACATCAAAATAAAAAATATAAAAACTGCTACTTATTGTGTGAATGCAAAAATATAGACATAATATGTATTATATGCTAATATTAGATCCCATTAGAAAAAGACAAAAAAAAAATCATGGATCTAGTTTTGAGATACACGGCTCATTACCTTCACAAAAATACAATATAAAACTAGAAATGACAAAATAAGTTAGACTAACACAAAATGTAGGTTTCGAATTTTAAATATTAAACCTAAATTAAACCGACCTCTTTTTGTTTTTTAACTCAATCTAGACTAACAAAACAAAAATTCCCCAAAAACTCATTTTAGGAGATGTTATTTATATCTCTCTTTTAATTTTAATTTGCTCTTTGCAATTTTTGTCTATTTTTTAAAATATCTTTTTATGAAAACTAACTTTCCTAATGTATAAAAACATTACTATTAAAGGAAATAAGTTTCGTGATATATTAGAACATAATTATATTATGGAAACTAGTTCATGTGAAAAAGTAAGAGTACGAAAGTGAAAAGGAAGATAGATAATTTAAAAATTTAAAAAAATATCAAAACATGGGATGTGAAGAATAAAAAAAAGAGATGAATAACATAGGCCCATACTTTTTGGTCAGGCCCTTTATAACCTGCAAACTCGAACTAGCACAGCCCACATCCCAGTAACCCATTTTGACAAGACACTCCCAGCATACATAGATACAGAAAGCTCTTTAATTCAACACTAGTGCAATAATGAACCAGAGGGGAAAATGCCTAATAGGATTCGAAGAAAAAGAACAATGATAGAACATGAAACCCTTTTCAAAATGACAAAAATGAGTTTTCGGTTACTGATAGGATTTTGGCAGTAAAAGGTAACTATTTAAATGTTAGATTAATTCTTTGAATAAGACAAAGGGGTCTTCATTTTTCTTGATGACTAAGTGCACGTGTACCAACAACAATTTTTTGCTGAAAATATTTACGTTCAATTGTTCTTATTTTCACAAGGTTTGGTAGGTGTTAGTGAACGGATTTTCACAGAAATTGAGGCATGCATTTGTGGATAATCTTTCCCGCAATACTATTTGATAGGATGAGGACATGGATGATTTTGTAACAATTATCATCTTTCTAGTTTTTTTATTTTTTAAATTGAACTTGTACAGCAGGAATTCATACTATTCAACTTTTCTCAATTTTATTTATTTGTGCGATAATCTAAAATAAAATTGATCAATAGATAAAAAGATATCATGAATGAATTTTTTATATGCCATTCATTTCCTTTATCAAGTAAAAAACCTATATGAAAAGAGATTTTTTAAAAGAATTTTAATAAGTTACATTTTTATTTGATTTAAATATATTTTTAATACTTTAAATTTGATTAATTATTTTTTCTAGTCCTAAAAAAAGAATTTATTTTTATTAGTCCCTCAAATTTTCAAAAAATTACTTTTATCCTTTTTCATTATTTGCGTTAATAGTGTTATAATATGTGGCAATTGTTTACCGTCAAACATATTTTTTTAATTTATTTTTTAAATAATTTATGATAGTTTAAAACTATCAAAATCAAAAAATATATAAAAAAATCACAATAATTTTACATTTATGTTTTTATTTTTCTTCTTTAAAATCAGAATGTTAAAAAATGGCTACCAAATCATACAAATAAAATATTTTAGAGGTTTAAAGTTGTTAAAAAATGTTTTTTAGAAAATAAATTGAAAAATAAATTTCAACCGTTATAAATTGTCATAAATTATGAAACCATAAATATATAATAAAAGAGATTAAAAATAACTTTTAAAAGTTAGAGAGACTAATAAAAATATTTATTTTAAAGGACTAAAAAATAATTATCTAAATTTAAATAACTAAAAATATATTTAAATCTTTTTTTAAGCGTTTAAATAATAAGTTTTACATACGCATGCGCGATATATTAAAAAAATAATAACTTACTTATGCTTGGCTCTTAAATAAAATTCATAATATTTATTATATTTGAGTATAAATTTTTCATAATATGGTTGAATCATTTAAAGAAAATTTTTATGCACAAAATCTGAACATAACATTTCATTTAATCAGATATATATTAGCTGAACACCTCTCAACAAATCACAAATTTAAAATTTTTGCATTATAAAACATAAAAAAGAAATTGAAAGCAAAAAACTTTTTCCATGGGGTAGAAGAAGGGAGAAAGGAGCACCAACCATTGCATGGCACGTGGACATGGAAGCAAAGGAAATCCAATGAGTGATCTTTGTCATGCACCATCATCATCCACACAGCGCTTATGAGAGGCTCTTGTTCATCTCAACCAAGCAATAACGATAAAGAAAGAAGTTTATGGTTATGGAGGCCTCAGCATCCATTTGCAACAACAGCAGAGGATTAACCTTCATCTTCTCTTCCTCTCGTGCCATAGCACAAAAATCTTCCACTCTCTCATCACCTATGCTTGTCAAATCCATGGCCACTCCCAAGCCTCTTCCCTCAGTCTCTAGAACTGTAGGCTCTAGAAAGGTCAGTGCAACACACACATATTCTTTTTGTTCAAATGATTTGCTATGAAGTGTGGCACTTATCTATTATGTCTTTACTGCTAAAAGAATGAAAGGGGTATTGTGAATTTAACTGTTTTGAACAAAAAATTAGAGAAGAAGGAAACATTGTAATGGTTATTAGCTCTTAAATTATTGTAGTTCAGTGTAATATATATCTATATATGTAAGACTTGCTTACACAAATTATTCTTTTTCTTCAAATGGTTTGTGAAACTGAAACCTGTCTATAGTGTTTGAATTTGATCACTTGGAAAAAGAAGAAAATGATCTGTTGTGAGTTAGGTTATTTGAACAAAAATTACAGTTTAATGGTTATTAGCTTTTAAAATATTGCAAGTCAGTGTAACATCTGTCTATATATCTGTTTATGTATTAAACTTGCTTACATAATGATTCCTTTTGTTTTATTATGAAGAGTGAAACCTGTCTCCAATGTTTGAAACTTTAGCACCATATAAAAAGAAAGAAAAATATCTGTTGTGAATTGCTGTTCTGAACCAAAAAATACATTGTAATGGTTAGTATTAGCTCTTAATTTTTGTGAGTCAGTGTAATAATATGTATCTATATATATCTATATGCATTAAACATGCTTACATAATGATTCTCTCTGTTCATATGGTTTATTATGAGGACTGAAGCCTGTCTCTAATGTTTGAACTTGACCACTTTAAAAAACAGGCTCTATTGTGAATTACCTGTTATAAACCAAAAAAGACATCAAAAAAGACATTGTAACGGTTGTAAGCTCTTAAATAGAACTTGTTCAAGATAGTTTCCAACATATGAAAGAACACCTCGTTTAAATAGCATAATGGCATGAGTGCATCACATAACTAAATGGCAAAACTTAGATGTAGTTTCATAGTTATTTTTTGTGTTTTTTCTAGTCAAAATTAGAGTTTCATCTCAGTAATCCGCGTAATAAAGGTTGTATTAAAGGTCAACATACATTGCCAAAGTGAAAACAACATCAAAAACACCTAAGAAACTGTATGCAATTTTTGTCCTAAATGAAAACTTGTTTTTCTTTTCATCTGGTTAAGTAGTAGTGTTTTGTTGCAATAATAACTGAACCAAGAGCACAATGCAGAACTCAACTGTGTTCCCACTTGGGGAACAACCTAGGAGCAGTCCCGCGACAGCCACGCCTCCCATAAAACTTCTAACAAGGATGGAGCAGCTGAAGCTGCTGAGCAAAGCAGAGAAAGCAGGGTTGCTATCTGCAGCAGAGAAGTTTGGGTTCTCCCTCTCAACAATCGAGAGGCTTGGACTCCTCTCCAAGGCAGAAGAGTTGGGTGTGCTATCTGCTGCCACTGATCCTGGAACTCCAGGGACACTCTTAACCCTCAGCTTGGGGTTGCTGATCCTTGGGCCCTTGTTTGTTTACTTGGTTCCAGAGGACAACCTTGGAGAGGTGGGGTTGCAGGTTGTGGTTGCCTTGGCCAGTGTAATTGGGGGTTCTGCTGGTTTTGCTGCATCAAATTTTGTATCCAACTTGCAGAAATTGAAATAAATTTTAGGACCCTTTTGATGTCTCTTTAGGTCTCTTGGGACCTGAAAGTACTTTTCTTTGCTATCTCACCTAGCATTGTTGCCTCTAGAGTGCTTAATCAAGGATTTGTGTTACACTTATGTTGTTACAACCAATTCTGCTTATGGTTTTACAATCGATTCCTAGCCCGGACAAAGGAGGAACGTTGTGTTAGACCATTGGCAGCTAACACACAACTAGTCCATATCAATATATTACACATAGATAGCCCAAATTGAAATAATTTTTTGACCCTTTAAATCCTCTTTAGGTCTCTAGAGACCTGAGAGTACTTTTCTTTGCCATCTCACCCAGCATTTTTGCCTCTAGTGTGCTTGCCTACAATATTTGTTTCACTGACATTGCAGTTTTGCTGCAATTACTAAATTTGTGGACAAATGCCAATGATACGGAGATAATTGCGATTGTGAAATGTTTGCAGTTTGCCAGTGTGGAAACATGAAAGTGACACAGGACAAGGATTCAATACTACTAACAGGAAATAATATTGAAAGAGTTAAATTCATGAGTATGCAACTCTGTTGAATATTTATTATTCAAAGGGAGAGTTTTGTTGCATACGGAACTTGTTTGAGTAAGTTTATCTAGTACCATTTCTAATAGAAAAAAAATAAGAAAAAAAATGGAAAAAAAGTTGAATTTTTCTCATATAACTTCTCTTAAAGATGAAAGAATTTCTACAAATTAGTTTGTAAAAGATGAACACGGTTTGTGTACCGAAATCACGAGAGAATAGATTAAGTAGCCTAAGATTGTTTCAGCGTAATGGGTAATATTAAATTTAAGTTTTGAATATGTGGTTCTATTAAACTCTCATAATCCTATCAAAGATACTTATGGTCTAAAAATTATTCACAAGAGAGAATTAGGTCATCCTAAACTCTTAGTCTTAGGTCTCTTAGGCTTAGGTCATACAACTAACACCTGAGATTTTTCATCTTGGAATGAAATAATAATCCAAACCAAAGTTACACAAATAAGAATCCAAATCATAGTAATTATGATTCGAACACAATACATATATTTCTTGTTGTTGTCTAAATTGTTGAGAAACAACTCAAAATTTTAATTTCAAATTTCTAAGATATTGTTTAGATTTAAAAAATATTATCTTATGTTGTTTAGATTTATAAATATTATCCCTAGATTAAAGATTTGTTTCCTCTTTTAAGATTAAAATGTTAAGTCTAATAAATAGAAATTCTTGATATGAGAATAATCACACCCAACCTGAAGAGAGGGTTATCACCCTAGATGGGAGGGAAGTGATAAAAAAAAAGGTTTATAAGTTTGTATATAAAAACTTGTAATGAAGATGAAGATGTCAACCTTTGATGAAAGGGGGGTCATATGAAAAAGGGTTTACAAGTTTGTCCATAAAAACTTGTAATGAAAATGATTAAAATATTAAAGAAGTTCCTCTACACAATATATATCCTTCCTTTTACAAATATATCTCCATACAAAAAAAAAAAAATCACCATGAACTCTCTTCTGCCATAAGCCTATAACCACTGCCAAATTTCTCAATATTGTTCCTGATAGGTTACAGCGGTTCACTTTTCCTCAATAACAATATGTCATCATCATCGGTAATAGGTGAAGCCAGACAATATGGTAATTGTCTAATAGATAAGTCCAAGCTATCGTTAAGGTGCTTCAGAACAATATGAATCACAAGTAATTGTTCCTATACACCGTGAAAGAAAATCAGAACTTGACCCCAACTATTAGAGAGTTTAAGCCATTTGCTTCGGAATTGCAGTTCACACGTGTTGCATATTCCTATTATACCAAATTACCACTTATAAAAAATCATATGTACGTATGTTTACCTGTTACAGAAGATCATGTGCATAGGCTACTAATTGCATAAAGAAATTTATTAACAAATCAACAACAGACATAGGTTCATCTACGATCTTAAAATGTAGGTTATGCACATAACTCAATCCTACCAAACCTACTTGTAAGATGAGGTAGCAATCACTAACATAAACTTTAATATCATCTGAATTATGAATCTAACTCAATCCTACAAAATGGAGATTGCCTTCCAGTTTTATACATATTTTAGTCTCATCAGGAAGCAATGTGAGATCTCCAACATATAAGGTATGCTGTATGCATCATTGATGGGAACCGATCTCTTTCACAGATAGAAAGGGGGAACAATTGAATGGTTGACCTCGAGGTTAACTCCACACCTCCATGATAAGGATCAAAGGATATACTTCAACATGGACCGCTATTGTAGCATTTTTATGTCACAAAATTAATCAACAGAGGATTTAAAATGTATATATGTACACTAGAAGAACCCTTAATATATGTCTACTGCAATTTTGATCTAGTATTAGAGATCTAGAAAACCTTAATTCCATAAATGCTACTCCTCTATATTATGTCCTCCAAATGTCTAATGAGATAATAATTTTATAACCATATGATGAGAATAAAAACCATCTTTTGGTCACAAAACAAAGATTCAACCCATCATAATTTTGACTCAGATTATAAATTCAAATAACTAATATATATCAATTAAAACACTATAAGTATTATTTTTATATTTATATTAATAATTTAACATCCAATAATTAGAGAATATAAATCCACAAAATTTCTAACATAACATGTAACATGTTACAACTGGTGACCTTTGAAGGTAACCTTTTACCCCTCGTACCAACATGTTGTCTAGGACCCCATAGAACCAAATACTGTTATGAGTATTATCAAACTGCACACAAGTCTCCTAGATTTTCCTCTCAAATGCCCAAAAACATTGGGCCACTACTTCATTTTACCTTGACAACCCATGTTACCCGAAGGGCATTACTATTTACACTTCCAAATAACTATTAAGACCTTCCACCTTTTTAGAAATATGTTTTGGACGAAAATATTTATGACGTTTGACACTCATTATAACTAGGGGTGAGCACGAGTTGGATTCTTAAAAATCTAATCTATATCCAATCCATATCTACCTAAATGAATTGGATCTTAAATCAATATCTATATATTTTTTTAAAAATAATTTGGATTCAAGATCCAGTCCATCTAAGTGGATATGAATTTGGTCATATCCAATTTATATCCACTTAAATGTTATAAGCATTTTTTTTACAAATTTTAGTAATTAAATCCTAAAAAGTGAAAACTTAACATCTATCCATTTAATAGTTATTTTCAACCAACATTGGTCAAAACTAGTTTTGATCAATCTTAGTTAGGGTATTTTCGGTTAACATCTACCCAGGAAGTTTTAGACTGACGACAACCAAGACTATTTTTTGGCTAACATCGGTAAGTGCATTTTCAATCGACGTCAATCAAGGATGTTTTTGGTTAATCTTAGGTAGGCTTATTTTTTGATTGAGGTTGACTAGGGTTTTTAGTCAATGTCGGCCCACCATGACTCCTTTTATGCTCTGCTAGTGCAGTCAATAGAATTAGTATGGAACTTGTTAAGTAGGGCCTTAAAGCCATGTGTAGATCATTACTATATAGAAAAACATCGCTGAATTGACGTATCTTATCTCTTAGATTATAAATAGGTTTTCTACTTCAAATTTAAAGCACACTCAATAAAAAAACCTATTTTATCTTACATTTTATTTTTAACATTTTATGCTTTACTTTTTTTTTTTTACAATCTTCCTTTTACCACTTTTCTTTATAGTTTTCATTTACCACTTTCATTTTACGACTTCTTTTTTTTTTACAATGGTCGCAATGAGTTTTGAATCTAAGACCTCATGCATTCTAACCCCCCACCTCTCATCACTAAGCTGACCTAGTGGGTTATCATTTACAACCTTTCAACCTTTACCTTAAACAAAATCCTATATTTTTCCTTCTTATTTTCACCTACACCAAGTGTTTTCTGAAATAGCTTGGGAATCCATTGTTGGGAAGTAGATTTTCCTTCTCGCCTTCAATCACTTGATCATTATTTTGTAATCCTGTTGGAGCATTGGCCAATTCAATTAGTTAGTTTTTCATGCGACAACAACGGCAAAAACTTGTTTCGTAGTGTTGTGGGAGTTTTGACATCCAAAATTGTCTCTTGTTCATAGAATATCTAGACTAAGAGAATTGAGAGAGGGAAAAAAAATGAAGAAGTAAAATATCATTTATTGACTTAATGAAGTTCAAGTTTACAAACAGTATATATAGACAATTTTGTTAGTCTCTAACAGAATTGGCTAACAACTAACTAACTACTTACAATTGACTAGCTTCTACTAAAAGTAACTAACCAGCTTCCACTAGAAGCTAAAGGATACTACAGTTAAAGAATTGCAGCTCCTTATAATACTTTAATACCCTTCCTCAAACTCAATGAGGTTGAGACTTTGGAGGAGGCTTAAGGACATTAAGTTTGGATCTAAAGAAAAGAAATATGGTTGAGATAGAGCTTTGGTCAAGGAATCTACCCATTGATCAATGGCAAGAATGTGGTATACTTGCAGCTTCTTAGCTAGAACTTTCTCCCAAACAAAGAAAATACCGATTTCCATGTGCTTTGTCGTAGAGTGAAGATGAGGGTTATGAGTGATGGCAACAACACTTTGAATGTAACAGAAGATTACTGGAGTTTTAAAAAGAACATATAGTTCAGTCAGCAGAGTTTGGATCCACATTACTTCAGTTGTGGCTTGTGCTAGGCTTCAATACTCAGCCTCGATACTTGATCTCACAATAATCTGTTGTTTCTTACTCCCCCAAGATATAAGATTAAGGCCAAAATAAATAGCAGCTCTTGAAGTAGATCTGCGATCATCAGAGTTAGAAGACCAGTCTGCATCACAAAGGGCCTTAATGGGAATGGGAATTCCAGGAGTAGCAACTTTGAGAAGTAGGTCATGATGTAAAGAGCCTTTGATATACCTAAGAATTCTTTTTGCTTTGAGATTCAAGAGGGCTGGCCATGAATTGACAGACTTTGTTTACAACAAAACTTAGTTTAGGTCTGGTTATAGTGGAGTATTGAAGAGCTCCAACTACTGTTCTATAAAGAGTAGGATCTGAAAAGCGGTATGCTCGTGTTTTAGTAATATTTCCATTTTAGTTTTCTGTAGGAGATCTCTTATATATTTTCCTTAAGTTAGAGGAATAGAGCCACCAGTTAGGGTCTTGACTTCAATTCCCAAAAAATAATCCAGCTTCCCAAGTTGTTTAAAGGAAAAATTGGAGTGCAGTTTGACAATGAACTGTTGCACTAAATTGACAGAACTGCTAGTGATTATAATATCATAACATACACCAAAAGATAGACAACATGAAAGGTATCTTTGATGACAAAAAGAGATGGATTACACTTGCTTGCAGAAAAGCAAAGATGCAAGAGTATAGATTTTAGTCTATCAAACCACTGTCTTGGTGTTTGTGTAAGCCCATATAGAGCCTTATTGAATTTACAAACAAGAGAAAGATCAAGATTTTCAAATCTAGGGGGTTGTTTCATATAGACAATTTCCTCTAGAAAGCCATTTAAAAAGGCATTGTTAACATCGAGTTGAAAAGTTTCTACGTATTGGTTAGGGCCAAGGCGAGAATCAACCTTACTGTAATAGGTTTGGTAACAGGGGAAAAAGTTTCATTGAAATTAGAACCAACCACTTCATGAAATCTTTTTGCTACCAGTCTAGCTTTGTATTTATTTTAATAGTCCCATCTGCATTTTCTTTGACCTTAAACACCCATTACTTCCCTATTGGGTGGAAGAGAAACCAAATCCTAGGTCATGTTATTCATCAATGTCTCATATTCTTGTTTCATTGCATTAAACCATTTTGAATCAGCCAAAGTCCACTCCACAGATTTGGATTCACAATGAGCAAGTAACAAGGTTGGATTAGTTCTTGGTAAATGAATTCCAGAATTTGATCTGGTTTACATAGGATGAGAATTATCTGTAGGAACAGTCTCTAATATTGCAATGTGAGATACTTTAGAGGGAGACAATCTGATGACTAAGGAAAGTTGTCTTGCATAGAAGTGGATCCAACATCAATAGTAGAACTAGGAACGTCAAATGCAACACTAGGACTAGACTCAGCATGGACAGAAGGACTAAGGCCGAAATTTGAATAAGTTGTAGGATTAACAGAAGTAGGACTAGCAACATAATTGCTAGAAGGGGAAAGAGAAGAAATAGGTTGAGGAACAATAGGGATTGAGGGAATGAAAGAGATGGGGTTATTAGGATGTGAATCAGACTTAGAGGAATACAAAAACAAATCTGAAGAAGCGAATTTGACTTCATTGAAAACAACATCCTTAGAGATAAAGAGTTTGCAAGAAGGAGAAAGACATTTGTGACCCTTATGAAATGTGGAATACCCAAGAAAAGCACATTCATGAGATCTAAACTCAAGCCTTTGACGATTGTAAGGTCTAAGGAAAGGGAAACAGGAGCAACCAAAGGCAAAGTTATAATCTAGATTTTTGTTGAACAAGATAGTATAGGGGACATTAAAATGCAAAGAACCAATAGGCATTCTATTTATCAAGTATACTAATGTAGTGAAGGCAAAATCCTAGAACTTGAGTGGCAGGGAAGCTTGTTTAAGAAGAGTGAGTCCTAATTCCACAATATGTCTATGTTTCCTTTCCACTACACCATTTTGGTGATGAGTGTGAGGACAAATTAATCTACGAGTGATACCTTGGATTGCTGAAAAATTAGTGAGAGGTTTGAACTCCCCTCCTTAGTCTATTTGAACACTCTTAATTTTGGAGTCAAACTGAAGTTCAACCATTAGCTTAAACTATTAAAAAATGGTGAAGGTTTCTTATTTATGTTTAAGCAAATAGACGAAGGCAATCCTAGAATAGGCATTAACAAAGGTTATGTAATAGTAAAAACCATTTTTGGAAGGAATGTCGACAGGATCCCATAGATCACTGTATATTAGTTCCAAAGGTTTATTATAAACTGTTTCAGATAATGAGGCGGGTAATCTGTGAGATTTACCAACACAGCAAGAAGTACAAAATTCAAAGAAATTTTTATTAGTGATTGGTATCTTACAATGATTAAGAACAAGTCTCAAAACATTAAAACTAGGCCAGTCTAAGGTGCCAAAGAGTTTGAGAGCTTGTGTTAGTACATGCACTATTAATAAAAGTGGATTTTACAATAGAATTGAGAGTATTTACATCAAAACAAACATTGGTTACAAAATTTGAAACAAAGCAAGAGGCTAAACTAGTAGGAATTGAGCCTTGGGGATGGAGATTTGGGAAAACATATAGGCCATTAGGTCCAAGTGAGCCTTTAAGCAAGATCTCATTAGTTCCCTGTGATTTGACAAGACAATAATTAGGATGAAATTCAAAACATACACCATTGTCTAGATCAAATTTACTAACATTGACAAGATTTTTTGTTATAGTAGGCACAAGAAGCAGCTGATTCAAGGACATAGACACTTTAGAATTAATAGGAGAAATAAAAGTGGAAGAACCAGTGGAATGAATGGGCAAACCTTGTCCATTACCAATTGATAACTAATGTCGCATCGCTTCAAAACAAATAAAACTATACTAATTTTGTAGCACATGATTAACCTAGGTCGACTCAGAAATACGATCAATTTGGTTTCAACTTATATTCACTGATAGACAACAGGAAGATTTTTATCGAACAATTTTGTAGGCAATGAACAAAAATTGCAAAAACACAAACTAAAATTGAAGAAAAATGTAGAAATTGACAGAATTGATAACAGGTATTGTAAAATAGATTAAATAATATCAATCTAATTCACCAAATCAAGCAATGCAAATTATCATAGTTCTCAGATAATGATCTTGTTATAAAAATTCATTCAATGTCATTAGAAGCAGTCAATCGAATAATTGAAACCACAAATCTAATTGAAATATCATCCAAACAATTTGTGATTAAAATTCGAAATTAGGAAATGAATCCATAACCTAATCCATTTTCAATCCTAAACACATTCATAATCATGAAAATCGAATAAAGGATTGAAGAAAATGAACATTCACACAGAAATTAAAATACCAAACCAGAACTCAAATTCTACTTTCTTAGATTGGATCCTTAGATTGATTGATTTTTTAGCCTTCCATGATCATCAATAGTGGAATAGCCATGAGATTTTTGCAACAAAATAAAAGAACAGAAATGAAATGAAAAAGAAAATTGACGAACAATGAAGAACAATGGAGAACAATGAAGAGAAAAAGAGAAAAGATTTTAATTCTGAAAACTTGTAAAAGACTAAAAATTCTGTTTGTACCAAATGAAATTCTCTCCTTCTAACTAACTAATTGCACTAATATATAGTGACTAAGTCAGTAGGAAAGGATGAACCCTTATTAGGCTCATATAATCTAACTAATTATGCTAATTATGCTAATTACACCAATCAAAGTCCAACTCGTAATCCAAAACTCAAGTGCAGAGGTTCTGACTTCCAAGTCTAAAATGACCCCCAAAATGACAGAATTGGCCTTGGCTTATCTCTGACAAAATTGTAGCTCTTTTCCTGCCCAAGGAAGATAGGTCAATTAAATAATTTTTTTTTTTAAATAAGCAACAATTATCAATTAAGCCCAATTATTTGCCTAAGACAATAACTGAGTTAGAGTGAGAAAATAAAAGTCCAAGAGAAGTCAAATAAGCTTAGAAGAATAGAAAAATATTAAACTAAAAATGTTTGATCAAAATACCTCACACTTAAACTTTTGCACTCCTGGGCAAAACTAAAAGAAAGACTAAGAGAAAAATTCAAACTAAAGTAAACCACAAGCTAAAAGAAAGGTTTGAACTAGGCACATACATTTTTCAATGGATCCTAACAATGCACAAAAGTGAGAAAGATGAAGAATGAAAGAATAATATCTAGGTAACAAACAACCCATGAACACATACAAAGTGTAAAGTGAAAAAGTAGTCAAGTTAAAATTAAGAATGCACCAAGGTGATATAAATCTCTCAAAGAACAACACTCAACCTCTTCTAATGTGTATGAGTTTGTGTTTACACTCAAACACCACATATAACTAGCACATCCAAATTTTGACAAGACTCTAATTCATTCAACTTGAAATACACATGCATCAAAAGATCAAAATGACTTTATTGATTTGTAATGTATGGCTTAGGTAAAATGTGGACAAGAGAAGGATATTTAGGCTAAAACTAAGAGAAAATAGGGGCAATGAGGAGTAAGCCAACAAGTAAAAAGAGGGGTAGAAACAAAGAAACAAGGTGGACAACAACAAAATTAAAATAAAAAAAGCTTACAAAGATGACAATGAACCACAACACACTTTTATTGCAATTTATTTTCTTTGATTGTACTTCTCTTTCTTTGTTTATACATATTTTCTTTGAACTTTTTCTTTTTCCAAATCAAAACAAAATACAAATACCCCACACTTATTTGAAACTCACTTCCAAAACAATTCCAAGGCCCATTTTCTCCCTAAAGTTAGGATAACATGGTTTTTCCACTTTTTTAGTTTGTAATGAGCTACACAAGAAGAAAAGGTTAAAGGCTCAAAAAGGGTGACAATGGATATCAGTGCAAGGATATGTTTATTTGGCTAGTGGCTAAAAGAAAGAAGGCCTAAATCATCTCAATCAAAGCATTTGCAACAAGGAATGTCAAAAGAGGCAAGGCAAAACATAGAGTTATCTAGCACAAGGGTGAAATCACACATGAAAGAACATGAATGGAATAATGTGATTCATCCACCAAGGCCCAAAAACTCACAAGGCATAATTCTATCACACATGATCCATCTTAAATTCAATTTCTCAAGCCTACTTATCACTTCAACAATTGTAACAATGATTCACATCAAGCATGAAACCTCTCAATCCAACAAAAATTAGTACATTTCTCACAATTTATATAAGTTAGAAATCCTATGAAAAAATGAAAAAGTGCCTAAATTCTATTTTTTATTTTCTAAATGTAAAAATAGAAAAACAATAAAACAAAACAAATACAGCAAAATAATAACATAAATAGCAACAGAAATAGATAGAAACAATAAGCAGAAATAGAAAACAAAGACAAAAATAGAAACAAAAACAGAAATAGAAAACAAAAACAAAAACATATTTTGTAATCATTTACCCCATACTTGAAATGCACATTGTCCTTAATGTGAGCATGCAATGAATGCAAACAAAGAGACAACAAATAAAAGAAGGGAAAAGGAAACTCCCAAAATGTCATTCAAGGCACATCATCACATAAAATTGGTAAGATCAAAGAGAGGTCCACCACAAGCTCCTCCTCTACTTGAGGGCTCTCATGAAATAGCTTGAGTTGATGACCATTTACTTTGAAGACCTTGCTGATAACTTCATTTTTAATCTCAACTGCACCATGGGGAAAAACATTAGTAATAAAAAAGGTTCATCCCATCTAGATCGAAGTTTACTGGAAATAAGATTGAGACGAGCGTTAAACAAGAGCACTTTTTGGCCAATATGGAACTCTTTCCTAAGAATCCTAGAGTAATGAATTCTCTTCCCTTTCTCCTTGTAAATTTTGGAGTTCTCATAGGCTTCTAAGCGGATCTCTTCAAGTTCTTGCAATTGAAGCTTACTTTCCATACCCGCTTCATCAAATGACATGTTACAACTCTTCACCGCTCAATAAGCACGGTACTCAATCTCCACCGGAAGGTGGCATGACTTACCAAAAATCACCCTATAGGGAGAAATCCCTAAAGGTGTTCGGCAAGTGGTCCTGCGAGCCCATAAAGCATCTTCAAGTAGCTTGCTCCAATCCTTCCTGTTGGGTTACATTACCTTCTACAACACTTGCTTGATCTCTCTATTAAATACCTCTGCTTGCCCATTGGATGATAAGCCGTAGCAACTTTATGCACAACCCCATACTTCTGAAACAAGGATGTCAATGACTTGTTACAAAAATGGCTCCCCTAGTCATTGATAATGGCTCTAGGCACACCAAACCTGCAAAAAATGTTGGATCTCACAAAATCCACAACAACTTTAGAATCATTAGTTCTAGTGACCTTAGCTTCAATCCATCTAGAAACATAATCAACATCATGCATAATATATGAAAAACCATGAGAAACAGGAAATGGACCCATAAAATCAATACCCTACACATCAAAAATCTCACAGAAAATAATGGGTTGTTGAAGCATCTCATGCTTATGTGTAATGGTCCCTCCTGCTCTTTGACACTACTCACAAGTGGTGGTAAAGTGATGAGCATCTCTAAACATGGTGGGCCAATAGAACCCACAGTCCAATACTCTCCTAGCGGTTCGCTAAGGACCAAAATGACCGCAGATAGGTGTGTCATGACAAAACTGAAGAATAGACTGAATCTCATTATCTGACACACACCTGTGAATCACTTAATCACTACCAAACCTCTACAAATAAGGATTACCCTACACATAATATTTAGTATCACTCTTAAGTTTATCTATTCGAGACCTAGATGAATGAGGTGGAACAACATATGCAACAATGAAATTCATAATGTCAGCAAACCAAGGTGTAATATGTGATGAATACAAATGCATCAAATGCTCATCAGGAAAATTATCCCTAATAGGAAAGGATTCAACAGGTCCCTCAATCATGCTCAAATGATCAGCAACCAAGTTTTCTGCACCATTATTGTCCTTAATCTCAATATCAAACTTTTGAAGGAGAAACATCCACCTGATCAATCTAGGTTTAGCATCAGACTTTTTTGATAGGTACTTCAAAGCTGCATGGTCAATAAAGACAGTAATATGGGAACAAAGTAAATAAGATCTGAATTTATCTAAAGCAAAAACAATAGCCAAAAGCTCATTCTCAGTGGTAGTGTAGTTAACTTGGGTTGCATCTAAAGGGCGTGAAGCATAAGCAATGAGATGGGATAGTTTATCAACTCTCTATGACAACACATCCCCAAGTGCATGATTAGAGGGATCACACATGAGCTCAAAGGGAAGTTCCCAATTTGGTGGCTGCATGATGAGAGAGGTAGTAAGCTTCTTCCTCAATTCCTCAAATGCCTCTTTGCAAGGCTGATCAAACATAAAGTCTACATCCTTTTGGAGAAGCTTGGACAATGACAGTGCAATCTTGGATGAATCTCCTATAAAAACTTGCATGTCCAAGAAAAGAACACACTTTTTGTACAGAAGCAGGGTAAGGTAAAGAAGTAATAACATCAATATTGGCCTTATCGACCTCAGTACCTCTACTAAAGACCAAATGCCCTAAGACTATACCTTCATGTACCATAAAATGACATTTTTCAAAGTTAAGAATAAGGTTAGTCCCAATACATTGGTCAAGAACTCTATAGAGGCTATCCAAACATGCATCAAGAGAGGAACCATAAACAGTGAAATCATCCATAAATAACTTCATGCAACTCTCTAATAAATCAAAAAAGATACTCACCATGCACCTTTGGAAGGTGCCAAGTGCATTGCATAGGCTAAAAGGCATCCTGGTGTAGGAAAATGTGCCAAATGGACAAGTGAATGTGGTCTTGTGTTGATCCTCCGGTGCAATATGACTATGCATGTAACCTTAAGAACTATCAAGAAAGCAATAATGTGATTTACCTGCCAATCTCTTCAGAATTTGGTCAATGAATGAGAGAGGAAAATGGTCCTTGTGAGTTGTCTGGTTAAGTCTCTTATAGTCAATGCAAACTCGTCAACTGTAGGTTACTTTAGTCATAATCAACTATCATCTTGGTTTTTCATAACAGTGATACTCGACTTCTTAGAAACCACTTGGATAGGTGAAACCCAAGTGCTATCTGAAATGGGATAGATGATCCCTGTAGCTAGTAACTTCATTAATTCCTTCTTTTCCACATCAAGAATAGTGGGATTCAGCCTCCTCTGTGGCTACCTTAGCGGCCTAGAATCATCCTCCAAGAGTATCCGATGCATGCAAATGGAATGATTTATTCCAGGAAGGTCAGCAAGTGTCCATCCAATGGCCTTTTTATGGCCTCTCAAAACATGCATCAACTTCTCTTCATGCTTAAGTGACAAGCTGCTAGATATGATGACTAGAAGCTTCTAAGCATCATCTAAATATGCATATTTAAGGTGCTTAGGTAGTGGCTTCAGCTCCAAGGAAAGTGGCTGAATGGTGGAAGGCAAGGAAAGGTTGGCGGCTGATGGAAGGGAGATAAGAGAATCAACACCTGCACCTGTACCTGCAACATAATCAAAGTGAAGTGTAGAGGAAATCTCAACACAAATACTACACACAACAGGAGAATTATCACAGGTACAATTACAAGAACCAAGATCAAAATAAAAAAAGTCAAAAAAATCAGAAAGTAAATTTGTACAAATATCTACACTATTTATTGCAACATCAATGATATCGACAAGAAAGTTGGAATGTTCCTCTACAAGATGTCTTATGGCCTAAAAATGTTGAAATGACAACGTCATCACCAAACTCCATGGAAAGAGTTCCTGCATGCACATCAATTTTGGTCCTGCCTGTCATCAAGAATGGTCTCATTAGGATCAATGTGGAACCATGGTTGGAAGACTCATTCTCCATATCCAAAATGTAAAAATATGCTGGAAAAATTAAATCATTAACTCGCCCCAGCACATCTTCAATAACTCCAAGTGGAAGCGCAACACTCCTGTTGGCTAAGTGAATGACAACACCAGTGGATTTCAAATCAACCAGATGTAATGATTTGTAAATTGATGTGGGCATGACATTAATTGAGGTTCCAAGGTCAAGCATGACATATGTAAAAATACAATCTCCAATGGTGCAAGGGATAATGAAAGTGCCAGGATCTTTGCACTTCTGTGGCAAGGTGGATGGTGGAATGACAATAACAATTTTGTCTTGTATAAGTGCAGAAACATTTCTGCCCATCTTCACTTGCTCATTTCCCTTCAACTTCCTCTTGTGGGTGCACAAATCCTTCAAGAACTTTGCATATTTTGGAATTTGTTTGATAGAATCCAAGAGGGAAATGTTGACTTCCACCCTCCTCAAAGTCTCAAGAATAACAAAATAAAGCTTTACTTTCTTTGCAGAAATAGATATAGAAGGAAAAAGGTAGAGAAATTAGTTTTGGTGTAGAATTTGTTTTAGCACCATCATTAATTTTGGCACCAGCATTTAATGAATTTGGAAGCTCTATGCCATTCCTTAAGGTAATAGAACTCACATTCTTTGGATTAATAATTGGCTATGCTGGAATGTTGCCAAAACCTTGTTGTTGCATCTGGTTGACAGTTGTAGCTAACTGTCCAATTTGAGTCTGTAGGTCTGGGATGGTGGCACTGACATTTTGTTGAAACTGAATGTTGCTGGTTGCCATTTGCTTCATCAGGTCCTCCAAGGAAGGTCCAGAACTGCTATGCAAAGGTTATGCACGGGTAGGTGTAGGCTGTTGGAATTGTGGTTGTTGTCTGAACGGGAGAGCTTGATATTTACTGGTGGAGGGTTGATATTGCTGTTATTGAGGTCTGAATGACTGTTGTTGTTATGTCTGCTGTTGTTGTTGACCAGGACCATACCTCAAATTCGGGTGATCTCCCTAACCAGGATTATAAGTGTTGGAGTAAGGATTATATTGTTGTTGATGTCTGAATGGTTGTCCAAGTTGTAAGGCAGAAACTTCAACAGCTTGTTCTGTTTCTTGGAGAATGGGATATGCATCTATTGGATGGTCAGGTGCACAACAAATACCATATAGCCTTGGTTGATTGGTTGCCATCACATTCTGCCGTTGACCAATGGCAAGTTGTCTCACAAAGGATGTTAATTCTGTCAGTTTATTCTTCAACCTTTGGTTATTAGCAGCCATAGAAATAGAAACTTCATTTGCAGCAACCTTGGATGTTGCAGCGCCTCTAGTACCAAATTGCTGATAATTGGCTGCCATGTTAGAAATCAAATGTCTTGTAGCAAGAGGAGTCTTGTCCATTAAAGCGCCTCCACTGGTTGCATATATCATACTCCTGTCCATCAACATCAATCCTTCATAAAAATATTAGATCAATAATTGCTCTCTAATTTGATGGTGACGATAGGTAACATATAATGTCTCTCCAGGTAGCTGCCTTATACCACAAATTTCTTTCCAAATGGATGTTGTTTTGGATGCAGGGAAGAATTTTTCCAAAAATCTTCTGTTCATATTTGTCTAAGTGTTGATAGGATCTGGTTGAAGGTACAACCAGTCCTTAGTCACACCATTCAGAGAGAATGGAAACGCCTTCATCTTCACGTAGTCCTCATGAATGTCATGTGGTCGCATGGTGGAACACACTACATGAAACTCCTTAAGATGCTTCTGAGGATCTTCACCTGCAAGACCATGAAACTTTGGAAGCAAATGGATCAATCCAGATTTTAGCTCACAACTAACCTCAGTCTCAGGATATTGAATATACCAAGGTTGATAAACATGATCACGTGTAGTCAATTCCCTAAGAGTTAGGTTGTTATCAGCCATTGTATCAACAAAAATTTCAGAATCACGATGTTCAGAATTAGAACTAGACTCAGAATACACTATACTACTATCTAGAACTACACTATAATGCACTACACTTCTATTATTTAAGCTCAACCTATGAAATGTCCTATCTGTCTCAGGATCATATGAATGCAAGTCACTTGATTTGAACCTAGTCATGCACAGTTCAACTCATCAGTGACAGAAATCACAGAAATAACAAAAATAACAAACAACTACTCTACAAGGACACTATTCACAATATCTGTTGAAATAAAACGGAAAATGGAAAACTGCCCTGAAAAATTTTAAAAAAAATTCAAAAACACCACAATAAATGTTTATAAATCATGTTTGATTTTTGGAATTTTTTTGGTGATTTTTAAAAATCATGAAAACACAAAATAAATTCAAAAGTGGCCTAGATCATCGAATTTGGCAATTTGGAACCCCAACGATCGTGTTTGTCCCTCACAAGGTCACCATAATGTATTAATTTTTTCTACATTCTAGTAAATTTTCAGCCCATTCTGAGATAGTTTGTTGTGAAATGACCAAAATGCCCCTACGCTAAAACTCCTATTTAGAGGCTGAATTTGCAAATTTTGACCAACAAGACAGAATTTACTTAGAATGGGGATAAACTTTGGACACCAAGTTGTGTAGCCAAACTCCACAAGATAGATCACTTCTGGAACACATAGCACACAACACAAAACACAACTACACTACATCACTTCTCTCTCCACTGCAATATTTTTCCTTTATTTTTCTCTATTTTTTTCTGTTTTTGCACCATTACTTCACACACACTACATAACAAACAACAACAACAATAACAACAATGCAAATAGGCAACAAAGTGCAAATATGTAGCAAAATGCAATTAGGCAGTAGAATGCAATTATTTTTATACTAATGTCAATTTATACATATACTATTATCTAATTATGAGTGAATTAAAGTTAGCACATAATGAATCGTATCCCCAGCAACGGCGCCAGTTTTGATAGCTAATGTCGCATCGCTTCAAAACAAATTAAACTACTCTAATTATGTAGCATAAGATTAACCTATGTCGACTCAAAGATGCAATCAATTTAGTTCCAACTTATATTCATTGATAAACAACTGGGATATTTTTATCGAATAGTTTGTAGGCAATGAACAAAAAATTGTGAAAACACAAACTAAAATTGAAGAAAAATGTAGAAAATGACATAATTGATAAAAGATATTGTAAAATAGATTTAAAAATGTCAATCCAATTCACCAAACCATGTAATGTGAATTATCATAGTTCTTAGATGATGATCTTGTTATGAAATCATTCAATGTCATTAGAAGCAGTTCAATCAAATTAACTCCTAAATTAATTGAAACCACAAACCTAATTGAAATATCAAACAAACAATCTGTGATTAAAATTCGAAATTAGGAAATGAATCCATAACCTAATCCATTTTCAATCCTAAACACATTCAT
>CM023944.1:24820052-24866754 GCA_013407115.1 Glycine latifolia | reverse complement strand
AATTAGGATACCATACTAGAAAGCTAAGATAATAACCTTTAATGCTATGTAAAAAGTTTCTATGTTGAAAATCTTTGGCCAATTTTAATTATGGCGCTATTCTATTTTGTTTTCAAGTGGTCTAGGGTTTTGAGTTTTATGTTTGTTGTTATGATTAAATGGCTATTTTGCTAAGTGTATGGATTGCTTGATTTGATTGATGAAATATAAGTGATTCAAGATTTTAGTTACATGAGTTATGCACAACATTTGATAAAATGTCACGAAAACATATATTAGTAATATTTGTTTATTTTTAGCTACATATTTTAAGTGTTACCAAAACCTTTCAGTAACATTTTTACTAAGTGTTAGATCAAAAAATATTGTTAAAGATCACATTGTAGTACTAGCATTAAGACCTATATTAACTAACTTGCACTAATTATAAAAAAAGAACTTAGAAATAATAAATAAATAAAAGGATGTGAGCTAATAAATGTTTGTACCTTAAGCTTTTGACAACCAATATCATCATAGTAGTATTGTACCAAAATAGAAAGTAATAAACCAAAACATAAACCTTAATCTGTCACCTTTTGCAAATCCCATTCTTCCAATCACACATACAGAATCTAAAAATAAATAAACATAATTAATGTTGTCATATGTTTCTCCAAAGTCAAATTTAAGAATTAGACATTTCCTAGAGAATTTATATATCTTTCTAAATCAAGTACCTCATTAACTATTAGAACACACCATCAATAATTAATTCATGTGAAGAGAAAAAGAAGTTGATTGTTAGGACACAATGAAGCTTAATTAACACCAACTTTAGTCTAGCTAGCTGGCAACTTGTAATATATATGATTTAGAAATATTCTATAAATTCTACCAATGAGAGAAAAAGAAGTTTGATTGGTAGGAGGACGTACACAATAAAGCATTGAAACTTAACTCCAGCTATAGTGTAACAGCTCGTAATTTAGAAATAATTCTTTTTTAAGGAAAACTCTGAAATTTTATTCATGACACAAAATGTGACACTGTATCAATGATATATACAAAAGATCTGAATATATCCTCCCAAATGAACAACCAATTAATAAAGAATATAAAGTAATATGTATACTCTGTAAACAATCGAGAGGACTTAGGCACCAATTCCGGAAACAGATGGCACTTAAGCACGGTCCCTTATATCTAAACTAGACCTAAGGAACACGTTGAATATGTTTTGAAACATAGATTGAATGTTAGGAACTGCCCCTTGAAAGATCACCTTATTCTTCTGATGGATCCAAAAGACACCAGCACACAGCGTGCCAAACCATAAAACAAAAACGTCTCAACATTTTTCCGTGAAGAAAGAAACCATTTAGAAAATGTTGTTGCAGTTGATTATGTTGAACCAAACTGAAACCCCACCAACTACAAATGTTATTCAAAAATTGTGAAGCAAAATGACAGTTCAAAAACAAATGATTGTCCTCAAAGTGATGCCCACACTGAACACAATGGAGATCATCAATTGGGATGCCCCTATGCCGCAATGCCACCTTGGTTGGCACCCTTTCATGCAATAATGTCCATGAAAAAGCCAATACACGGGAAGGGACAACACACTTCCAAAAAGGCTTAGAGAGAATTCTCATAGCTCTCTTTACCATAATCGTGGAGGCTAAAACATACGCTTCAACCACCAAAAACAACTTATCATTTAAGCCCCAAAGCCAAGAATCATGCTCATGTAATACCAGATGAATGTCCTCCAAGGACTGTAGGAGTTGTTGTACCAGTTCTTCCTCCTAGCAAAAAAGACTACAATGTCATTGCCACTGCAAACTCCACCCTGACGCCAACCATATGCCCATATCAACCATATTTACATCTTTATTCAAAGCAATGTGATAAAGATTTGGAAATGACGATTGAGATTGTATTTCCCAGCCACTTATCCTTCCAAAACAAAGTGCTTGAACCGTCACCAATTTTCCTTCTCACATAATTATAAAACCAATCAGAATTAGTGTAACGCCCCTGTTTGTCGACTTCTTGATGGTTTTCACACTATAACACTTCACTCAACTTCTCGTTGGTTAGAACTATTAGGTTTGGACGACCTCTCATTTCATCCACCTTGGATTTTGATGTATAACAATAAATATAAATTATTGATATTCTAATGAATTTTGACAAGTGAACATGATCATTATGTTAAAGGAGTTTACAACATCCAGTATTGTCCACAACTATAGAAAGTATGGTCTGTTTTATTCTAGCGTCCAACATGTTATATCTAATGAGTGTTTACTCTTATGTAAATCATTATAATACACTGTCTTAAGGTAAACTCGCACGTCCAATCTCAAAGACTAAGTATGACGAAAAAGGAAAGTGCATGAGTATTGCTTTTTTCAAATTCTATTTGCCTCTCTTATTTTTTAATAGCTAACGTTTGAATTTAAGAAAATGATAGTATAGAAGAGAATAGAAGGTTTCCATGAAATATTCCCTTAAAGGTCACTTTCACGACAGACAAAAAGTACATGGCGTTCTCTGTATTATGGATAAATCCTCTTCATCAGAGCTTGACACGTCACCTTATTCTTCAGTGTGAGACAACGGTACCTTTCAAGAAATCGACGTTGATCCCATAACGGATACTTCACTGAAGTTTATAAAAGACTGTCTCCATCGAGGAAGCAATTGACAAAAAAATAGAACAAGAGTGCAAAAAATACGTGAAGCAAAACTCTACTAAAATCGCTAGACGATCATATACATTTTTCATTAATTTATCCTTGTGTAAGCAAAATTATAATGTATTTGTGCTTAACTATTTATTCACTCTTTGAGTGTTAAGAATACTTGTATTCATTCAAACATTTGTTTGTGAAAGCCAAAAGTGGCTTAATGTTAAACAATAATTGGGTTCTTAGATTCAGGGGGAGTCTAAGAAGGTACCGTAAGTGTTGTTAAGAATACTTGTAAAGTCAGGAGTGACAAGTTAGAATACTTGTTTTGTTATCATGTTTTGATTTGTCGAACCCTTTACTAGTGAATAAAGGAGAACATAACGTAGCTTAGGTTGAGCGAACCAGTATAAACCAAGTGTTTCTACTTCTCTCCACAACGGTTTATTAAGTATTCTTATTATACTTTCTATAACCTTTTAACATCAAGTGTTTATTTGAAAAACTATTTTAAAACTCTTTTATCTATCATTGGTCGACCATATTGATCTTCATAATATATTTGTTTTATCCTCAATGGACGACCAGTGTCTAACACATTATTATCTATATTATCTTTTATATCGCAAAATGGGGAATGCTGGCCAGCACATAGACAACTTGAGCATAAAATAAGGGTAGCAGAAATGAGGATGTTAAGGTGGATGTGTGGTTATATGAAGATGGATAAGATAAGAAATGAGGGTATTTGAAGAAAGGTATCAGTGGTACCAGTATGTGAAAAGATTAGGGAGCATAGATTGAGGTGGTTTGGACATGTTATGAGACAACCACTGGATGCTTCCATAAGAACAAGAGTTTGTTATCAAGAGCTCGACACAAAGAGAGATAGAGGTCGACCGAAACTTACCTGGGGAAAGGTAGTTAAACAAGACTTAATGGAGTGAGATATAGATTGGTGGATGGTATGTCTTAGGATGGAGTGGAGAAAAGCTATAAGCTTGGTGGAGGGTTAAACCCATTAGTAGTTCTATGTTCCTGTTGTTTCCCTTGTTTTAGTTATTTTCCTCTTTAGTTTCTCCCTTTTCCTTTCACCTCTCTTTTATTTTAACTTATTATTCCTCTCTTTTGTCTTATTTTCACTTTTTTCTTCCCCGTTCCCTTTCTCTTTCTTATTTTTTTTTCGATCTATCATTGGGTTCATCTACCACCGACCCCAATTAACTTGGGTTAAAGGTGTCGTTGACGTTGATCGCAAAATGTTTATATCTTTGAATACACACTATTCAACCCCTCTAATTTTATTGTGTTTCTTGCAGTTTTAAGAACTCTCCATGAGTCAGAACCCTCTATAGGTAGCCCTTTTCGAGACCTCGACAATCTGCTTCAGCTGGTTTTAGGATCAATGACTCTCCCCACAAACGAACACAAGACTTTTCTGTGTGTTTTATTTTCACTAACACGCTTTCTGGGAAACTTCCCAGAAGGTCACCCATCCCATAACTACTCCAAGCCAAACACGCTTAACTATGAAGTTCTTAAGTGATGGACTACCAAAAAGTAAATGCATCTTGTTGATATATATAATACTAATTAATTGCTTTAAAATCCTCAACTATATAGTCTCATACCTGCACAACCTCTAGATTCCTCTCTTTCCGGTGTGATTTATCAGGGTGTTACAATTAGCATCAATATCCAAAACATCCTTCCACCAATAGGACACAATTTGTCCATAGGAACCAACACAAATGTTGGAATCAATTTTACCGTATTTGAAGCATAGTAAATCATATCAAATAGCTTCAAAACTATACAAAAACCTCCATCTTCATTTAGCCAATAAACTCACATTAAAAACACCCAGATTTTTCACTCCCAGACCACCCTTAAACTTAGGTAGACATACCGTATCCCAATTAACCCAACACATTTTGTTAGATTCAGCTAAGCCATTCCATAAAAATTGTTTTTGTATTGTTGTCAAAATATCAATCACCGTCTTTGGTGCTCTTTAGAATGAAAATAAATACAAAGGCAAGCTTGATAGTACTGCATTTAACAAAGTGAATCTACCACCCAAATAAAAATTCCTCCCCTTCCAATTATATATCCTCCTCCTAAAAAGATTCACCATAGAGTCCAACAACCCTTATGGGATTGACACCAATAGGAATTCCCAAAAATTTAAAAGGAATCAAAGATGAATAACAATTCAAAAAATATTAGGCATCATCAAGAAACTCATTAGAAACATTAACACCAAAAGTCTTACTTCTAATGAAGTTTACCTTTAAGCCAAACACGAGCTTGAAACTCTTTAAAATACCTTTGATTGCCCAAAGATTCTCGCAACAAGCATCCCTAACCAGAATAGAACTATTCAACCTCTTCTGCTTCTTCACAATCCCACAATGAATCTATTTTCTTCAGCCCTTTTTCCGTAACAAATTTCACTCAAGGACTACCATTAACCAAGATAGACATAGCCCCTGAACAAACAACAACTCATACCCATTTCCTCCAAGTACAATCAATCCCAAGACGCCTCATCATATATTCAAGGAACTCCCAACAAACAAAATCATAGACCTTTTCAAAATCAACTTTGAAAAGAAAACAACCTCGATTTGTAGACTTGGCAAAGTCAATAAGTTCATTTTAACCACTACCCCATCCAAAAAATATTACGCCTTGACAAAAAAGTAGTTTGACAAGAAGATATAACAAAACCAAGAACCTTTTTCACACGCAACGCCAATAACTTGGAAATGATTTTGTGTATGCTCCCAATCAAATAAATCGGTCTATAATCCGCTAATGTGTGTAGGTTATCCTTCTTTGGTATTAAAGCAATAAAAGAATAACTAACTATTTTTGGAAGGGTACTTGATGCATGAAACTTTTGAACCATCCCAACAACCTTATCTTTCAAAACCCCTCGAAGAGCTTGGAAGAAATTAAAATTAAAACCTTTTGGGCCAGGACTCTTGTTTCTGTCACAACTCCATATGGCAGATTTTATCTCTTCTTCCAAGAAAGACTCAGTCAAAGAAGAAGACTAAGATAAAAAGAGCTAATTAAAATCAATACTTGATAAAATCTCACGATCATAAATAGAAACCGACAAAAGATGCTAGAAATGTTGAATCACACCTTCCAGCCACCCTTCAACGCTCCTAAGAGCCACCAATTGATTCTTTCTATAGCATTCCTACAAACATGCATGAAGAAAACCATGTGTTCTCATCCGTCTCCTTAATCCACTGAACTCTAGACTTTTGGGCAATCATGCTCTCCTTAGTTCTCATATTCCTCCACATATTTTTCTAAAGATATTTCCTTTGGTTCGTATCCACCCCCAAGCCTTTACATAATTGAATGTCCAAGTCATCCAGCTTATCCACCTTTTCCTTAATAGAAACAAATAATCCTCCAAAATCATCCTGATGCCAAGTACATAATCTACCTTTTAAGACTTTAAGTTTCCCTTTAAAGGAAAAATCTTTCCAAGCCAGTACCTGAAAATAATTCCACCAATCACTGACCAAAGAAACAAATCCTGGGTGCTCCAACTAGCAATTGAAAATTTAAAAGGCTTAAGACCCCAATCCTAGACATGCAACCACCGACAAAAAATAATTTAGTAATGAAGGAAAACTTTCATTTTCGACCCAAAATCTCTCCCTTTATTCCTCTTCTTGATCCCAAAGCTAACTCATTGAGTTGATAGGTAAGGGAAGCTCAACTCTTTCTTATTTTGGATGTTTTGAAATGTTAGAAAAGGTTTGGTTGAAGATTAAATCCTTTGTTGTATATTTTGGATGGAAAGGAATGGTTTTGTTTTCGTTAAAGATAACGTCTTGGCTAAAACTTTGTAACTTTCTATAGTTTTGAGTCATTTTAACCAATTGCATCATGTGGTAATCAATTAAAATGAGCTTTAGAGGTTGATTTTGGATTTTGGGCTGATGGTAATCGACTACATAAGTTTGTAATTGATTAATTCGAGCCTAGAGACTATTTTTTACTTTAGCCTTGTGTAATCGATTACAATGAGTTGTAATTTATTACAATGGCCAAAACTTGGTTATAGAGTTCGATTTTGGAAAAGTGGTTTTCATAAAAGTGGTAGCTCTGGATGTTATATAACTAATGGCTTTGGTTTCACTTAAAAATGTTGTGGATAACTCTAGAAATGATTAAATTATTGATCAATGTTCAAGTTTTCATTAATAAGTAAAAGTTCCATATGGATTGTAATTTTAAACATAGTATGCTTCTAAACTAGGCTTTTGGGAAAACATAAAAGGCAGAGATAATCTTTGTATCTTTTTTTCAAATGAGACAATAACCAACTTGATTGAGTTTGTAATATCTTTATTTATCATGTTTTTGTTGAGAATTTTATATTGACGATGAGATAACTATGTTGATTGATGAGAGTCTAGAGTTGTGTTGGTTGATTTCATGATGATGATATGGAATGTGGTTGAGATGATGTTGTTTTATAATTAGAGTTGACTTTACATGAGATCATGAGATTCACATTCATATAAGTTTTTGGTGAGTTTTTTTTTGGCAAGAATTCAAGGTGTTGGAATGTGTTGCTATGCTTATTGAACTATAGGTGAGTTCATGAGCATGACGAGCATATGAATGGTGAATCTATGATATTGTAATCTCTTATGGTGTTGAGATTGGTGAATGAATTTGTGATGATGTATGATATTTATTTGAATGATCATAACATACATGCATTGATGAATGACATTGCATGTGAGTAGGCACGTAAGTTACAGATACTTGGTGGGCCCTCAACCTAGTGCTATAGGTTGTCGGTGGTGACTAACGGGAATGGGCCTATAAAATTGATGGGTAGGCGAATCCCTAGATAGGTTAAGGTCTTTGCAATCCTTACCGAGGTAAGCCACTACCCACACTCATTGATTTTCAATAAAACCACATTCTTACGTAGGGTTAATTCGAGTCTCCTTGAATGGTTAGATAATAGAGTACGACTATGTTAAGGGATGTACTTAGGTTAATCGCTCAAAGGTAAAATCTTTCAGGAGTAAAGAATCATCATGACATAACATGATAGTTAGACATGCACATTGATATTTTTGACTTGAGAATGATGTGTTACTTGATGAGTTGTATAATTACATTGATATTGGAAAAGTTGAACGATTTTCCATGTATCTTGTGAAATGGTGATCTTGTAAAGGAAACTATCACAAGAAGGGGAGCGGTTGAATTGTGATTTAATGTAACTATAAAAACTTTTTCAGACTAACAAAGTTTTTCATCTGTGAAGATAACTTTGTACGAAAAGATAACAACCTTTATTACAAGAGCACTTCAGACGTTTAGAAAAATGAGTTCGCAAAAATGCAATATATCTTAAAGTGACTGAAACAAAATTCAGACCCAAGGTCAGTTAAAAGCAGAGAGAAAGCAAAAGATAAATAGACATAGAGAGTTCTACTAGTTCATTTCTACCACTAAGACTATGTCTGATTCTTAATAAACCACTAATTTTCACTAACTTTTCACAAGTTACAAGTATTATGTCATAGCCACTTATAGATCTAACCAAATCAAACAAGATTTGTGGTTGAGGATGTTTGCCAAGTTGTGGCATCAATTATCTCATTGCAGAGGCCTAGGTGTGTCAAGTCACAGTCAACTCGTGACGCTTGGGCTGTTACGCTCTTAACTAGAAAGAGTTGTGCCTTGTCTATCAGCAATAACTTTTGACCTAGTGGTAAGTGCTCAATCCAACAATTGATAGCAGAGCTTGGCCTTAAGGGTTGAGTATCTAACAATACTTAGAAAAAAAATCATATATATCAAAGATATGGAAGAAGGATTCTCCACCAACAAACCACCTCTATTTAGAGGGATAAAGTATGACTATTGGAAGGAGCGTATGATAGCCCATTTCGAATCAATTCATATAGATCTATGGGACATTGTGGAAAACAACGATTATCTTCCATATGATGATCAATTGAATAAGATTCCTAGAATCCAGTGGACGGAGCAACAAAAGCTTAGATTTTTGCTAAAATTCAAGGCTCGGAATGTGATGCTATGCACTCTTTCAGAAGAAGAATACACCAAGGTACACAACTTCAGAAATGCCAAACAGATGTGGGACACTCTGGCTGTAACATATGAAGGTACACCATAGGTAAAAGTAACAAACTTAATCTCCTCACCTGTAAGTATGAACTTTTCTCCATGGAAGAAAATGAAGATTATGAATCTTGAGGTAATAGCACTAAGAGAGTTAAAGAATCTTGATTCTATGTCTCTTGAGGATCTTATCAATATCCTCAAGGTTCATGAACAAGAACTCCAATAGGACGAAGGAACCAAAAGAGAAAAGTCTCTGGCTTTCAGTAATCAAAAGAACAAGGAAACATCATCATCCAAAGAACAAATCTTGAGAAGCTCATCCAAAGCACTTAAAGTCAATGATTCATTTGATGATGAATTTGAAGAAGGCTCAGTTGAAGATGAGTTTGTCTTCATCTCTCACAAAATCCACAAGATCTTTAAGACTAAAGAAAATAAGGATCTTATGAGCACGTGGGAACATCTGGACGACACCTCGTTTGATGAAGACGATGAAGAAGCCAACATATACTTGATGGTGGACACAACTTTTGAGGGGTCTGTATCATACAAAGAAGATGAGGTAAATTTTGATGACCCTGAACCTCTTAGAAAAGCTTATGATGAGCTACTATCTAACTTATATATTCTCTCTAAAGCTTACAAAAACCTACGAAGAGATTTCAAGAATCTACCCAAAGATCATTTAAGACTTAAGAAAACCCTTTAGGATCAAGTAGATGTTTCATTGGACGATTCCGCTCAAACATTTGGGTTTTGCATAACTCTTAAAGAAAAAGAGTCCACGTTATGTCTTGAGGTTGAAACAAATGCCAACAAAAAATATACTCTTCTTAAAAACTTTCAAGAGTTAGAAAACAAACTAAAAAATCTTCAAAAGCTTCTGAAGAAGCTGAATGAATTTCATGATCCCAAAAAAGAAGAAAGATATGATCTTTGGAGAGAGTGTGCACAAGCACACAAAGATTATGAAGAGCTCAAAATAAGTAAACATAATCTTTGGGTGGAATGCGAAGAACACAAGAAATTTTTAAGTTTCTTAAATAATGAGCTAATGAAGAATCAAGAACTTAAGGGTCAACCTCAACATGTTGTTAAACTTCATAAGGAAATAAGAACCTTAAAGACTACATTATCCAAATTTCTCAATGAATCAAATAATCTTAACAAACTTTAAGGATACTGTAGAAGTTCTTAATAAAAATTTGAAAATGGATATGGTGGGAAGGTGTATGTTCATTATGAGGACACAATTGTATGTTATTTCTATGGAAAAACTGGACACATGATATCAAGATGTAGGTATCATCCTAAGAAGGGTTCACCCAATCCCTTCACGACTAACAAAAAATGACCTAAAAAGATTTGGGTACTTAAGAAAAGAATTTTTTCCTATTACAGATGTCATTGATAGCAGGAAATAGACACTTGTCATGGTACCTAGACAATGGTTGCTCGTGACTTATGATAGGAGAAAAGTCTATGTTCCAATGCCTGACTCCCTAACATGGTGGAACAATCACTTTTGGAGCGAATTAAAAAGGAAGAATAACCAGAATAGGTAAGATAGTGATGTGCTATTGACTTGAGTCTTAACACCTTTTTCCCTGATCTTCCTTGCAATGGAAGTCAATCCTCAATTGAACTTCAAAACAAAGCATTCAACTCTTCTCTTGAGTGAGGTTGTTTATGTTTTCTAATTTAAGAAATGGATTATGGAAGAAGAATAGGAATGAATTGGAAATGAAACCATGGAATAGGAATTCCAATAAGTCTTGCAAGAATCACCACAATAGCTGGGAGGCCATTGATAAGAAACAAGAAGTTCTTGAAGAAGAACAAGAGAGAAAACTCTCACCACAATTCAGAAATTGTATTAATCAAAGATCAAAAGATCCTTTACATTTAGTTTTTGGGACCTTATATAGGCCACAAATTACAAACTAAATGACACTAAATGTAATGTAAATGCTAACTAAAATGAAGTCCAAATGTAGCTTGTAGGACAAGCTTGACCTAAGTGACCTTTGGCTTCCCAAAATTGTGCAGTTTCCATCTCAGACTGGAATAATCAATTATTTCGCTATTGTAATCGATTAAATCAGTTAGAAACTGAAATAATCGATTACACTAGCCATTTAATCGATTAAGGCAGTGAGGTTATGATTCCTGCTTACACTGATTGGCTTGCTTTGCATATTGTTCCATCTTTCTCTCCACATTGGCCTTCACTTGTTCATGCAACTTTCTAATATAAGAAGCTTTAGACAAAGCATCATGATTAACCATAGAAGAAGTGTTAGGTAAAGGCAATAAATCAAGAGGAGTTAAAGGATTAAAGCCATAAACAATTTCAAAAGGAGATAAAGAAGTAGTCTTGTAAACTACTCTATTGTAAGCAAACTCAATGTGAGGTAGACACTCCTCCTAAGTTCTCAAATTACCCTTGATGTAGCACCTAAGGAGTTGTCCCAATGTTCTATTTACCACTTCGGTTTGGCCATCCGTTTGTGGATGACAAGTTGATGAAAATAAGAGTTTTGTACTAAGCTTACCCCACAATGTTTTCCAAAAGTGACTAAGATACTTTGTGTCTCTATCACTCACTATGCTTCTTGGCAATCCATGTAGTCTCACCACTTCCTTGAAGAAAAGATTAGCTACTTCACAAGCATCATCACTTTTATGACAAGGAATGAAGTGTGCCATCTTTGAAAACCTATCAACAACAACAAAGATAGAATCCTTTCCCCTCTTGGATCTTAGAAGACCAAGCACAAAATCCATAGAAACGTTAACCCAAAAGGAGTTAGGAATAGGCAAAGGTGTATACAAACCATGAGGCATTAATTTAGATTTAGCTTGATGACAAGTAATGCATTGAGAAATAAGCTTATGCACATCATGCCTCATTTTTGGCCAAAAGAAATGTTCATATAAAATAGTCAAAGTTTTGTCCACACCAAAGTGCCCCATCAAATTATTCTTATGAGCTTCTCTAATGAAAAGTTCTCTCAAAGAGCTTTTAGGAACACACAATCTCTTTTCCTTGAACAAGAAACCATCATGTCTAAAATATCTTTGATGAACCCCTTTCTCACACAAAGCAAAAATTACTAGAGAAGTCATGATCACTTGCATACAATTCCTTTATGTGATTAAAACCAAGCAATTTAGTTTCAAGCATAGAAATCAAGCAATGCCTTCTTGATAAAGCATCCGCTACAACATTCAACTTTCCTTGCTTGTGTTTAATTACATAAGGAAATTGCTCAATGAACTCAACCCACTTAGCATGTCTTTTGTTGAGTTTGCCTTGACTTTTCAAATATTTAAGGGATTCATGATCACTATGTATCACAAATTCCTTAGGTAAAAGATAATGTTGCCAAGTTTGCAAGACTCTAACAAGTGCATACAATTCTTTATCATAAGTGAAATAGTTTAAACATGCACCCTTCAATTTCTCACTAAAATAAGCAATAGAATGTTTATCTTGAATTAAAACCCCCCCCAATGCCTACATTAGATTCATCACATTTCAATTCAAAAGAAGCATTAAAATTAGGCAATGCAAGAATAGGTGCATGAGACAATTTATCCTTTAATGTTTGGAAGGCAATTTCATGCTCTTGCTTCCAAGAGAAGCTCACGGTTTTCTTCATCAATTCATTCAAAGGAGAAGCAATGGTGCTAAAATCCTTAACAAATCTCCTATAAAAACTTGCCAAACCATGAAAACTTCTAACATCTTTCACACTTGTAGGAGTTGGCCACTCCATGATGGCTTTCACTTTCTCTTGATCCACTTGGACTCCTTGAGCACCTACTACAAAACCTAGAAATGCAACTTGTGAAGTGCAAAAAGAACATTTATCAATTGCTCCATACAAGGTTTCCTTTCTAAGCACCTCCAAGACACTTTTAACATGCATTAAATGATCATTTAAATTGGAACTATAAACAAGAATATCATCAAAGTACACAACCACAAATTTGCCTATAAAGTGTCTAAGTACATGATTCATAAGTCTCATAAAAGTACTAGGTGCATTAGTCAAACCAAAAGGCATAACTAACAATTCATAAAGCCCAAATTTTGTTTTGAAAGCCGTTTTCCACTCATCCCCTTCCCTCATCCTTATTTGATGATAACCACTCTTAAGATCAATTTTAGAGAAAATAGTAGCACCATGCAATTCATCTAAAAGATCATTAAGTCTAGGGATGGGATGCCTATACCTTATGGTGATGTTGTTGATTGCCCTACAATCCATACACATTCTCCAAGTCCCCTCACTCTTAGGCACAAGAATAATAGGCATAGCATAAGGGCTCATACTCTCACGGATCCACCCTTTCTCTAGTAGCTTTTCTACTTGTGCTTGTATCTCCTTTGCTTCCATTGGTGAAGTCTTATAAGCTGGTCTATTAGGGAGTGCACAACCTGGAATTAAGTCAATTTGATGCTCTATGCCTCTCAAGGGAGGCAAGCCATTAGGCACTTCCTTTGGAAAAACATCATGATATTCTTCCAAAAGTGATTGCATAGCTTTGGGAAATTTTTCACCTACCTTTTCAAGCTGTAAACAAAGAGAGTTAGGAAGCATATAATAAAGAGGTTGTTGTGCCAATAACACTCTCTTAATTTGCTTTTCACTCAAGAACAAGCTATCTTTAATCTCATGAATTTTTTTGTTATCATTTTCTTTTTCCTTTCTTTTTTTCTCACTAGTTTTTCTCTTTGGCACCTCACTTTTTTTCTCTTTTTTAGGTGCAGTATTTTTTTTCAACTCCTCAATTCTCTTTTCTTTCATCTTTATTTGATCCTCACACACTTATCTAGGAGTCAAAGACCTCAAAATAATTTTCTTGCCTAGGTGCTCAAACTCAAAAGTGTTCTCCATGCCATTGTGTATCACTTTTCTATCATATTGCCATGGTCTACCAAGAAGGATAAGACCAGCCTCCATTGGAACAATATCACAAAGAACATTATCATGATAAGCATTAATAGAAAAAGGAATGAGCACTTGAGAATTTACCACCACTTCCCCACTTTCACTAAGCCATTGTAGCTTGTATGGCTTTGGATGCTTTGTGGTTGGCAAGTGTAATTTCTCCACAAGTCTTGTACTAGCAACATTGGTGCAGATCCCACCATCAATGATAAGTGAGCATACCTTGTCTTTTACCAAGCACCTTGTGTGAAAAATATTTTCTCTTTGAGTCTCCTCTTTTTCTAGGCAAAAATTGCTCAACATTCTCCTTACCATCAAAAGATCCCCTTCTTTGGCCTCTACTAGTGTGAGTTCTTTTTCTTCTTCACTTGAAGCACCAGTTGAGTCATTGGAAGACTCACTTCTTATGCCTCCATCCTTAAGCAAAATCATAGTTCTCTTGTTAGGACATTGAGAAGCAATGTGTCCCTTGCCAAGACACTTAAAACACTTGATATTGCTTGATCTTCTTGGAGTTAGCTCCACAATTTTTTTTCTTGGGCTCTCCACCTTTACTTCTTTATTTTTCTTAGGAGAAATCTCCCTTTTAGGCTTGTCCCTCCAGCTGGAAGTTGCAGCCCCCTTGGAGAATTTGGAAGCTTTTCTCCTCTTTAGTTGTTGCTCTACCCTTTGAGCTTTGTGGACTAGCTCCTCAGTTGTTGCATATGAATGTAGCTCTATCACATCTTGAATTTCTCTATTCAAGCCATGAAGGAACCTAGCCATTGTTGCTTCTTGAACCTCCAGAATTTCAGCCCTTATCATCATCAACTCCATTTCCTTATAGTATTCATTAACACTTTTGGAACCTTGGAAATGTCTTTGAAGATTGTTATGGACTTCCCTTGCATAATAAGCTGGAACAAATCTTCCTCTCAAGCATGCCTTCAAGTCATCCCAAGAATTTACTCTTTGTCTCCTCATCCTCCCTATATCCACTTGAATTTGGTTCCACCATGTCAAAGCATAACCACCAAACTCCAAAGTTGCTAGAGTAACTTTTCTTTCTTCCTCAAAATGTTGGTATGAGAAAATTTATTCTACTTTCATCTCCCACTCAAAATACTCTTCCGGATCATTATTTCCAAGGAATTTTGGAATTTTTATTTTCACTCCACTCAATCCTCCATTCCTTCCATCTCTTTCCTCTCTTCTCACTCTCTCTTCTTAATCATCTCTATTTTGCCTCCTAGGATTGTGTCTCATATGATTTTCTCTTCTATTTCCTCTCCAATCCTCCCTCTCACTCCTCTCATCATAATAATTTCCTCCATAAGAAGAATCATACTCACTCAACCTCCTACCATTATGAGCCTCTCCATCCACACTCTCCATTGGTTGACTCCTCCTTTGTCTCCCCTCAATTTTGGCCTCCAATTCGGTTTTAAAGTCTTTCATTTGTTTTGTCATAACTTTCATCAACCTAGAGGTCCTAGGTGACAAAGCTTCTCATCCACTTGAACTCATCCTTCAAAAAAAATGGTTAGCAAAATACAAGTATATAAAGAAATTCTCACCACTCTCTAAGTGTTTGCCACTCTCAATCTAGGTTTTTTCTATAATGTTCTCTCTTGCCTTTTTCCACTCTTATTCCTCTCTATAGTTTTTAAGCAAAAACTTCTAATCAAATCAAGCCTCTTTACTATAATGAAATATGAAATGATTCTAGCTAGACTCAAGAGTCCAAAGAACAAGAAAACTCTAAGACAAAACCTTGGAAATTTTAAGAGACAACCAACAAAGCAAAATTTAGAAAAGCACAACTCAAATTGGAATTTAATGAGACAACTCAATGAATACTATGGTTGTACCAAACTGCACAAAGGAGGATATGCGAATCAAATTCAATTACTAGAAGCCAAATTTCCTCAAATTTGCATGTTATACAAGTTCACTTGATTTTGTTATTCAAAGGAAATTTTTGGAACTTGTAATTTTGTAACTTTGCTTCTAAATTCTGTTTTTCTTTCACTTTTTCCCAGCCACTAATCAATAATGTCTTTGGCTGTACACTTGATGTATTTTTCTTTTGCTTTTGTATTGTTTCTTTCACAATTTTTTTTAGCTTTTGTTTTTCCTTTGAACAAGTTCAAAAAATCCTTAAAGAAATTCAATGAATCACTAAAATATGATGTATAACAACTATAAAATTTGCTTCTAACAACTCAATTCAGTTTAGGCATGAGAGTAGAATAAAAACAAGTGGTTACACAACACAAAAACACTACAAACAAAAGTTGACAAGAATCAAAGCTAGAAAATCAAAAAAATATCAAGAACACATGAAGAACATAAGAACAAGAATTCACATAGAACTTGAAGAAAGCACTAAGGTTTTGTGGCTGAACACACAACAAGCCCAAACCACCAAGAATAAAAGGAAAACAACAAGAAACAAGGAATTGAAATGGATTTTCGTTTTTGGGAATTATGCAGAATTTTACCTTTGAAGAAAATCTAAAACTGAAATTGAAGAAGAATTCCACAAGGATTAAGCTCTAGATTCCAAATGATGTGCTATTGACCTGAGTCTTAACACCTTTTTCCCTAATCTTCCTTGTAATGGAAGTCAATCTTCAATTGAACTTCAAAACAGAGCATTCAACTCTTCTCTTGAGTGAGGTTGTTTATGTTTTCTAATTTCAGAAATGGATTGTGGAAGAAGAATAAAAATGAATTGGAAATGACACCATGGAATAGGAATTCCAATAAGTCTTGCAAGAATCACCACAATAGTTGGGAGGCCATTGATAAGAAACAAGAAGTTCTTGAAGAAGAACAAGAGAGAAAACTCTCACCACAATGTAGAAATTGTATTAATCAAAGATCAAAAGATCCTTTACATTCAGTTTTTGGGACCTTATATAGGCCACAAATTACAACCTAAATGACACTAAATGTAATATAAATGCTAACTAAAATGAAGTCCAAATGTAGCTTGTAGGACAAGCTTGACCTAAGTGACCTTTGGCTTCCCAAAATTGTGCAGTTTCCATCTCAGAATGGAATAATCGATTATTTCGCTATTGTAATCGATTAAATCAGTCAAAAACTGAAATAATCGATTACACTAGCCATTTAATCGATTAAGGCAGTGAGGTTATGATTCCTGCTTACACTGACATTGTTGTAATCGATTATTTGGACGAAATAATCAATTAAGGCAGTAAGGTCATGATTCCTGATTGCTTCTAAACATCCTGTAATTTATTAAAGCAGTAGCAACCTATTTACAAATGTTTTATTGAATTTCTTCTAACAAGTGCTGAAATTTATTGAATTAGATTGGATTTGCGACATCAAAATCCAACTCTTGTCATCCTTAATGTGGTGTGCAACTTCATGCTTGCCCAAATTGGCTTGAATATGGTCTTGAAGTGCTTGAGTCCTAGCTCCTGTCATTGGTCCTTTGAAGCTCACCAAAGGAAGTGCTTCAAGCTCCCTTTCTAGACCTTTGGCTTGTCTTGGACCTCCATCAGATAGGTATTCATCTCTATCCGTCTATTGATAATGTTCTATTTGTTGAAGGTCTTAAACACAATCTAGTGAGCATAAGTCAATTATGTAACAATGGATATGGTGTCTCCTTCAACAAGGCTAATGTGTCGTCCTATGTGATGATGGGTCCCTTTTATTATCTTCCAAGAGAAAAGGAAACCTCTACAAAAGAAGTCTGGGGTAACTCTCAAATCAAAGGTGTTATGCTTACTGTTTATCAAAGAAAATCATTGGTTATGGCATATAAAACATGGCCATGCAAGTTGGAGGTTAATCAGAAAAACAACATCGTAAGAGGTCTACCAAGTATGCTATCATTGGTTATGGCATATAAAAACTCTTTTAACAGTAAAAACATTGTTTCCACCTCTAGACCTCTCCAGCCACTACATCTTGATTTGTCTAGTCTAACCAGAAATGCATCCACCAATGGAAAGAGGTTAGGACTTGTCATAGTGGATGACTACTCTAGATGGACATGAGTTATGTTCCTAAACCACAAAGATGAGTATTTTTATATCTTTTTTAAATTCTTTAAACGTGTTCAAAACAAAAAAGGAGTATGCATTACTTCAATTAAAAGTGATCATGGGGTGAATTTGAAAATGACAAGTTTCAACTATTCTATGAAGAAAATGAAAATTTTCACAATTTTTCAACACCAAGAACTCCTCAACATAAAGGATAGTCTGGGAAAATTTGATTCAAAAAGTGATCATGGGATATTTCTTGGATACTTTGAAACTTCAAAGGCATTTAGAGTGTACAACTTAAGAACCTTAGTTGTTGAAGAAGCTATTCATATAAGATTTGACGAAAATAAGCCTTATAAAGATTTATCAGAGTTAGATGAGTCTTTTGTAGATTTATGACTGGACAATAGCTCTATAGCAATTAGCTCATTTAGATAGGATCCAAAGATAGTAGCATCCACTAAACAAAAAGTTCAAGCTGAAGTAAGAGAACCCACTAGACGCATCATGAGAAGAAATCATCCAAAAAATCATATCATAGGTGATCCAGTAGATCAAGTTCAAACAAGATCATCACTTAGAACACAAGGACACACTGCACTGATTTCTAAAGTGGAACCCAAACACATGGATAATGCCACGCAAGATGACAATTGGGTGAAAATGATGCAAGAAGAGCTTGACCAGTTTCAAAAGAATAATGTCTGGAAGCTAGTCGAACTACCAAAAGGAAATAAGGTAGTTGGAGCAAAATGGGTCTTTCGCAACAAACTGGATGAAAATGGTAAGGTTGTGAGAAATAAAACAAGGCTAGTCTCTAAAGGTTATTCATGACAAGAAGGTATAGACTACAAAGAAACTTTTGCACATGTTGCATGTTTAGAGGCAATATGTATCTTACTTTCATTTGCAGCTTATAGAAATATGAATCTGTATCAAATGGACTTAAAAACGCATTTCTAAATTGCTTAATCCAAGAGGAAGTTTATGTTGAACAACCTCCAGGGTTTGAAAGTGAAACCTTTCCTCAACATGTTTTTAAACTCAACAAAGCCGTATATGGACTTAAGCAAGCTCTTTGAGCTTGGTATGAAAAACTATGTTCAGTTCTCTTGAAAAATGGCTTTGAGCGAGGAAAGGTTGACACAACACTTTTTTGCAAAAACTATGACTCTCAATTTTTCTTAGTACAAGTGTATATGGACGATATCATTTTCGATGCTACTAATGAAATGCTTTATGAAGATTTTTCTAAGATGATGTAGACTGAATTTGAAATGAGCATAATGGGAGAGATGAAATTCTTTTTTGGATTGCAAATAAAACAAACACCTCAAGGCATCTACATTCATCAGACCAATAATGTGAATGAATTACTAAAGAAATTCAACATGAGTGATGTAGAAAAGATGAAGACTCATATGCATCCCGCTACATACCTTGTACTGGATGAGGAATCAATGTACGTGGATAGGACTCAGAACAAAGAAAATGATTGGCTCACTACATCCTGGCCTGATATAATGTTCAGTGTTTGTCTATGTTCAAGATTTCAAAAAGAACCAAGGGAAGTTCATCTAACTGCAATGAAATGTATTTTCAGATATCTAATTGGAACTCCCAACATTGGTCATATGTTCAAAAGAATAAAAGTTTTAGACTCACAAGCTATTGCAATTTGGACTATGCTGGTGATAAAGTAGAAAGAAAAAGCATAAGTGGAAGCTGACACTTTATAGGTTGCAACTTAATAACTTGGATATAAAAGAAGCAAGGCTCAATTGCAATGTCCACTATTGAAGTAGAATACATGTTAGTAGCAAGTTGTTGCGCTCAACTTCTCTGGATAAAGAACCAGCTTGAAGACTACAGTGTCTATAAGAGTAAAATTCCCATATTTTGTGACAATAGAGCTGCTATTAGTCTTTCAAAAAATCCAAGATTGCATTCTATAGCAAAACATATAGAAATTAAACGTCATTTTATAAGAGATCATGTTCAAAATGGGACAGTGGACTTATAGTTTGTACCCACTGATGATCAGTTTGCTGATATTTTTACAAAACCATAACTGAAGAAAGGTTAATTTTGTTAAGAAATCAACTTTTAATTATCTAAGTTAATGATTGAATTAATCTCTATATGTCGTCCACTGTTGCATCCAAGGATACATTGGCCACTGAACTTTAACACATACTCACAATGTTCATTATATGGATGACACATCATACATTTTATTTTTATATATGAAACACAACTTCTCATAGCGAAATGTTGTAATGCTTTATGCTGAGTTAGTTTTGGGAAGCAGGCCTAATGATTGTTTTTGAAAAATCCAAAAAGTACACTATAAACCCTTATTATGTCGAAAGTCATGGCATTACACTCTCTATAAAAGCACTTCAACTTGTTCTTTGAGATTTCAAAGCCTAGCTCTCATCTCTCTACAATGGCCTCTGTAAACACTGCTACTACTGAGACAATCTCAACCACGGAAATCACCACCATTCACACAGACATGGAGCCATCCATTCATGTAGAACACTTTTTTGACATTCAAGAACTCGTAAAAGTGGGTCTAAAGCTCAATGAGACATTGCTATTTTGTGGTTCTAAACACTTCTTCAATGAACCATAAACCATTTACCCTGAACTGATCATAATTTTCTGGAGACATGCTAAGTTTGTCAACAAGAAGACTATTGCTTCCAAGGTTTTAGAAGTACATGTGGTACTGTCCTGCGACACTATTGTTAAGACAACAAGATGTCTATATGAGGGTAGTACTTGCCAGGAAGGCTGAGAGAAGAACTATGACTCTCATGTCACCATGGCTATTTACAGGGAGAATGCTGACAAGGCTGGTGACCAGAAGACGATTGTCTATAACCTAATATGTGAAAAAGCGAAGATATGGGTCAATATTCCAAATAAGAGTGTTCTCCATAAAGCAAGTTCCAGAACTACCATGTCTGATCTCCATAAGTTCGTGTTGTTTCACCTTATGGAAAATCTCCCATTTGACCTTCCACACACCATATACATCAACATGTTGAGAAACTTGAAGGGCTTAGGTGGTCTGGATGACATTTACTATGAGCATGTTTAGATACAAGCCACAAGTGCTTTTGAGAGCTTTTCTACTGGAAATATAGAGCTTTTTCCAATAGAGAAGCTCTCAAAAGTACTTCTGGCCTTGTATTCAAACAGGCCCTATGTATCCCTCATCAAAAAGCTCTTATGGGATAAAGGGGTATACCATGTTTTTTTAAAAAGATGGACGATGACTCTAAGCACACCCTAACAGCCAAGGGCTCAATGGTTGCTAAACAACAAAAGTTTAGCAAGACTAACCTGAAAGCTATGAAGGTTGATTTAGAACAAAGCTTGAAGGAAGCTCTTGAAGTGGACGTGGATCCTATCAACAAGATAAAACAGAAAAGGATAGCCAAGGCCATCGCTGACAAATACTAAGATTTGAACAACTTTGGTATTTCAAGAAAGATTCAGAAGATCATGCCCGAGTAGTAGAAGATAAAGAAGACCAAAAAACAATCACAAAAGGATGAAGAAAAAAAAGATTATTGCCAAGGAACACAAAACTAAAATAAGACATGAGTTTGCTGCATCCGCTTCTGTGTGTCCACCGGCCTTGACCTCAATCTCACAAAGGAGGAAAGACCTAAGTGAGACCGATGAAGGTTTGGTTCGAGTGGCTCTACAAAAGAGGAAAGTAGTTGCCCTGGTGCCTCTACACCAAAGGCAAAGAAAGCCTAACTAGTGTCTGAACCCTGAGCTTTTGTCATCCCCTCTTCTATACCAAGATGCATAAAGACAAGGGCAACCAAGGCCAACTCAAAGATTGGTGATAAAGAATGGGGAGTTTCCTTTAATGGAAACTAGGAGGATCTAACCTTTTCCTCATCTGATAGTGAGTTCAAGGATGATACTCTTATCTCACCCCTCTACAAGCATGCACCTTCTACTCAACTGCATCCACCTCTATCTCCTAAACATTTGGATAGATTAAGAAGAACTGCTCCAATGGAACCATTAATTGATGCTTAGAGGTTTCCTCTTGCATTCATTAACGGTAATCCTACACTAGTGACCCCCTTCTCTTAAGTGTTATTATCTAAAATTGTGGTTAAGGAAACAATATCTGACCAAGCACCTTTCTGGATGCAACATGTCTATGCACACTCTGTCTGAGGCCTTTAAGGCTCTATCATCAAATTCCACAGTTCATTTTTCACCTCCACAATGGACTCGTCTAGTGTAGCCAAATGTTACTAAGATGTCTCCCCACTGGCTCGCACTAGGAACTTAGCTACGAGTTCGACCTTCTACTGAAGTGACCCCCACTCAAGCATGGTGTAGTATGTAGCAGTTAAAAGACAAAAAGAGCTCTCAAAGCTACATCTCTTAGGAACTATTCACAAAACAAAGAAGGGACCCTTCACAAGAAGTGGAACCTCCAAAAATAGAGTTTCAGAAGAACATGCACTTGTGGATGCCCATTTCCATACTCTTGTTGGTGCATCTTGCTGATATAGATCTCTCATAAGAAGATTGCTCATCCCTTTGCAAGTTGCATGAACAGATGTATTTACGAGATCAAGACGCAGCGTACCCTCCTCGTCTGCACATCTCAAGAACCACTAACATCAAGATGGTTACTAATAGAGTGTGTTCACGTCTACTAGTGTGGGATGATGCAAAGAAAAAGGGATTTGAGCTTTATTACCAAAAAGAGATGACTATAAAGAAAATGAAGGTGGAGATTTTCAAATCCCTTGCAACTGGAGCTTGTTGTTTAATGGAAAACAACTAATTTGCACTCTGGACGTTCATGATGCTAGGACCTTCTGGAGTCAGATCGTGTGGATGGACACTAAAAAAGCCTTCACTTCTGGCTATGATGGAAGTGACAATGTTATGCACCACGTTGTCATTTAGGTGTTACGTCCTGTTAGAAGTATCACTTTGATGATGTTTGCATCTACTTCACCAAGGATGCTGATAGCTACTCTTTCATACAACGTTTTCTCAAGCCTTTCATAGTTCAGTATGAGGGCACATACAACTTGAAGAAGATGAAAAAATCACAAATGATAGCTCATGTGACTTAGCTCCATGAAGCTCAACAAAAGAAGAAGGCTGAAGAAGAAGTTGTTGTTGTAGCTAAGAAAAAGATTGTTGCCATCCATGCTAAAGCATTTGCTAAAGTTGTGGACAGCACCATTGTACGTGGGGTCATCATTGACCTTAAAAACACTGGTGCCATGGACAAAACTTTTGAGGCATCCAATGCAACTATGGCTGAGGAAGTTGAACCCCATATTCAAGACCCTGCGTCCGAGTAGTCTACAACTTCAAATGTGGTCACTTCTCAAGATAAGGGCGACCATGATGTTGTTATTATTTATTCAACTAGTTCCAACCCTTCTCCTCTCAACTATGTGCAACCCACCATTGTCACTTGTGATCAAGTCTAGGATATGATTGGCTAAGCCATGAAGTCTTTTGCTAAATGCCAATGCCAAGAAATGAGCAATTTAGGCTTTCTATGCAGAATGCCATTACCACCACAGGCTCAAATGTCTATGCTTGGAGTTGTTGTTGCACCTACATCTATACCTCAACCACCGCCTATACTTTCATACCTTGACCCTCCGCCACCAACCTTGGCTCCAATACCACCACCTCATTCATTCTCATCACCACCCTCTCAACCTCCACCACCACTGCTCTCTCAAGAATGACGATGATGTTCTTCAATCTTTCTATCTTCAAACCCATTTTTCTCATGACAAAATGGGGAGAAATAGGAATTTTGATTGTAATTAAAAGTGAACCTTCTACAATAAAAATGGTCTTGGAGTATTTTCGTATATGTTGTCTTTTTAATTGTTATATATTAATATTTCACTGCTACATTTATCATATCTTATATCTATCATTTTCTTGCCATGATTAAACTCAGGGGGAGTTTAATTGCATTACATTCTCATCCATCTCTTAAAACTCTGTTTATCTTTATAAATCAAAATTTATATTGTTTGTCATCATCAAGAAAGAGGACATTGGTATCACGAGTTTGATTCCCAGTGGGGAAATTGCTCAGGTGAAGATTGTTTGTCGTGTTGTGACATCAATTGTTCGGTGACAGAGACCCAGGTGGGTCAATTCACAGTCGACTCGTGGTGCTTAGGTTGTTACGATCATAAGTAGAAAGAGTTGTGCCCTGACTATCAGTTATAGCTTTTGGCCTAGTGATAAGCGCTCGATCCAATAAAGGATTGGTCAGAGACTAAAACAAAGTCGACTTACAGACATAAACAAAATCAACACTTATTCCTTTTCTCTCAAGGTGTTCAAGATGTTTTGAGAGTTTTTTCTAATCTTACAATAGTAAGGAGAAGAGTAAGAAATATTTGCGCGAGATCAACTACTTCAGCCTTCAAAGCTTCTGGTTTATATAGGTCTCATCTTCAAGTATCTGTTGTCTCATAACAGGTAAATCTTCATTTTGATCTTCGTCTGATAAAAGAGGGTTGTTAGGTGCATTTAATGCACGTGCTTTCCTCATGCAGAGAAATATTTGTTTAAGGCTTGTATGTACCATAAATTGTAGCAAGTAATCACATTTTTGGGTCAGAGTAGGTCCTGTGTGGCAGAGTTCTTCTTTTGATAATGTAGATGGCATATCAGATCTTGACTTTATATGCCTACCGTCCAAAAACATCATACGCAAATGTTTTTGCAAATAGAATCTCAGACACAGTAGTAAATGAAGTTTTAAAGATTATACCACATGCGGCAGTATATCATGACTTTATATGTCTATAGTCTAAAAAACATCAGTCGCAAATGTTATAAAGATATCAGACTCATCACACAACATTTTCTCTTTGTATTTGTTTGCATCTAATCAAAATAATTAAGGATATTGATGCTTCTTTAAGATGTGAATATCCTGGAATCCCTAACCCACATGAACTGAGCAAAGCAGAAACAATACCCTAAATGATCCCTCCTCCCTCGAATATATACCTCCATAATCTCCACAAATTTTTGAAAAATCTCCCACATGTCTTTTGCAATATGGGTTCTGGGAAATCTGTTAAAAAAAAAAAGATATTTGTCCATCGCCCTTTGAAGGTGGTTTAGATAGGCGCCCCACCTTGTTGTGATAGTCCTCCCTTGTGTGACTGATCCTTGAATTTAGACTATGTGGCTGCCACTGACGCACCTTTCTCCACCCTACTCTCTCCCACTACCAATGAGAGAGATATTCGTATACTCAGATAAAAAATGGGGGTGTTGTCTCTTAGTCTCCTAGGAACCAAAGGCAAAAAAGATGCAATTTCCTTAGATTTACTAAATTGTGTTACTTAGATTTGATAATGTCCTAGCACCTTCTGAAAAAAAAAACTAAAATTACAGTACCACTTGAACTTAACATTTAAATCAAAGATAAATACACTTTATTTTCTTTTTACATATCACTTTAAAAATAAATAAGTTTATATTACAAAATGCATGTACGAATTTTACTCCCACCATCGTCTTCACCCAAAAAGTGAGGCTTTTTACGCTTTAAACTTTTGAAAATTGTAAGTGAGATGCCGGTAAAAAAAATCTAGATCAGCAAAATTAACAATGATATATCATACAAACATAAAATTGAAAAACAATACAATAGCAAGATGATCTACAAAATAATCTAAGGTTGCAACCAAATCAAAACACAAAATATTCCTACAATATATTTTACAACACTTTACAATTCATTTTTTCTCTATCTTCATCACACATGATCACTCAATTTATCTCATTTTTTTCTCTTTTCTCTTCCTATCACTTTCTAAATTGTAAGCAAATAATTGTACAAAGTTTATATGTAGCTATAATTTCTCAATCAGTTAGAATTGAGTCAGTTATCCATCTGCTACGTGAAGCAAACTGCCACAGGCCATCCCCACCTCAATAATCAAAGCCATGTTCTATCCCCTACCTCTCCCACTGAATGGACGTCGCACACAACATATGGGATTGAAGATTGTGTCCTCTTCGTACTATTCCCAGCTTTCTAAATATATCCTAATAATTATTATGATGATGGATGAAATGCATAAATTAATATATTCATGTGCAGTTTGGTAACTTATCTTAAAGCTAGGAATCATATACCAATTTAGTTCAAAAACACAAACAGTTATAACTATTAACTTCCAGTTAACATATACATACATGCATATATATATATATATATATATATATATATATATATATATATATCACAGCACAGCACGTACAACCACATAGGCATTCTTGGCATAAATTACAAATATCTTTCTTATCCTGCTTGATTATAATAAAATTATTATAAACTATAAAATTTCGTTAAAAGAGATCCTACTCAAATTGAATAAGATTAATATAAACAAAAAAAAAATTCTTCCAAATATTTAAATAGTTGCATACACATAATTCAAACTCAAATCACTAATTAAGATAAAATAACTCCACAATCAATAAAAATGTTCTTTCATTAGAAGTTATGTTACTTGAATAGACTATAATTATTATAGATGATACAATTCTTCTTCTACATATTTAATTTGAAGTAGCTGCAAATCCTGAATTCAAAATAGTCAGGCTTAATGGCTTTTAATTCATCATTAATCAATACATATAAATATATTGACTCAACTCTCCAACCGACAATGGGAATTTGTAACTCACTCACAACCTCTCTAATTATCAATTTAATTTGACAGTTCATACACGCATTTATTGGCTGGGTCATAATGCTGTGAAGTATCTTACAGGGGTGATGGTGATGGAATACATTCATTCATTAGCGAGACACTCACTACTCAGTGGACAGCGGTGATGATGATACCTGATATAGCGTTATCAGTTTGCATCTTTCACGAAGAAGCAAGGACTATGTAGTACACAAAGGAAAAATTCGTCTCTCGTTTTTCCCTTCCGGCAACATTATGTATAGCAAGCATTACTTTGCATATATGGTGGGAGGGGTTGTTTGTATACATTTCATTTTAATAAACTGCGACTATACGTACTGTACATGTGGGCACCGATTCTTAACAAATATCTTACATTAGAAAAATAATCACTCTCAATTGGAAAAAGAAAAAGAAAAACTTGGATTCTCAAAAGTGTGAAGAACTTACTGTTAATTTTGTTTTATGGTACTGTTAATTCTTTTAAACCTTCACTTTACAATAAAATATACTTCATTACTTCTAAACTAAGTGTAAAATTTGAGAAAACAAATGTTCTAAAATAAGTGTTATGTTAGTTTTTGAATGTAATATTAATTTTTTTTAATAAGTGTCACTTTACATTTTCAATATAATATTAATAATAAGTAAAATTATTATTTTTCATTTATTTATTAATTTTTCTTAATTTATGTAAAATAATTAGGTACATTTATTTTGAGGAAAGAGTATTATATTAATAAAATTTGTTAAAGGATTACTATTTTATCCAATGATAATGTGACGGAAGAAGATCCATTTCTTCAACCAAAACACCATGTTCTAATGAGCGAAAAAATAGATAAATACATATAAAAGTAAGAAAGAGTTGAAAAATGATTAGTATCAGTAAAATGTCTAATATATAGAAATGTTCATATATTATTAACACAAAACACGTTATCCTAAATTTTTAAATGGAAGTGTATTCAAATTAGCACACAATTATCTGTCAAGAGTTGAATTTTTACCTTTTTTAATTTAAAATATTTTAATTACATGCATGTCTAAATAAAAAAAAATTATGTGTTTAATTTTGAGTCATTATTAGCATAAAGTTTCTGGTACTATTACTTAAATATTTTACGAATGAATTAACAGATATAAATTATAGAGAAGAATATATTAATATAGCATCAAATTTATTAAATCTTTGAAAGAATGAGATAACACTTGGTCTGACATTTTAGCTTAAAAACTTTTTTAAGTTTACAATTAAAATTAAGAACTTTAAATGTCTTATCAATGTCTTAAGACATTGGTTAAAAAATTAATGAATATAAATGTCTTTAATTAGATTAATTATTAGCATCAATATTTTAGTACTATTATTTGAATATTTTGCTAACTCATTAGCAGTTGTAAATTATAGAAAACAATATATTAATCTAGCGCCAAATTCATTAAATCTTTAAAAGACTACGATAACATTTGGTCTGGCTTTTTTTTTTAGCTTAAAATTTGAGAGTCTTACTAATTAATGTCTTTAGGTATTGGTTAAAGAATTAATAAATATATTTTTATTGGAAAACATGGTGGAGTATTTGCGAAATCATAATGAGAACACATTAATAATGTTTCAATAAAAAAAACTTTTCACTTTAATTCCTTAATTTGCACCTTTAGGGCAGCATTTCTCTAATTTTGATGTGGAATATGTTAGATAATTTAATATTTTTAAGTGTAAAAGTTATTTATAAATCAAAATTTATTGTATAATGTGTGTTTTAAATTTTGATATTTGAAATAAAAAAGAAAAGGAATAAATAGAATTTAAAAGCCTTTAAAATAATTTTTTAAAACTTGTTTGAAAGTCTTTTCGTTAGAAAAATATATTTAAAAGTCTCTTTTAAAAAATTAATATGTTTGGTTCAATTTCTCCACTAATTAAAAAGAAGAGAAGTTAAAATAAGCTACAGTCCTACCTAATCTACAAAAAACTATGTATAGGTTGGTAAATGATAGAATGGAGAAAGATGGAATGGAAGAAGTTATTTCGTTGTTTAATTTGTAAAAATTAAAATGAAACATAATTGAATAAATGAGTCTTGATCAATTTTATTCAATCCATTATTACTTAATTTCATTTCTCTTTCCCTAAAATTAATGAAAGCAAAAAGTCTAATTATTAAATAATTATTTTATCTTTACAAACTCTTCCCCTCTTCTCTCATCTATCAACATCACCACTATTCCGTTTCTAGCCACCATGGCCACCATTTTTCACCATTAAATTCCAAAACAATCTCACAAAAGCCAACATTTTAATAAGAAAATTTCACCTTTACCTTGATAGTCTTCATCACTCTAAGGCAGGTTCTTAAAAAATGATCAATTCCAATGTAACATTTCCTCTTCTTCTCTTGACAAATCACGAATCTAGTTTTCTTGTATTTTGTTTTTCATTGTTTGTTATCCTTTATCGTTTCCTTTTTCTATCTTAAACATTAATTTTGTAGGATTGAAATAGAATATTGAAAGTAATATATGATAAATTAAAAAGTAAAAATTCATTCTATTCTATTCTTTCCAAACGACAGTATGAAATTCTTTGTTCCATTATATTATAAAATGTATGATATTTTTATTTCAGTTCAATTCATTCTATTTCATTATATTCTGATATATTGTATTATATTCTTTACTATTAATCCATACATAAGTTTTAGATCCAAAATGACTTTTATCTCTAATATAAAAAAATATGATCATTATTTTGGGATAGATCGAGATTCAAAATGCCCTTTATTTTTTCAACGAGCGTATATGACTTTTTTGTTTTTGGTTTTAATGAAATTGTTATAAAATTGTCATTCCTTTCCACTATCCAATTAACCAAAATTGAAGACAGTTTCTGGGTACGTACGTATAGGTTGAAGCGAATCCAATCTGAAACACTCATTGTGGTTAAGTTCTCCACACTTATTCAGCTATAGCTTGCAGACAGAAAGATAAGTACATAAAACCAATAACCCTTAAGCAACAGACAACAGTACGTCATAATCATAATCATTTTGTTTCCGTAAAAGAAAAAAATGAATTTCTAATTAGCCATCTTTCTCCAAGGACAGTTTTTTTTTTTTTATTGATCATAGGACAAACTTCAGTTAGTGTGTTATGTTTTATGTTTACTGAATTGAAATTTAGGGTTTTTTTAATTACATATTCCTTCTTTATATATTTCTTAATTGTTATAAAGCATGTGTAAAGAACTCCAAGGTACGGCTTAGGTGCAGAAATGAAATTTCACATTGAATGCATATTGTTGGTAGGTTTCTGGGGTTCATATGGTTTGAATTCATTTAGGTTACATATGAAGCTTAAAAACTACTATATATATAAAGTAGGTTCAGCTTTTCACAAGTAAAACTGCAGTTGGCAGTGTCCTGAGATGAACCTCTCAATAATTATTTTGGTGAAAATTCCAATTTATTCTGGATATTGCTTGGTTTTGAAGGAAAATATGCAAGCTCTTACCCTTCACACAGTACTGCGGGACACAGCACAGCCTTTTCAAGGCTTCTTGTTCTTAAAAGCACACTGTTTAATTACCAACTAACCCTGTTATTACAACTTCAGTTGAGCTATTAATAAGAAATCTGTAACAAAATTAATTAATTCATTATTTTCTTCCCTCCTTTTTACAACTTTCTATGTAAAGACCCACCTAGGGTTCCCTTAAGCCTTGAAAAACTAATCTGGTAAAGACCCATTTTCACTCGTTTACTGTTGATCAAGCCCACATTTTAAAGTGTAAAAAATTAAGCTTAAGATCACTCTTTCAGATGGAACAATAATTGCCTATTAGGGTTTTTCTTGTTTGGCAGGCTACAAAGTATTCTAATTATTTAAAGACCTACGCAAGACAACAACATAATTAGGAAAAGATGGAGTGCTATATAGTTAGTGTGGCAAATTATTCAAGTTAGCAAGTCAAATCCGTGCACTAAAATTTCTTGGTGCTTTATAACACACTGTGATCAATTAATTTAGCACCTTGGTATCCGCATCTCATTGGGGAATAAGCACATACATCTTAATGAAGTAATAAGCGCACGGAAATTAGGGTTACTAAACCAAATTTAGATATTTATGTTACAGAATAATGAAAGTCAGATCTTCCAACTTGTGCCGTGCAAATCTCACTGCCATCTGCTTGTGGTCCCTCTTTTTCTCTTTGAGTTGAGTGGGTGTTTTTTAAGAACCTAAGTTGGTCCCTCATCTACACCAGCGTGCTACCTATGATCTATATCATCTAATCCAACTGATCACACTCAAATACCATACACCACATCTTTTGAAAGTGATTATGACTCTCCTGATCTTGTTGAATTTCCTTCCACACTTACTGTTTCTCTTAGTTTTCTGCAAATCTTAGTCTTATCATCTTAATTAAGAATATATATATATATATTTGGTATGTAGGAATAATTCTAAGACCATATTATAGCACACCAAAAGGATTTCATTCTCTTATAAGATCTTTGCTTTTATAATACTATCAGAAATGCATTAGTTCTTTCAATAATGGTATGTGGAATTCTTTTTGTTTCCTTTACAACAGCTGTGCGAATTTCTTGATAAAGATACATGTGGTTGCACAAAAAGTGTAAACCATGCTTTCTTCTTCTTCTTTTCTTTCTAGTTTTTAAATAAAAATAAAAAATGAAGTTATGAATAATGGATTGAGGGTCATCCTTATCTTTCTCCCTTTGGGCCGGCAGTGCTTAGTCCAATATTGAAGCTTGCATCTAATGTGCACTCAATGGAATAATTATATTGATAATGCAGTTAATCACTAAGCCAGTGATTGTTCAGTATGTGGTATGAACAAATCGAGGAAAAATTATCACTGCCAGTTTGGTTGACGTGTCACTTTAAAAGGATGCCACGTGATCAATGATCATTTACTTTTTACTTATAAAAATGCAAAAAGCTGAATACTGTTAAAATTCAAAATGTCAGTACTTCTCGTTAATAAAAATTCTGAATTATTATTCCCTTGAGAAATCTAAGGTTGGTGTCATCTGCTCAAATAATTAACATTTAGGTGCTGATTTTGGAAACACTTTTCATTTTAGGGTATTTCTATTTCCTTTCCCTTTCATTTCTTCTCTTTCTAGGTTACGGTGGAAGGCGGCATCCAGAATTTTCTCTCTCGTGTAAGTTGGTTCTTGTGATTTTAATACTACTAGCCCAAGTCCTTTATGCTTCTCATTCTTCTAATGTTTTCAGTGAAATCCTATTTTTTTTTTATAATATGTACAATTTTCAACTTCCGAGGCTATGATTTTTGCTTCAAATTTGGTTTCACAAACTAATCAATTGAGTAAATAGAATCCTACTCGCTTCAGTTTTCGAGAAATATATGACTTCAGCACCGGTGGAAGTTCTCAAATGGAACTGGGAAAACTGATTTCAATATAGAACTCTCAGTTTTTGGAGACTACTACTTTCAGAACCTTACTTTTCTATCTCTGATTTATGATTCTGTTTCTCTTATTTACTAACTATTGAAAATACGAATATTTTCATAGTCAAGAATGCAACACCTTTTGTACAATCTTGCAGTAAATTTCACAACAGAAACTGTGTAAGTATAATAATATCACAAGAGGGTTTCTATTTCTAATACCAATGGATAAAATTTTCCTTTTTCTGTCAGAGGGTTGCTTCAAGCTTGCTCCATATATATATATATATATATATATATATATATATATATATAGAGAGAGAACATAATTCGAGGAAACAATTCCAATGATGAGATAAGTAGATTATGATTATGATGATGGCAAGTTCAAGAGAAGGTCATCAAGCAAAGCAAGAGGGTGACACCACTAATATTGACAAGTTCTCCAAGGCATCTTCCACTTCAAGACAATGGTCAGCTTTCAGAAATCCAAGAATTGTGAGAGTGTCACGTTCTTTTGGAGGGAAAGATAGGCATAGCAAGGTTTGCACCATAAGAGGGTTGAGGGACAGAAGGATTAGGCTCTCAGTTCCCACAGCAATTCAGCTATATGATCTTCAAGACAAGCTTGGACTAAGCCAACCAAGCAAAGTGATAGATTGGTTGATTGAAGCCACCAAATTTGACATTGACAAGCTCCCTCCACTCCAATTCCCACAGGGTTTTGGTCAATTTCATCATCCACAAACCCTACTCCCCTTCCATGATTCAAGTGCTGCCTCTCATCAGCTCTCTCTTGGACCCTTCTGTGATGCTAGCTCCACATTTGTGAGGGATGGGGGGATTCAAAACCTCATGGCAAAGTCAAGGTATTTGGAGAATATAGATTCAATGTCAAGATTAAGAGGCAATAAGGAAGCTGAAAAGGGCAAGTGGATCAAAACAAGTGAGCAAGAGAATAATGATCAAGATGGTATTGTTGGAGGTTACAACAGCTTGCAAGTTTCTACTCAGAGGCTTTTCCCAATGGGTAGTAGTAGTACTACTACTACTACTCACTCCCTTTTACCTGGTTTGTTAAACAACTCCATGCCATATAACTCCTACAACTCTGAGTCTTCTAGTTTGTCTTTATCCCAATTTGGAAGCCATGGATTGTTCCCTTCTCAACAGGTAGATCCTAATCCAAGCAGTGGCAACAATGGTATGCAATTCCAATCTTCTTTGCCATTACCATCATCTGGCTCTCAATTATTGTTTGGCTCATCTTCTGCTACACCATCAATGCTCACCACCTATGCTCCATTTATTGCACCCTCAGTGGACACTGATCCAAGACAGTTCAACCACATTCAGTTCTTGAACTCAGGTTCTCATATCTTGCCTCATCCTCCTCTCATTTCATCTCTTCATCACTCATTCAATTCACATGTCAGACCCTTCCCAGAAGCACCCTTTAGTTCAAAGCTTTTGGATTCAAACAGCAGCAACCGTAGCCAGGAAGATCATAAGGGTAGCACTTCTTGAATCTCCACAGTCACCATTGTTCCTTCCAAAGATGTTAGATTATTGTGGCTCTATGCAGGCCTTAATGTTGTTGTGCAAAGGATCATGTGAGATGGTATTCTTCATAGAAATCACTCAAGAAGCTAAAGCACATTGTATTTTATACACTTTCAAGTTTCAATTACCAAGGTGAGTACATGCACGTTTGTAGGTATGGCATATGGGATTAGTATATTTTGTATTTGAATCTTTGTGATTTCAGCTATACGTACCTTATTGACAAACCATTTCGGGGTACAAGTTAGAATAAGTACCAAGCTATTAAATAGAGTTCTCTTTCTTAATTTCTTGTATGCGTATATATGAATTCCATCATTGAATTTTATTTATGTAAAAAACGAAGAAAAAGAAAGTGATGTTCATTTTAGTTAGTTAGCACTTAGCACAGTACAGTTCTGTGATCAAAGCTAATTATTCAATTACCAATGCGGTGTAGCTTGAAAGGGTTTAGCTAGAATATCATTGTAATCATCACTACAAACATCTGACATTGAATAATGCATACGATATAGCTTGAAAGGATGACCATAAAATAAAGTCCAAGAACAAATGTACGTACGATCGATGTCCTTGTTGTGTATGGATTAAAAAAATGATTAGTTATAAAAAAAAAATTAACATTCACTTTCTTTATTGTTAGTTTGTTTTTTCTTCTTTTTTTCCTGAGGTGTTAATATACTGGGGGGGACAGGGAAGGAAATAAGATATGGAGACGGGTGATTTCACTTGTTTATATAACAGAGATATTGTTGCTTCTATAATTAAATTAGTACTTTCACCTAAACTCATGAATTTTCATTCCACGACTTGAGAGCTTAATATATGGCTGGCAGAAGCAGCTCTTATATATAATATATAATTAAAATTAATTTTACAGAAGGTAATATGTTTGATCAAGCCTCTTCTCGTATATATTCTGATTAATGTTTACTTAATAATTTTGTTCTTTTTTATTACTTTTTTCTACTTTATACATTGCTATGCCAAGAAATTAAGCGTCCATTTTGTCACGTTAACTAGTGTTTAGCTTAGCATCAAGGCAATGCATTTTTACCCGAATGAAGAGATTGATAAAGTATGTTAAAAATAGAGTCATAATCTTAATGTGTGCATATGTTTGTTAATTTGTCTTGTAAAATTTCATCTCTTTTTTTTTCCAATTATTTTTTGGTGCTGGTTTAAAAGAGGGACCAAACATGCCAATTGGGTTTTATTTTTCATTGGACAAGAACTGCAACCACTGACACATGTTATTTCTAGAGCTAACGTCAACTTATATAGATATCTTTTATTTAGAAGGCAATAATACCTTTGGAAACTTTATGGATGGTGATGGTATGTATATATGTTATATTGCATTTTATCATTGTCTTGCAACAGTTGTTATGGTCGGTTTGCTCGCTGCATGTTTTGTCATAAATCTGTTCTAGTTCCAGGATGCATGATTCTTTTCTTTGCTACCTATATGTCACTACATGAAAACATTGAATTGAATTGTGAAAATATACATAAATTGTGCCATGTTGGGGTGGTACGGTATGAAACATATATAAAAAGCTATGTTTCATTTAGTGCACCTATATAAGTAGCGTGGTATATAATTTGTCTGGAAAGAAGAATGATGAATTATTAATTAAAAATATGTGTACCATGTCCTTGTGCATTAACATGTATATAGCAACATTCAGAAAACTAGTAAGGCAACCTAATTTGAATCAAAGGTACGTACAATTTATTGAAATGTTGTTCAACTATGTGGTGGAAAGAAGTGTCCTAATTATATTTAAACCCAATTCAGAAACAACTTTTGATGTCTTTGGTTAATGACTTACTCCCGATGCATGCAGCTAGCAATGCGTGCCGACCTACTGCATGTGAGGGTCTGCCACAAATTCATAGTTGGAAAAAGTACTAATTAAAGATAATGTTGAACAAAGAAAAGGCTTGGAGATGCAACCAACCATGACACCCTATATATAGTAAGATTGAAAAGGAAAAGAAAGAATTTAATAATACCTACTGATATATAAAAAGAAAAATTGTATTCAATTCACACATTTGTACAATAAAGAGAATTGTCAAATAAAATTATCAATGTCATGAAAAATAAAAAAAATAAATATTACAAATTTCTTATAAAAAGTATTATATGATCAATATGTAGAGTATAAAATTAGAAAATTCTATATGTGGTTATGTTCTCTTGAAGATTGAATAAAGTAAAAAAGCTGTTAAGTTGCATGCTACAGTCCAAAGGGGGTCTGAATATTACATAGATGCGTGTGAAATATTGCAGAGAGAGAGTAGTAGTAGCCTAGTAAGCAATAAGTCTTGTTTCTATCTTCATCTTTGTACCCTATTTGACAGCATCTTGATGAAGGCATGGAAGCATCCATCCACACAAAGTGTGGAAAAAAGAGAAAAATGTTTCCGGATCTACAGTTTCCACTGACAATGAAAAGGAGGCAACATAAAATCACAGGCAGAGACTGAATTTGAAAACAGTCTTTGTGTTAGACAATAATATGTCACAAGATCCAAGATGAAAAAATTAAATTACAATAAGGAGTCTCAGTGGTTGCAGCAGTTAGGGTCCTTTAGAATAGTCATCAAAGAGAAATGTGACCAAAATGTTTTATATATATTTGTCTGTGTGGTCCTAATCATATAATTATTTCAGTGGCTTTAAAACATAGAAATATGGAAAACAATTCAGATTTGGCAGTACATTATCATGGAAAGGCTTTTTATTTGCTTACACATTTTAGTTAACATAGTTAACAGTGTGTTTGATTAGCTTGCATGTCTTAATTTTATATGTCGATGCTTGTTTAAACCACTTGCAGTTTCTGACAACCTTCTATTAATGTACCTTTCAATTAATTAATGAAAGAAAAAAATCAAAATTATGCATAACAATTTATTATGTGGCAGTGGTGAAAATTTTGACCAGTGTGGTTCACAACCATTATTTGTGTTGACTTGGTTAAATGAGAGAAAAAGTGCTATGATAATGAATGGGGGGTTACTATAAGTCTTGTACTCCCTCATAGTTTTGTTTTGTATTGGTTTTTACTATAGAAGATGAATTTGACCTACTCTGGAATAAGTAAAGAGTAGAGAAAGTATAATTTTAGGTATTGAAATAAAGTTAAAGGTATATATTTTAATATATGTACATATAATATTAATCATTAATTTTCATTAATAATCAAAATAATTTTTTTAATTCTCTAAACTGAATAGCTCATTTTAAAGAATTCACGTCTTAGAATATATATCCTATTGTTATTTTATATGATTTTGTTTTCTGTAGGCAAAAGAATTATATTAATATAAATTGTTATTTTATATGTTGTTTTAATAATTGAAGAAGTTTTTCATTTTAATATTTTCATTAAATGAAATGAAAATATTATTAATTAAAATAAATAGGAATAGTTTAATTCAATATTAAAGGAGATAACATTCAAACCATTGATGCAATAAAATGTATTCATTAGTTTATTTTGATCCAGTTCTATAATTATTATTATTAAATTTGAACCAAACAAATATAAATAATTAATAATGGACTAATTTTATTCAAATAATAAATTTTAATATATATTTTTCATCTTAAAAGTCAGAGAAAGATCATTTAATTAGATTATTAGTTCGGTATCTCTTTCAACTAAAATGGCATTGTATAAATGCCAAAAAAGAAAAAATGGCAAAGTATATAAATTCTGCATATAATTAATAACAAAATAAAATTGGCAAACTTACAAAGTGTAAATTTAATTGAATCAAATAATCATTGTTTTTAGATTAAAAAAAAATCATATTATATATATACTAGATGTAATATGTGTGTGTTGCACAAGTTTATTTAAATATAAAAAATAATATAAATAAATAAAAATATATTAAGAACTATTTTTTAATCATTTTATAATTTATTATAATTCAATATAAATGGTGTTTTTAGAATATTATATGTATTTTCTATTGAAACTAATCATGTTAATTGTCAATTTTTCACAAGATTAGTTATCATTTAAAAAATAAAACATATCAAATAGTATATTTTATTGAAATAATTTATTAAATATTTTCTTATAAACTATATATTTCATATTTATAAAATAGAAAAATAAAAATAATTAACCTTGCTCTATAACTTGGCTTTGTGATCATTAAAGGTATAAGTCTAATTTTATAGCATATAATCATAATAATTTTGGGACTCGTTTCATAATTCATATGATCAATATGAAGCAAGAAAAAAAGTATGATCAAATATTTCTTTTTCATTTTTCTTCCATATATGTATATATAATAAAAAGTAATTTAATAATTTGTAGAACTACAAATATTGACCTAATTTAAAATTAAAGTTATACTACTTTGACTATATAACATTTAAATTTAATTGATTTTGTGTAAAATTTAGAAGAAACAATATTAATAGATTTAATTTTCAGTAATATTTTTGTATGTTAATTAAACTTGTAAGTTATTAAAAATTGAGAAAACACATTAGGGAAAATCTTCCGTTAGAGAGAAGATAATGTTTATAAAAAATTTGTGAGCTTGACTCTTAAGCAATATGAGACTTTATGTTTACCATAACAAGTTCTCTAGTGGAGACTAAGGGACAAGAGTGCATAAGTCATCCTTCTAGCGTCAATGTTTCGACCTCAAGTTCATAGGCATCGTTAGTATCCTCACATTCGAGATATTATTCACATGGGTGCTCGATGATCGACACGATTTTGTCTTTGTAAAAAACATATCGGTGGATTGAGAGGAGGAGAGAGAATATTTATAAATGATTCGTGGTCTCGACTCTTAAACGATGTGACACTTTTTGTTACCAAAACAATGTGGATATCTTTTATCATTTATTTTTATTTCTAATTGCAACAAAAAATTGAATAAAACAAATAATCTGCCATGATTTTAATTTAAATTTATATCTTAAAGATAAATAAAATATTCAAAAAATATCATATCACTAATACAAGATACATTATATTATACCTTTTTAAGAGTTTTTTATTTTATTTTACAATGTTAGTGTAAAAACTTTACACTATCAAATAATCATAAATCAATGGTAAGTATGATTTTTAAGATAATTATTATAAATTTTAATAAATTTATTATATGATAATTTATGATTGAATGATAGAATAATTTTTTTTACATTATTAGTGCATAAAACTACAATAGTGTATAGGTCGTTGGAATTATTTAGTCAATACAAACTATAATATTGTGTATTGTGAATTCATTATTCAATTTTTCTTGTAGATTAATCACATAATTTTTTCTATCTTTAATAATTAATTAAAATGAAATATCACGAGTTATTTTAACTTAACTGCATATTTGTAAAATTATTATATATTTTAAATTATTATTGTCATGAAATATATTTTAACTAATATAAAAAATAATAAATTTGACCATAATTCCTAATATAATATTTAATGTTATTTATTATAGTATTTAAATATCTAGCTTTATATTTCTTTTGGTTTTAAAATGTATATTATTAACGCACAATTATCAAAGTTATATAACAAATATGATTAATTTCAACAATTTAATCATATTTTTTATTGACATGATTGAAAAATGACACCAATGTTCATTAGTAGATATTATATATAATACCAATCATTAGTTTTTAACAAAAAAAATTCTAAAGTAATTTCACTTATCAATATTTAAAATATGAATTTATAGTAATGAAATTATAATATTTTGATTTTGATGAATATGAAATAACTATTATTATTATTATTATTATTATTATTATTATTATTATTATGGGTACAATAGTTGTAATAACATCACCTAAAATATTAGTCCGAATATAGACATCATATGTTTTGAGTTCTGCATTTCCAAAAATAAAATAAAAGAAAGAAAAATATGATGAAAATTAAATTAAAAAATGAGTCTAAAGATAACTCTTTATTAAGAGAGAATTTAAATAGAAAATCGTGAATATTTAAGATAAAAGTGTCTAACAAAAAGTGAAAACTGTAATATGATTTTCCATTATAATTGTTATAAATTGTAGAGTATATAGTATTTTTGGTTTAACTTTGAGAAGATTTTAAATCATAACTAATCACGTTTAGTAAGATATTCTTTTTTAATCATATTTTTTTATTTACAAGACTCAAATATGAGATTTTGTTTAAGGTTATTATATAATATTTTATAAATTTAAAAAGGTTATTATGTATACATATTGTGCTAATATTTAATGCACTGATAACATATATCAAATTTTTAATTAATTAAATTATTTTTATATAATGCATGTATCATATATTGTTAATATATAAATCTAAAATTCTTATTATTAATAACAATTAAACTTTCTGTAAGAAAAAAAAGGTTATGCTATTATAATAAGTTAACATTTAACTATTAGTATACGTAAAAATAGTACGGAAAATTTTTGAAATAAAAAAGAAATGGTCGATGATAAAGCAAGTTGAATTGGTTAAATCAATAATAAATAAGAAATTGAAGTTAGTATTCCTTTTTTTTTTTCTATCGTTACAGACCATATCATCTATATTATCCATGGAAGTCAAACCTGGAGCAGTTTTCTCTGAAAGACTTTAAAACACTCAATTTTTCAAGTAAAGAAGGGTTAAACGTTTTGTTCATGTGTGAATTCAGAGACTTTAAAGTCAAAGGCCGTAGAGTTGTCATGAAATCCCAGAGTGCGTGTGAATCTTGGTGATAAAAGAAAGTCATTTTTATTTATGAAATGTAATTAGATTAAAAGGTTGAGGATGAGTTAGTTTTGTAAAAACTATCAATATTAGAGATCCAACGATTTCATTGTGATGATATATTGGTTTAAATATTCTAGGCCAGTATAAATCAGTCTTATTGAAACTATCTCGAACGATCCTCATTTTAAATTTCAAGGATCCTAATAAACTGTACAAAGCTAGATGAAACAAAAGAAAAAAGAAAAAAAAAATCACATGTTCATATATATCAAAAAGAAAATTGAAAGAAATCAATCCACGGACGCTTTTGTAGTTGAGTTTGCATGCGCTTTGTAGGCGTGCAGACGAGGGCGTACGTCATCCCTACTAAAGAAAAATTTATTGGCTATGTGGTCCTCTATATATATATATATATATATATATATATATATATATATATATATATATATATATATATATACATTTGACTGATTAAAAATGGGAACACGTTTTTTTTTTATCTCTTTCGATTCGTTAGAAAAAAAAATTACTTCTATGTCCGACTGATTGTCCAATGTCCAAGATATATCTTAAATTGGACGGATTATTTTTTTCTTATATAAATTTGAAATATTTTTTTATCAGTATTTATATATAAATATAGGAACATCTATTTGAAAAGTAATTAATTGTAGGAGTTAAATAAATAATTGTGTAAAAATACCATGGTTGTATCTATAATAATTTAGACAAGGATTGGGAAGATAAAGACAAGGAAGATTTTGGACTTGAGATTTGATTTGTTGACAATGTCAGTATTGGTATTTGTCCAAGGAGGAGGAGCCTTCTTGAGACGATCATACAGAGGTTTAGCAAGGTTACTCAGCTGAGGGAAGAAATCAGCTATATAATTTAGACAACCGAAAAAATGTTGGAGTTGAGTTTTTTCAATAATCTGATCTGGGAATTTGTTGGAAAACTCAATGGCACCATTGATGAAAATTATAGTTCATTGATGAATGTTGTGATCAAGGAAACGAATCTAAAAAAAAAAAGTTTGGAATATTAGTCAGTAAGTAAAATTTAACTATATATATATATAACTTTTTAAATTTATAATACATGAAGATTTTGTGATTGAATACCAAAGAAAAATTATTTTACGCTGTAAATATATCATTTATTTTCTCTTTTTTTATATAACCTATAATAATTATAATGGTCATGCCTATTTGTTTGTTTCTATGTTTTTTACTATTTTTTCTCTTGACTAATATTATAAACTACGTTACTATTATGTTCTAATTGCATATAAAATGATGTTTTTTTTTTTTTGTCTCTAATATTTTTTAAGTTCAATTTAGAGGGGGCTCTAATGACATTTTTTCTAATATTATATCATGACTAAAATTTATTGAAAATCATCAATTAATTTAGGTCTCATTTCGCATTTAACATCTCTCCAAAATCCACTAAAATGGTGATTTTACTAAACTTTTTAGTCAATAGTAAAGAGAATGTTAAAAAGAGAGTACTGTTAGCATTCCTTCAACGTGAATTTCATTTTTTTTTGGGAAATTAATTTTAACAATATTTTGATTGATTTAAAAAAATAAAAACTAATTCAAACACACATTTATAGAATATTTATATATAAATTAAAATTTAAAAATATATGTTATATTTAAAATAATTTATACCACATAAGAAACTTTTGTATTTTTCGTGAATCATTATTTGCATGTAAACAAAAGGTACAAAACTATCGAGTGAGTGGATCAACTGATATACGACTGTCCTAGTTTAATCAGTAGTGATTCTACAAGGCTTTACAAAGATTCTCTTTCGTTAAGGATACTCGGGCGTCACCAAGATAAAAAACAAAAGGCATAAAGACTACGTCTAAAAAATTTGAAGCCTTGTACAAATTTTCCTATTTTAGCCTTAATTTAATATGCTTAATTAATTTTTTTTAACTTTTGATAGTTAAAAATTACATCATTCGTACTAAAACAAGTGTCCTATCTGAAATAATTATTGTCCCAAAATAAGTATGATGTTAAATTTTCAATGCAATATATATTAATTGAATTTTTCTACTAGTTTCCTTAATAAGTGTAATTTTAGTTTTTCAATGTAATATTAATAATAAAATTAGTTTTGTAAAGTGAGTCTTGTTAATTAGTGTTCTTAGGACATTGAATAAAAATTAAAAAAAATATTTATTATATAAATTATAAGAGAGCATAAAAAGAATCATTAACAGTATAAGTTTACATATTTTAATAAAAAAAGTTTCTATTTCTTAACTAATGTATAATGTATAAAGAGCACTAATTAATATTTACCTTGTAAACTTAATGATTTCTTTAATTTATTTATTAGTTTTTATTGATACACATAAAATAACTTAAAATACAACGACGGAGATAGTGCAGATTAAAGTTTTATAATGAGATTATTTCAGCAACTCACTGTGATAATTTATTCAATCTGCAATATAGTTACTCTCAAATAAAATCTAAAAAAATAACTTTGAAAACCTTTTAACAATGGTAATGATTTAAAATATTTTTAATAATCTATAAACATTACATGCATTTAAAAAAAAAATAAATCAATCTTAATATAGTTTAAAACTACCAATAGTGTATTCATTAATTTTGTTTGTTTCAATACCTTTATTTTTGAAAAAAAATATCAATACCACCAAAATAAAATTAATGTTCACTAAAACTTGAATTTATTTTAATATTAATACAATATTTTTCTATTCATCCTATTTTAAAATTTTAAATTATGGGGATTCAAATAAAAAAGTCAAAAGTGATTTACATATCCTAAAATTTACCAAATAACCTTCCATTAAAAGAAATAAATTGATTTAATATGTATATAAAATAAGCAAAATAAAACGAATTAATATTTTTAAAAGAACCAATTTTTTTTAATCATGAACTAAAATAAATCTTTTGGTATTCAATCAAAATTATTATAAGTTTTTAAAGAGTACAATCATTGATATTTAATAAGATTTTTTTATAATTTATAAAAAAGTCTCATAGTATTCAAAAGTTCACAAATTTAAATGAATTTTTGTAAATAGATTTTGAGATTTTTTTTTTAAAAAAATATCACACCATCATATAATCTCATTTAAATCTTTGAGATTTTTCAGACTTTTTTTCTTTTTCTACCGATTTCTTGCTCTTTTTCTTTCTCCGTCTTTATCCTTGTCCATATCCCTCAAATTCAGCTCTTATTAGTAATCTCTCACATACTGATCCCACCATCCCTGCTTGTGTGGCACCGAACTAAAGATAAAAGATACCCCTTTGGAAAACAAAGTCCACTGCTTGAGAAATGATGAAATTAAACAAAATGCCTTCTAGCTTGGACACACAACATCAAAGCTTCTAAACAAAAGTAAAATAGAGCAAATAAGTTTGTGACAACTCTATCATTTTAAAGCCATAAGCTTCTCCTTCTTTTCTCTTTTTATTGGGATTATGTGTTTTGAAAAAAAAATTCTTCAACAACTTATAAACATCCTCATAACTTCTCCATTACACCATGTTCGCAAGCTGTTTGCGAAAATTCCCCTGAAGCTTACTGGATCCCCTATAACCCTAACCTTTTCCACCAAGCTGAGTAAACCTTTTCCAAAAACCTAAGAACCCCGGGATTTTGTGTTGATGTTAAATTCCAAAGTTTGTTATTTGATTAGACAATAGTTTGTATGTTTTCTGTAACTTTCGTTTCCTTTCCAAAGAATGAATTATGATTTTAAAAGACCTTTTAAAAGATTATAAAAAATTGTATTAGTTTTACTTTTTTCTATTTAAAATTTATCATTTATTTGTTAAAATTTGAATGTTTTTTAAAAATTCAAATAATCTTTTAGAATCTTATAAATTTATAAAATATTTTCAAATTTTATGATCATTGTAAATTCATTAAAATTCAAATTACAAAATTCTAATCATACATGTCATTTCAAATCTTATAAATTCATAAAATCTTTTCAAATCTTATAAATTTATTGGTTGTAAATCCATTAAAATTAAATTTAAACTACAAACTTCTAATCATACCTACAAGTCTTTTTAAAGAATTCTAAAAATCATTATATTCTTATAAAATCTTTTAAAATTCACACATTTTTTTATATCAAAATAGTTTTTTAAAATCTTAAATGAATACACCTCCGTTACTCTTTTTTTAATCTTAAATGTATACACATCCATTACTTTTTTTTATAAAACATATTATTTTTTAAAATTTAAGTTCCATATTTATTTCAATGCTGGTTTTTTGTTGGAGTTTAAAGCAAATGTAAAATGGATTTTCATATAAATTTTTAACTGAATAAAAACATATCAATATATGACGTCAAAAAGTAATAACATATATATACATGTTTTTAAATTGCAAAAATTTACTAATAAATTAACTATTAATATGAGAATAGATATTATCACTTAATAATTTAAATTAAAAATAAAATTTTCTAAGAATAATAAAATTTTATCACCCTTAAGGCTGGTTACATATATTATTTGCGTTGAAACGGTCAAGACAAAGAGCAATTCCAATAAGTTGTTTATGTTGGTTTTTAAAGTTAATAAGCAACTTGAGAATACTATTGTAGCAAATGATTTTGTACTGAGTTCTTATAGAAGTTATTTATATTAGCAAGGACAATTGAAATTGCATAAGCATTGAAAAAATTAATTTTCAAAGTCAAAATGAGAGTTTTTATATTGTAAAAGAGACAACTTTGTAGAATTATTTTAGATTATCTTACTATTAAAGTCAAAGCTTACTAAAAAAATAAGATAAGAACTCAATTTACATTGAGTTTTATCACTAGAATAAAAACTAGTTGGTGTACTTAATTCCTACATACTACCATAGTTCATAAATATAAAACTTTTTTTAACTAATTTTATACCTTTAAAAAAATTGATTAATTGAGCAAGTAGTATTAAGTTTTTTAGTAATTTATAGTATTTTTTCAAAATCATCCTTAAAATTATGGAACTCACCATTTGTCTTTTTCCACTTAATTATTCTTTATCTAATTAATTAATGTGTATTAATTTTTTTCTCCAATCCTTACGAGAGAGTGCATTTATCTTTTTTATTTAAAACATTTATTACAAAGTAATAAAAGATATTTTGATAAAAAAAATGATTAATACAAAAAACAATTTCAAAATAGTTTTATCAAAATGAACAAACAAATATGAAAAAAAGAGACTTATATTTAGGAACAAACGTAATAATAATAAAGAACCTAGCCAGTAAAAAAATTATAGATTTGACCTAGTAATGTAAGGTCATATTGTACTTATATATAAGAAAATAACTTATTTAATGAAAGAATCTATGTTTGAATTCTTTTGTGTGTAAAATTTTGTTGAACTAGCAATAATTATAAAATATAAATAAGATTAATCTCTGACGAGAATCACCTATACTCTATGTTCCAGAAAAAAAAAAAGTTATCAATGCACATATTAAATTCTTGTATTAGACATACTGTTATGAACAAACAGAACTGGTGCAGCATTAGAGGTTTGGATAAGTTTAGGGACTGCCTTGTCTCCAACCTAGGAACCAAATCATCACAATACCTGGTGAAACATTAATAGGGGTAAATAGGTAATGTTTTGTAGCAAAAATGAGCTGCGTCTTTCAATAATATGACTCCATATTTCCATCCTTGAGTAGATTTTGTGATGAGATAGTCATTTTATTCTGCTCCCATTTCAAAAAGAGATGAGATTCCAAAACTGACTATATTCATTAAATCATTTATAACGAGTTTCTTTTTGTATTTTTTTTTTACGTTATTCATAATGCGTTAATGACCACACTAGCTCCTGTTGTTTGTAATTTGTATATTACCAAAATAAATCAAGCAGGAAAAACGTTTTTATTACGTTTAGGGTGAAGATTTTTATGTTGAACCCAATCTACCAATTTTTGGTTGGTTCAGCCCAATCTACAAGTTTGTATAAAAAGCCCAATTCAAAGGGAAAGGGTAGCAATACGTTTGTAAAAAGCTTAAAAATTAGGAAACAAGAAAATCAAAACAGCTAATAGCCCCCGGCTAGTTCGAACTCGCAACCTTTCGCTTACGAAGCGAACGCACTGCCACTATGCTACGGAGGCAAACCTCAATGATAAGTTTATCGGAAAAGTATTAGATACAACTATGTAACCCGTGTCAGCGTGTACCAATTTTTTATTCATTTTAAAAATATAATACAGTAATTGTTATTATTTTGAAATTAAATAGTGTTATATATTTTTTGCACAAAAAGAAAGATGTATGTTTAATGAAAATAATACAGTATGACGAAAGCCTTTGCGGAAAAGCAAATATAATACGCATG
>CM023944.1:24697953-24820042 GCA_013407115.1 Glycine latifolia | reverse complement strand
TATATATATATATATATATATATATATATATATATATATATATATATATAAGATCATAAAATAATTCACTCATATCTGGATTGAATATAACATTATTTAAAATTAGCACATTTTGAGTAGCAACAACGCCTAAAAAAATATGATTAACGAAACAAACATGAAGAAAATGATATATTAAAATATATTTAGTATAGATTGTATAATAACTTGTGCAGCACGGTGTGCGTATCTCATTGGCTGAATGTACGCATGATTAAAAATAATTTGTGAGTGCACACTACATAATAGTGAAATTATACGTTACAATTACTATAGGATCAATGTATATATATTCATCCTCATGTCAATCATCCTACAGTAAAAATGTACATTTCTGTCCTCCATGTCAACCATGTAATAGGAATAACACATGTCTGTCCTCCCTGTCAATCCTATTATAGGAGTGCGGACGTTAACTCTTAGCAATCGGGTCTCCCTGGCCAGTAGTTTATCTGTTATGATTATTTATTCAAATAAGTGCAACTACTTTATCTCCTAGAATATATCTCATTACCTCCAAGAGATTATCTACAAGCTATTACTTAGCTACAAGTAACAAAGTATCTACAAGGTACACATTATCTCCTATTTGAATTACATAACTGCATGCTATTATCTGTTTACATTATCAATAGATTAATTATCAAAAAAAGGCCCAAGGCCCATACTCCGCACTATAAATACAGGTTCTCTCTATACCTTTACTCATGCTCATATTCATCTGAGACACACTGGGAAGCCTCCTATTCATTCTTACTCCTAGACCACCTCGGGATTATATTTAGTTATTCTTCCATAATTGATGTACTTACTTAAGCGAGTCATTTTCTTTGTTTTGCAGGTCCCCCTCCTTAAGAAGGTTGACTCATCATCTAACGTGCAAAGTCTGAAAACCACCTGGACCATTTCCAGCTTAGTAATGACATTTCCAGATTTTGGTAAGAACATTTGATGCCATCGTGGGGCCACAGTAAAACTCACCCTGTTGCCTCGCATTCTCCAGATCACCTTTGTCATCCACCCATGTCAATGGTCAATACGTGCTTCAGTCTTAGGCGCCACACTCCCATTGAGACATCCAACCCTCCTCAGACGACCATGACTAATGCAGACACCGTTCAACAACTCCAAAACCGCATAGCGGAGATGGAGAGAAGACACGAAGAAGAGCTCTGAAGACTGATAGCTGATCATGATCATCTGAAAGCCATAGTGAGACACCCTCAGGGGGACGAGCACTCCCCCCTCACAAGAAATGAACAATCTCAAGGGGAATCGCACATCGACAGGCTGTCAACACTCATGTGGTCCAAGTTCCTCACAGGTATACTGTCCAGCAGGGCGGACAACATGACGACATCCTTTTGTTAATCGTATCATGGAGGTCGACCTTCCTTCTGGGTGGAAATCTCTCAATCTAGAAAGGTATGACGAAAACACCAACCCATATGAGCATCTGATGCCTTCCTCACTCAGGAAAACTTATACACAAATAACGATGCTGTGTTATGTTGAGTGTTTCCTACTTCTCTAAAGGGATCAACTTTGACATGGTATGGTGGACTCCCCCCACAGTTCGTAGACAATTTAGACACCCTTGTTGAAAATTTCAATGCACAATATGTGACCAGCCTATCTCACAGGTTAACCTTCGCTGCACTAGCCACTCTGCGTTAAGTAGATGATGAACCTCTTCGAAGGTTCATGGAACGATTTGGACGAGTAGCTGTTCAAATCATAAACCTTAATCCTGAGGTAGTATTACACTCTATGATGCTGACGTTACGACCTGACAAGTTCGTAGATATTCTGTGCAAGACCTCCCTCTGGCATGGATGAAATACGCGAATGGGCTAAAGGTTACATACAGATGGAGGAGATGTCTAAGTTCCAAAACGAAGTCCGACAAGTCGGACAGAAATGAGAAAAGCATAAAGTGACAACCAAAGTCGACCCCCAGAGGCCACATAAAAAGCAGAGGCTGGATAAACAACAGCCTCTCCCAAAAAGACCCAGGTACGAGAGATACTCTTCCCTGACGGTCAATCAAGCCACAATCATGGAGGAAGCCTTCAATATGGAGGTACAGGTGAAACTACCAACACCTTCATCGTCTCCAAACTAGGGGAAAACTTGAACAAATACTGCCGATTTCATCGCGGCAACGACCATAACACAGAAGAGTGTTGGGCCTTGAAGGACAAGATTGAAGAACTTATCCAGGTGGAGTACTTGTCAAGGTTTGTAAAAAGACCTGACATCACTTTAACTGGAAACAGACATGGGGGACGACATTAAGACCAATACAAGAACCGGGATGCTGATAGAAGAAAAGACAGAGCAAAAGACAGGGGGAGACAGAGGCAACAACAAACCATACAAGAGCGTCAATCCCCTCGCCAACAGGAGGATGAGCTTGCCCAACACATCTGAGGTGTAATCAACAACATCGTTGGCGGATTCTCTCATGGGGGATCATCCAACCAATCTCAAAAGAGACATCTACATGCCATACAGGACATCGATATCAATTGAGTTGATGTTCCCTCACCATGAAGTCTCCCTTCTATTACATTCACAGATGCAGATTTTAAGGGAATCATTCCTGTCAACCAGAATGATCTGATGGGGTGTCCCTTATAATCGCTAACTTTAAAGCGTCAAAGGTCCTCATTGATCAAGGTAGCTTTGCAAACATTCTATACTGGAATTTTTTTTTAGAAATTAGAGGTCTCATCAGACAGGATTCAACCTCACCCTGGACCTTTCATAGGCTTTGTAGGAGAAAAGGTAGAAACAAGGGGCTATGTTGACCTTATGACCACCTTCGGTCAGGGTTCACTCTCAAGGGGTTTTACCATCAAGTATTTGATTGTCGATGCCAACACCTCTTACCTTGCTTTGATTGGCAGGAAAATGCTTAACGAGCTTGGAGCTATCGTCTCCACTCCTCACTTAAAGATGAAATCCCTACAATGACGGGGGAAATTGTCACTGTAAAGGCAGATCAGAAACAAGCCCTATAGTGCTACGTAGAGAGTTTGAAAGTGGCACCGTATCCTCCCAGCAGGGAACCGGGTAGATACCATCCCACTTCGGGGGTACTAGCTAGGTCATGAGCATAGACAAATGGTCCACCCCTTATACCCTAACTGTCTATACAGCTCACAAGGATGGCACCTTTGATGTGGATCAGTGAATAATGACCCTGTGATAATCCGGGTTCGTATGACCGAGTTGTCACATAAGAGGGGGTGTATATTGGAACTGGATAGAAGGGGGTGTAGATAGCACCTTTTCAAATTCGGGGTTGTGTGGTATGGTAATATTATAGGAAGACGGGGTTAGTGCATGACCGGGTTATTGCCACGTAAGTGGTATATACATATACATATACATAGCACTTTTGAGAAAAATGCCATTGTATAAAAAGGAACCCGGACAAGGAGGGAAAGAGTAACCAGGTAGAGAACTCGGCTGAGCTCGTATATTCCTTCTCCTTGAGAGACCGAGTAGTGATCTCGGTAGAGCTCGGTAGAGCTCATGTCTTCCTTTTCTTTGAGGTCCAAGTTATGATCTCGGATAAACTCGGGTGATATCGGATGTATTACCAATTTGTAATCTCGAATGAGCAATCGGGTAGTTATCTCGATTGACCTCGGGTGAGCTCGGAGGAGCTTGTACGTGGTTGACTTGTAAGAGCTACCTGGTAGAGAGACCAGAAGAGCTCGTAACCCCTTTTTATAGAATTACCAGGCTAGTGATCACGGGAGTGGTTGGGGAGAAACCTTGGACTTGTGAAGTACCAAGGTAGGAACTCGAATTAGGTCAAATGAGGTCGGAATAGGTTGGATTAGGTCGTATAAGGTCGGAGGAAGAGGGAATTTGGACGTACTATAGTACCAAGGACGGGTTCTTATGCAATCGATTACATAAGTGTTTGTAAGCGATTAAAATAGTACTTGCTGTTTAACCCGGACTTAGCCTAGTGGTTGGAATGAGTGCACAGGAACCCGAGATATGGTAGTAAGGTTTCACTCAATATTTATATTTAAAATACAACCCAACAATGTTCGTAATATGATGAGAACTTGGCAACCTCAGTAGGGTTTAGAGAACTCAGGTAGTCACACGTAACATGCATGAGATATAACTTATTGACTTTCCAAACAGTAGACCCAACCCGGCAGTCAAATATCTCTACATATTCACTTTATACAAGTGACACGTGTTGACTCTTTGCTTGTATTTTGATGCAGGAATGTTCTCATATTACTATACGACGCGTGTCAAATTTTAGACTATATAAGGTATGCTTGAGTGAGATATTTTGTAGTAATCTAATTTCCACCGCCTCTGCTAAAAACACTTTCTCTCTCATATCTTATTTCCACCATTGTTAAAGTGAGAAAAGCTTCCCAGATAACCTTTCCTTAACCTAAAAACCTTCACATCCAACGTAAGGATTGAAGAGTAGTACCATATAAACTAGTTTCCAACCTTTGTTAATGGTGAAAAACCATCAGGTGAGGAGATCAATTCTCCCAAAGGAAGTTAAAGTTTCAACCTTTAAGAGATAGAAGGCACGTTAAGGATATCTAAGCTTGGAAAAGTTGTCCTCTAGTCTTCCTTGTTGTTTTAAGGTAAGATATGTTAATTTCACCGTATCTTTTGAGTTTGGGGTTTTAGAGGAAAAATGACCCATGTGAGTTAAGGTTGGTTTTGGGTGGTGTTTCTTTGGAAAAGTATGCTTAGAAGGTTGTTGTGATGAAGGTTCAACCTTGAAAGCTAGCTTTTCTGGGTTTTGGGTATTTTGTTATGCCCAGATAGATCTTTGTGGGGTTACAAGTCATTTGTTGGTGGTATTTATTTGAGATCTGGGAAAAAAACTAGGTTCTTTTCATGAGATGGTTGAGAACCATTTTGATATCTTTCTTGCCTGGTGTAGGGCTAGATAAAGAAGGCATCTGTGGTGGTAAACACGCGGCTGAGAGGATAGGTGCTGGAACAAGAGAAGGTAAGCTCTCTGTTTTTGGGAGTTGGTTCCCTTGATTGTGTTCCACCATACTCCTAGGAAGTAATGGTTATTGGATGTCATGGTGTGTGTATTTACATTGTGTGTTATTGCTTTTTGATTGAAAACATACATGTAATGGAGATGTGCACTGGTTGTCTAATTTGTATAACTGGAATATACAATTGTGTATACAGAGTGCACTGGTTGGCTAAGTTGTATATCTGGTTATACATTTGTGCATGTCTTTTGTGGAATTCACGTGGAGTCCGGGGTCTGGGACCTTAGGCGAAGATACGTGATGTGTACGCGGAGTACACTAGAAGATATACAAGAGTGCACTTTATGTGTACTGGCTGTCTAACTTGTATATCTTATATGCAATTGTGTATGATATTTGCACTAGCTGGCTAAATTGCATATTGGAATTGGAATGGTATGTGGTGTGGTTATTTACATGTATTATTTTATTAAAGGTCGGGTTGGCTATGTTATTTGTAATGCTAATATAAATGCTATGTACTGTGGAAGTGAACCAGGGGGGTGAGCCTCCAAGAATCCTGAGTTTACTGAGATTTTATCTCACCCCGATTGGGGATTATATTTATATTGCAAGTGATAGTCAAAGAGTGGAGGACGAGGTCCGAGTTAAGAGACCCGAGTAGGGTTTGTTCGATGGATCTCAATTGATAGGCCGGGTAGGCCGAGGCTGAGTTGGCTATTAATTGAGTATTCCGGACCAGAGATCGAGGCCAGGTTCAAGGAAGCGAATTTTGGAAAATGGTATTTTATTGTACTTTTGTAACCCGGTATGGGTTTGTATATGATGTATCTTTTAGAACAGAACCCGAGTACCGGGATGTATATTAAATTCCCTACATAATGTTAGTTTGTATTATATGACGTATGATGACGTCTTATTGTTTGTTTTTGTGCTTCCGTGTTTACTTAATTTACGTTAAGTATTGCTGCGCTTAAGACCATAATATCATGCTAATGAACTGGTTGCATACGGGGTCGTTACACAGTGCGATGACAACATCGACAACGGACCAAAGCCAATCGAGGAACTTGTCAAATTGCAGCTCGGACCCAAACCCGGGCAATGTACATAGCTCAGCAAAGACCTCACTGGTCATGAGCACAAACACATAGCAGACATCCTCCAAAAAAATGCGAGCTTGTTCACTTGGCAACCGTCTAACATGCTAGGCATCGATCCCAGTATCATATGCCACAAGCTGGCAATATGTCCACAGGCTAAACCCATAACCTAGAAGAAATGAAAGTTGGGAGAAGAAAGACGTAAGGTAGTGAAATAAGAGGTCCACAAGTTACTGAAGGCCAACTTCATTAGAGAAGTCAAGTACCCTACCGGGCTCGCCAATGTCGTAATGGTCAAGAAGGCTAGCGACAAGTGGCGTATGTACACAAACTTCACTGACCTCAACAATGCATGCCCAATAGACGTGTACCCATTGCCCAACATTGACAGACTAGTCAATGGTGCGTTAGGGTTCCAAATCCTGTCCTGGACGCATACTCCGGGTACAACGAAATCAGGATGCACACCCCAAATGAAGAAAATAGGATATTCATTACTGAAGATGCCAACTACTGCTACAAAGTCATGTCTTTCGGCCTCAAAAATGCAGGGGCCACATATTAGCGACTAATGGATCGTGCCTTCAAAAAATAGATTAGACGCATTGTCAAGGTCTACGTTGATGACATGGTCGTCAATTCCTAAAGTATCGCTCAGCACGTAGTGGACTTAGAAGAAGTATTTGAGGAAGTACGAGACATGACATGTGTCTCAACCTCGAAAAATGCACATTCGGGGTGGATGACAGAAAATTCCTTGATTTCATAGTCACACATTGTGGAATTAAAGCCAACCCGGACAAATGTATGACCATATTACAGATGCATAATCCAACCAACATCACTGAAGTTTAGAAACTGAACGGAAGACTAGCGGCTTTGCAAGGTTCCTACCAAAACTCATTGAAAAGGCGAAGCCTTTCTATAGGCTACTCAACAAGACCAAACCTTTTCTCTGGGATGAAACTTGCGAGCAGTCCTTCGAGGCATTCAAAAAGAGAATTTCTGCACCACCTTGTTAGTATATGGATGTCCTAGAGACAATCTTTTCATTAGATTTGGACGTACATGTACTTTTCATATTGTCATGAATAAATTATAAGCGTTCTTTATCTTGTTTCATATTCTGTCTCGATATCATTATTAATATATGAGTAACTGGATAAAACCCTTGGAATAGAATAGGTATCTCTTGAGTATCAGTGATGGGATCATGATTATGAGGATTCAAGGATACTAGATGTCTACTCCTAAATTTTAAGTTCCTAGTCTAGAGACACTGAGAATGGGGATCAGTGATCTCAGATAAGACTAGCACGGCTTATCTGCTTGTCTGCAGATACAAGGTAAAGACCTCATGAGCTACAGACATGGAGATGTCTTAGCTAAAGTCGTGGGTGGACCTATAAGGCTATAGCTCGCACTGAACGGACCCAAAGAGACTCTATGAGGAAATCTCACAGATAGTATCATTAGAAGTAGTCTCTTATTATTTGGGTGTGTCTTTCCTTAGACCAGAAGTTTTCACCTAGATTGTGTTCTAGAAGACATGCTTTGATTGTATACCTCGTCTGCCTGAAACATGGAGACACATAGGTATACCTTTGGGCATGTCCTGAAAGAACACGAGTCTAGGGTGACTAGCTGAAGGAATTCATCAAATCTCTGTGAGAGATTAGGTTATCTGTAAATCGGAGAAATCGGGATGACATTTACGGGACTCGGGAATCTATGCATAGTAAAAGAAATCATGAGATTATTTGTCTTTAGAGTCAGTAAAATTGGAGACTCCCTATTTCGTATTAAAGCTTACCCTAGACCGCAAGGGCTGATACGTTTCCTTACCCTAGGTTTTATGGGAAGGTAACCGAGACAAAAGGAAATACATACGGAAACCAAATAGATTTAATAGGATGATCTTGTCATTTACCTAACTAGTTTTAGGGCAACAAAGCATTGCTAGTGCTTTGTGTTGTCATTAAATGAGTAGTGGCCTTGTTGGGCCCAAACTCATTTATGTCAGTAGCTATGTTGGGCCTAATGGGTCACACACTAACACTTTATTGTCATGACATTATAGCATTAAAGGTTTTGGGCCTAATAATGGTTGTTGGCCAAGAAAGAGTTTAGATACCTATCTTAAAGAGAGAAGGGCGCATGAATGGAGTTAATGGGCTTGGATAGTCCAAGACATTATTAATTAATTTAAATAGTTAAATTAATTATCTAATATTTAAATTTGATAATTTAAATTTTGAATTTAAATATTTGAATTTAAATATTTGAATTTAAATATGAATTAACTGTAGTAGTTAGTTTCATATCAAAAGGAGAAGATAAGAGCTAGATTTGTATTTGAATTCAACTAGAATCTTATCATGATCATGTCCTAGATTTTAGGAAGAATTTTGAGGGCTGATTATGGGCTTATACACGGCTGATATATGATTATCTTTTGGCAAAATTAAATCCCAAGTAATTGACTTGGTCTTAGGAAGATAAGATAGGAGGTTGTTGGAAATTTTGAAATATAACAACTCTATCTTATCTTCACGTGTGGGATGCTTCATGATCAGATTTTTTGGTTAAAAATCTGACTCAAACTCTTCTATAAAGTGTGCTATTGTGATCATAGTTCTCTAATAATTTGAGAGGAAAAACCCTAATCTATTTTCCTCTATTTTCACGTGCCCCTTTGTGTGAGTGTTGGCTGAAAATTCAGCCACCAATATCATCTATTGGTGAGCCTCTTAGATAAGTAAAAACACTTTAAAACATAACCTTCTTCCTCTCCATTGGTGTGCCTAGCCTGCCTCCTTTGGTGTTTGTTGGTAGCCTTCAAGAAGTGTTCTTGAGTCTTGACAAGAAGTGGTGTGGATCAACATTAGAGGGCTTGTATCTTCATGCCTATCCTTGATCATCAAATTTCGAATATAAACAAGGTAAAATCTATGTCCTAAAGAATGATTCTTGTGTGGTATGTATGTTTCCGCTTTAAAAATTTTGTTTTTCTCACATGCCTTCGGGCTTCAAGGCCCTTTTCTTTCACACCTGTCCTGAGTCGACCTATACTGGAGGCACCATTGCTCTTATATGTCTCAGTGGCGGACAAGGCTGTCAGCTTAGCACTTGTCCAAGAAGAAGGTAAACATCATCTCCCTATCTATTTCACCAGCCACATGCTACATGATGTCGAGAAACACCATAAAATGATAGAAAAGATAGCCTTGGCACTAGTCACTTCCGCCAAACGCCTTTGGCCCTATTTCCAAAGTCACCAGGTGATAGTTAAAACAAACTATCCTATCAAGTAGGCATTATGGAAACCCGAACTGGTAGGCAGGATGGTGGCATGGTCAGTCGAATTGTCAGAATTCGACCATCAGTACGAACCCCACGGTCCCATGAAGACACAATTCATGGCGGACTTCCTAGTGAAGTTTGCGGGGAAAGACAAATCCACCTCGTACTGGTGGAACCTCCATGTGGACAGAGCGTCCAATGTGTAGTGAAGTAGAGAAGGTATTATTCTTGAGGGACCTGGCAACATCTCGCTAGAGCAAGCCCTCAAGGCAAAGCTTCAAACAACCAAGCCGAGTACAAGGCATTCATAGTAGGACATAAGCTTGTAAAAGAAGTCGAGGCTAAATGTCTGAGGTACTACTCTGACTCACAACTCGTCCAGGGACAGGTAGCCAACAAGTTTCAAACCAAAGAAACTGTACGCCTCTAGTATTATCACTTAACCAAGACACTCATCGATAGCTTTGAATGTTTTGAGATATATCATATACTGCGAGAAAGTAACACCAGAGCTGACCTACTTTCCAAGCTGGCCAGTACTAAGAAGATTGGGCACCTCAAAACCATCATCTAGGAAACACTCTAAACTCCCACCATAGACACCCAAGTGGTAATGGCTGGCGAAGAGGAAGAACCTAACTGGATGAACCCTTACAAAAATTTTCTCACTAAGGGGGCATTGCCGACAGATGAAAATGAGGCCCGACGTCTAAAGAGGAAGTCAAACTGTTCAAAAAAGGGCTGACGACACCTCTACTCAAGTGCCTGGACAACCAACATGCGAACTATGTTCTAAGAGAGCTCCATGAAGGGATATGCGGCCTCCATATAGGGGGGCGCTCCCTTGCCACCAAAATAGTACGAGCAGGGTACTACTGGCCGATGCTCAGAACTGATGCCTTCGATTTCACTCGGAGGTTCTAAAAGTGTCAGGAGTTTGTGGACGTCCCACAGACTCCCCCTGACAACCTTCACACTCTGACTTCCCCATGGCCTTTTGCAATGTGGGGGATGGACATCCTGGGGCCTTGCCAAGAGCTCAAGAAATGGTCAAGTTCTTATTGGTGGCCATCAACTACTTCACTAAGTGGATCGAAGCAAAGCCTTTACGAGAGATAACGGCTAGTGAAGTAGAAACCTGTACATGGAAACATGTCATATGTAGGTACGATCTACCCTTAGCTATCATTATTGACAATGGTACGCAATTCAAGGCACAAACCTATAAAGATTTCCTTATACAACTAGGTATCAAACACCTAGTCACCTCTGTTGAACATCCCCAGACCAACGGTTAGGTGGAAGCAGTGATAGAGTCATCCTCTGAGCCCTACGCACTAGACTTAACAAGTCTAAAGGTCTCTGGAAGGAAGAGCTCCCCAGCATACTTTGGGCGTATCACTGTTCACCTTAGAGTGCTACAAACGAAACTCCTTGTTGAATCACATATGACACAGACGCCATGATTCCCATCGAACTTGGAGAACCATCGACAAGAAGAATTCTTTTTCAAGAATAACACAACGAGGAAAACATGAGGGTCGAACTAGAAACTGCCGAGGAAGTTCAAGATATGGCCAGAATAAGAGAAAAAGCTACCAAAAATTGAACGACAAGAAGATACAACACCAAGGTTCAACTACGAACCTTCCAGCCAGGCGACCTAGTTTGGCGTGTTCGGGTGAAGCAAAAAAAGATCACCGCGTAGGCAAATGTGGACCTAACTGGGAAGGCCCATTTAGGGTTGTCACCAACATGGACAATGATGCCTACAAGCTACAAGAACTAAGTTGTAAAGACATTCCAAGAACATGGAATGCTACCCACCTGAAGTTCTACTACAGCTGATAAATTGAAGGTCGGATGGCGTACTTTTCTTCCTACTCAATTTTTTGTCCCTATAAAAAAAATAGGGTTTTGGCTTGAGAAGTTTTAACGAGGTTCATTCGAGGAACAACAAGGGAATATGTACTTTAATTGCAACATTAATAAAATATATTTCTCTTTCTACATGTACTTGTGTCAACATTGTAGGAACATAGTTAAATTCAGGACCAGTGCCTGACTACTGTTTAAGGTCCAGCCTTGACAAAACCCAGGACCATGTCCTGGTACTACTCTCCAAGGTCCACCCTTGGTGAGCTTTACAAAAATCTAGGGCAGACACGTCCTAGTACTCTCAAAAGGTTCACAAAACCCTAGGGCTTCCCTAAGTGGACCTCCAACAAAATCCAAGGCAGCCCCTTGGTCGGTAACAGGTTCATAAACCTAATCCTTGGTAGACCTCCCACTCAAAAACCCAGGACCAGTTCCTGGTACTCTCTAAAGGTCCAGAAAACCTTAAGGCTTCCCTAGGTGGACCTCCAACAAAATCTAAGGCAGCCATTTGGTGGATTATCGATTCTTAATATCCATTCTTGGTGAACCTTGACACAAAACCTAGGACCAGCTCTTGGTACTCTCCAAAGGTTCACAAAACCCTAGGGCTTCCCTAGGTGGACCTCCAACAAAATCCAAGGCAGCCCCTTGGTCGGTAACAGGTTCATCAATCCAAGTTCTAGTAGACCGTCAAGGTTCATAAACCCAAGCCTTGGTAGACGTCCAACTCAAAAACCCAGTACCAGTTCCTGGTACTCTCCAAAGGTTCACAAAACCCTAGGGCTTCCTTAGGTGGACCTCCAGTAAAACCCAAGGTAGCCCCTTGGTCGATAATAGGCTCATAAGCCCAAGCTCTGGTAGACTGTCAAGGTTCATAAACCCAAACTTTGGTAGACCTTCAACTCAAAAATCCAGGACGGACAGGTCACTGGTCGGTCTCCAATGATCCATAAAACCTAAGACCAGCTCTTGGTAACTTACAAGATACAACAAACCCAAGGTCCACCCTTGGTGAAACTCCTCAATGCTAAGTTTTCCTCGGGAAAATAAGGTACACAAGGTCTATCCTTGACATATTTTACTATTCCTAAACTTTATCTTTGCAAGAATACAAGTTCCCAGGAACACAAAATCCAAGGTCCACCTTTGGTAGACAAAATCCAAGGTCCACCCTTGGTAGTTAAAACCTAAGGTCCACCCTTGGTAGACAAAACCCAAGGTCTGCCCTTGGTATATAAAGTTCAAGGTCCACCCTTGAAACTCTAAACCTAACATGTGCTCTTGGTACGATTACTCTTCCTGAGCCCTGACAAGCAGGGCCACAAGATTATTTGTTTAGCAGGAACATGTGTCCAACTTCCATCCTTGATGCTTCAAACCCAAGACATGCTCTTGGTATGCACATTAATTGGAACCTCGATAGGCAGGGCTACAAACTTAGCCACTTGTAGAATCAGGAGTCCAACACATGTGTCCAAGGTCCACCCTTGACGCTTCAAACCCAAGACACGCTCTTGGTATGCACGTTCATTTGGAACCTCGACAAGCAAGGCTACAAACTTAGCCAATTGGAAAAGAAGGAATCCAATATCAGTCCAAGGATCACCCTTGACACTCTAAACCCAAGTTACATTATTGGTAATTCAGTTGCTCCTAAGTCTCAACAAGCAGAGTCCGGGGACTAACTATTCATCCTCGAGCAACAAGCAAAATGAGACACTATCAATTACAGGGTCTCAATTTTTACGATGGAAGGACGCCACTCAAGCATCCTATATTCATCAACACAAAAACTTATAAACAGAAGACAATATGCAAAAACACAGAAGATTGAAGAAAGAAGAACATTTCATTGAATCAAATTGTTAGCTTTACACGGCCTTTAAGGCCCGAAATAAAACAAAGCAAAAAGTACAATGTTGGTCCCAGATGAACTCAAGAGGAGGGGTGAATTGAGTTTCATAAAATAATTCACAATTTAAAATCAAACTCAAAGCAATAATATGGAGATAAGAGATAAAGAAGACACAATCAATTTTAACGTGGAAAACCCAGTTGGGTAAAAAACCACGACGTCCAAATTGGATAATCAATCCAGTGGACAACTCCACTATGATAATTTTGTGTACAAGAGTTCCTAGTATCCTAGTTTCCTAGCCTACCCTTACACAACAATTATCCCAGCTGGTATCCTTGTTTCCCAACAAAAAGGTCTCGTCTCAATTCACCAAGAATAGAGACAGACTAGTATCCTTGTTTCCTAGCCAGACTGGTATTCTAGTTTCCCTGCTAGAAGTCGCACGTCTCAATTCACCAAGAACAGAGACAGAACTGGTATCCTAGTTTTCCAGCTGTGACCTTTTCCAAAATCAAGAAGAAGAATACAATAAAATAGTTACCTTTACGCTTCTATTCCTTAAGCAAATAGGTACCTTTAAATCCTGATAGAGAGTTGAAGAATTAGACTTGCCAAACACTTCTATATGATCTCACAACAATTCTCTCAATGATGCAAATATAAACTCTCTAAACTCTAACATTATTTGGAATGGAATGCATTCATAAAACACAAACATATGTTTCTATTTATACTAATTTAAGGATATGATTTTATCTAAATTTTGAATTTAATCTTAAAAAAAATATTTTATCTTATCATGCAATGCAATCTTAAAGATATTCTATTATATTATGCAATGCAATCTTAAAAATATTCTATCCTATTTTTTGAATGCGATCTTAAAGATAATTATATTGGCAAGATCAATCTTCTAATCTCTTTACATAAAATCTAAAAAATAAATAGAAACAAATCTTCTTAATTCCATGTCATCTTGAATGATATCAATCCTTAGGATTCTTCAAATAATATTACCAATTATGTTGATCTTCATAAATCCAAAATATCAGTAACTTCAAAATATCAAATAATTATCATCAGTGCAATAAATCTAATAATGTGACATTCATTGTTTGTTATCATCAAAACATTATAAATATTTTTATGCATAAAAGGTTCAACAAATATCCAACATACGAGAGGATGCAGCCTTTGGCTCCATCACTGGCGCCCTCCTCAGCGGAGCCAATTTCTTCATCGTCAACCAAGACTCCCTTCTTTACATCCTTGAATGGGTCAAACAAACCCAAGTCAAGATCTTTTTGCAAAGAGGTTAGCCTGCCTAAAGGCCTTGAAGAAGCCCTTCTCGTGCTGCTCTACTGCCTCCCTCTTGTAGATGGCCAGCTCTTCATCAAGCTCCTTGCTGATTGCCATCTCAGCCTCCCTCAACCTCGCCTCCCAGTCTGCTACCTTCTTTGCCAACTCCTCCTTCTCAGCAGCAAACCTGTTAGCCTTGTCTGCCATGTCCTTATTCTCCTTCATCAAAGCCTTACCCTGGGTGACCAACTCATCACCGTCAACCTGGGTGCGTAGCAATTTGGCCAAAGCATCACTGGCCTTAACAGACAATTGATGGTGGGACCTAACCACCTCAGTGAGTGCCACCACGACACCATTCAGCTTGGCATGTTCCACTCGCCAGACATTGTGAACAACAGACTTTAGTTTGGCCAGCTCTTTCTCCGAGGAAGCCGCTTTGTTTATAGCCTTTTGGTGGAGCTGACCAGTTTCTTCCAAGATCGCAAAACTCCTTTGCAGGAATAGCTTGGTAAAGTCTGTAGAGCATTGCACCACTACTGAGCTTATCAAATTCTTGTCAAAGGGGGACAAAGCCTTTTGCTCAAGAGAGTGCCCTACACTCCACAACGAGTCGACTTCCCTCGAAATATGTGCAAATTCAAGGGATGTGGCTGGACGAAGAGGCATAGTGGGTGTTTGCACAACAAGGGGTGGCAGCATAATAGAAGTACCAGGAGGAGGAGGCGAAGGAACAGGAACAACAGTGGCAGTCAAAGTCAGAGCAGCAGGGGTTGAGGCTGGGGTAGCAGTAGCAACAACTACCTCCACTTGGGCCGGAGCTCGGACAATGGGTGATGGAACAGTGGAAATGGGAGCAGCAACAGTAGCAATCACAAGGGCGGGAACCTGGATAGGGGGTGGAGAAAATAGAGCACGTGGAAGAAATCCAGCGGCCTCCCTCATTGCACACAAGCTACGAGGGGCCCTGGACTTCTTACGGTCAGACGTCCCAACACCGTCATCCCTCTTCCTCTTAGTCAAAGTAGAAGGGGAGGTGCTGGGGAAGGCAACAACAACATCAACAGGGACGACCCTGGCAGCGGGTCGACCCTCTTCTTCTATTGGGTTGTGGACAGGGGCAGGTGGCACGACACCACTATTAGCACCTGCAGTCTTCACCAATGACCTCCAAGGGAAATTCCTCATTATACCTGCAAAGTACACAATCACAAGTGTCAAGCCAGGTCAAAATACACACATAAGAAGACAAAGGAGGAATAAGGCAGAAAAGGTACCGTCTAATACAGTAGAAGGGTCATCTACCGAGGGCAGTGACAAGATGGCTCGCGTGCCCAATGAGGTTGGTAATTGTAACGACCCACGTCATCGCTACTGTATCATACTCTTAATTATGTTTTTAATGGTAGTTATGTCTAAAAATCTCTTTAAGTTTGTTTATAAAAAAAATAGTAGTAAATTTTTCGTAAGTGTAATCAATATCAAAACTTGAATATTCAAAGAGGCAATACATCATAATACTTGTATATTAATAATCATAAGTTGGTGGTAATTATAAATAACCAAGTCTAAATTGTACAAAATTCTTAAAAGAAATAAGGATTTAAATGATAGGGTGTAACTAGCACAACGTCGGGGTATAGTCATTAGAACAAGGGGTGTAACTAGCAAAAATACAACCTTGCCCGGGATCTAGCCCATCTACATCCCGGCTACTTGGCGGCTCCAACCAATGTTAGTCATCTTCCCGGTCACCTACTGTTGTCCATCTGCTCACGCGAACATGGTTCGTGATCATCACAGGTACCAATCCACAAGGTACAACAAAGCAAAGGTGAGTCCATCATGTAAAATAATAATTAAATAAGTATCATCAGTTATAAAAAGACAACTTGGTCATTGCAAAATCACAACACATATTCAAATATTTTATCACGCATTCAATCATGGGCAACCCGTCCAAATACATTTCACAATTCACTTTGAAATGACTAGTCATGATGCATGTTCCAGACTTATCTCTTTGTCAATGCAATGTGGTACCATCCTCATGGAAATAGCCTCTCTCAGGAAAATGATGCAGAAGCTCATCAAGGTCACTCTGTTGTGCACAGGTCGCTCCCCCCTCATGGTGATCAACCATGAGTCACAAGGGAGTTCCAAACAGAGATGCCCCTCTAGTACCTCTGTACCCTGCTGCCACCATCCTATTTCCATTATGCATGAAGTATGTACATGGGCTCTATCAATGTATGACCCAGGCCCGTGCTCAACTCGACCCAGGTAGGATAATGTCATACACCCCCTGTTGCGACTACGGCAAGTGCACCGATCGTTCCAAGTAATAAAGTGATAAGAAAGTATCGTCTCCATGAGGATTGAGGCACTAATATCAATTGTAATTTATAATTCTTAATATTGGAGAAGGAGTGAAATTGTTGAAAAGATTGGATTGTAGTTTAAATTTAATGATTGTGAATAACAGAATATTAAAACGATGTAATTTAAATATTAATCAAGACTTAAGAATAATTATGGCAAAGCACAATCACCGCAGTTCACTCTATGTACTTGAATTGATAATTTAACTCTTTTTAATGTAATTATTCAGATTTATGCCTTTCTAATATAGCTAAACCTTGATTCCTCAGTCATTTAACCCTTTAACCTAAGTTAAGAATCCTAATTCCTTAATAATTCCCTTTAAATTAAGCATGAAGATAGCATAACAAGAATCTGCAGTCGTTTATCCCTATCCATAGGTAATATCGCAACTGTCACTCTACTGCGTTCAGAAACTAAAATCCCAATATTCCTATTGCGAATTATAGCCCTAAGTAATCTAATAGATTGATCAAGTCTAATTAGATATAATAATGGAAGGATAAAGTAGAGTAAAACAATTATAAGAAACTTTATTAAACCCAATTCAAGAAACACAGAGTTCACCTTGGCTTTTGGCTAAACCATAATTACAAAGGATTTAGCCAGACATAATGATGTCTGGTCTAATACCATGTGAAGAAAGGAGAAAGGAAGAAGCTAAGGTATGCAGAGTCACAAACCCCTCAATCTTGCCTCCTTCTTGTTCTTCTTGCTTCTTCTTGGCCTTGAATCTTTTTTCCTTTGATCTTGCCTTCTTTGCTCTGTTTCTCAGTGTCTAATTGATACCTAATGTGTCCTACCTAGGTTCTATTTATACCTAGGTTGTAAAACCCTAAAAACCCATCATTCTTATGTTATCTTTAAGCTAATTCTGAAATCCCGTAGCACTCACGCGACTGGCGCGAGATCTGGCGCGACTGGCGCGAGTTTCCAGTACTTATGGCGCGAAAAGCGCGAGATTGGCGCGAATGGCGTGAGACTCCAGTGTAGCTGACGCGAATGGCATGAATCTGGCGCGGTTAGCGTGAAATCCCATCCTCAGTTGACTCTTTCTTTTGCTTCTTTTCTTGCTTTTCTTGACCCTAATCATCAAAATAGCATATAATCAATGATAAACATAAAAGTAATGAATTCTGCACTTATTCTCACATTTATTCACTTTATTCTTCCTATTTTCCTAATAAAACTATCCTAAAAACTATATATGCTAACAGCATATCAAATAATTCCCAGATTTAGATATTGCTGTCCCTAGCAATAAAATAAAATAAAATTTGATTGTAATGGAAATCATATTCAACAGTCAAGCATATTATCACATACACAATCTCAGAACTATTCTGTTAAATGCAATTGAATTTCATGTGAAAATAACAAGAATACTCTTCAATTCCATCAATCAAAAAATCTTAACTTGATTACCCCTCACTGAAGATATAAATCACTCATCACTCAAGTGTTTTGGGTAATTATAATCTCTCCATTCCTCCAAAGCTATAATACTACCATAAGCTTGACTATATTCTCAAATTCCTGAACATAAGAAATATGAATAAATGCAGAGTTAATCAAAAGGTCTTTTTAAGGTTGTAACTTGGCCTGGCTTCAGGTAGGAAGAATTTGGATAGTAGCTAGGTATTGAGATTGGATTCTTGTCAGAATTATTCAAGTCTACTTATCTAATCTACCTTTCTTATTCTTTTGCTTGTCTTTATTTTTGTGATCCTCCTGTTTCTTTATTTCTTTCATCTTCTCTTTCTCTTATTTTTCCTTTTTCAACAACTGTGACAGAAAGAATGAGGAAAATATATTTAGATTCTCCAGCTGGTATTTCAGACTTGTTACTTCCCAACTAAATTCAGATCATCCAGCTGGTATTTCAGACTTGTTACTTCCCCAGCTGGACTTTTTACTAACTTGATGTTTTCATCTCTTTTCTGTTGGCACTTCAACTTTACACAAGAATTGTCTTCTTGGGTAACATCTTTCTTCTTTCCCTTTTTTATATCTAGTAGACTTGATTCTAACTCTCATTTTTCCAATCTCACTCAAGGTGGTCAAGGATAAGTTTTAAGTTTCAGGTGAATCAATAGAAAAGGCTTAAGCTCAAAGAGATTTAACAATGGAAATTTATTATTAAGGTAAGGTCCTTTGGCTCTAGCTTAAAAAAATAAACTGCCTTTATCATATCAATCCTGCACTTATTTTAGAGAAACAAGTCAAGTTCTAGAGTATTATTCACAATGGGGTTACTCTGAAAAAATTATACTGTATAGGCTCAATCCTCACAAGCTATGGTATCAAGCTAAGTTCATGTGATTTCCTATCAAGCATCTATTTTCTTCATCATGTAATTCAATCACAAAAACTGTAATAATTCTAATCAAGTAATATGTAATTCTATACTCTACCTATCTCATATATCATTCCAACACAATCATCATCAATTTCACTTATCACTATATTAGCAATTCAATTTATCTGAAAATTATTCACAGCTGTTAACATTTTATTCATCTATTTCTAAAGAGCATTCCTAACTTATTATCAAACAATTTTCTAGACTTATCCTCTAACATCATCTCATCCAAATTTCTTTTCTTTTTAGTTTTCTAATTAATTCTATGTAATCTAAAAATCTAAATACTATATCATTCTCTAAATTCTGTCAGATATTAACTATGATTTTTTTCAAAATAATACAGAATGCATTCCCCATTCCCAGATTTTAAACATTGCTGTCCCCAGCAATCACTATTCTGTTCAAGAGAAAACAAATTTCTGCAACAGAAAAGCATCATTATGCATCACATCCATCCAACAGAATTTCAACCATATCCAAAATAAAACAAACTAAATTGTGCCAAACAAACTGAAATTAAAAGTACAAAACCATTAAACAGAAAGCAATTAAAATGATTATCCTTTTTAAATGGTAATGTTACTCCTAATCCTCCATAGTATCATCAGCAGCAGCTGATGGCTGTGAAGGTTAAGGAGAAACCCGTGGTATTGCTGGATCATGCGGCTGGTAAGGAGTGAATTCAATTGAGAAGTGTCTGAACAGGTCTTCCATCATCTTGTTTTGATGCTCCAAAAGTCTGTTTTGGGCTCTCAAATCAGAATGAATCTGCTAGTAGCTTGGAGAATCCTCATAGATCAATTCATGGCGTGGCCTTCCAGTAGCAGTAGAAGAAGTTGCTCGTGGTGGTGGCATTGCTCTAACTTCAGGTTGAGGAATATCCGCACGTGGACTCCTCTCAGCAATCTCCTCAGGTGATAATTTTGAGGCTCAGATTAATTGTTCCTACCACTGAGTCTCTACTGCAGCCAAATATGTCTTGTGTGTCATGACAGATGCAGTTTTTACATCCATGGGTTCCTAATCAGGAATCTCTAAACCTGCTTTCATACAAAGCTGAGAAATTAGGGAAGAATGAGCAAGAAGAGACTTACTGCTACCATCATGTATCATATGCAATATCCTATCAAATAGGATACTTGCAATATCTAAATTATCATCTCCTAGCAGCACATGTAGAAGGATGGCCCTCTCAACATTCACATCTGTAAGATTAGTTGATGGAATAATGGTGTGATTGTTGAACTGGTGCCAAAATTCTGCCTCTCCAGTCAAGTCTTGCTTCCTTAACTTTTCAGGAACATAGTCCATTCCTGACTTGGTCTTCCATGTGGTATACAGTCCTGTAATACCTCTTCTTATCTCATCTGCAATCTGAGGCATGTCATCTCTAAATATATTTTTTGCTGCTAACAGGCTGCATCTTATAAAAATTTGTCCTAAAGGCACAAGCTTGAAATGGATAATATGCAGTAGTTAAAAATTCCTCAATAGTATTATGATTAAATGGAACCTCTACTCCTCGAACCCAACTGACTTTGTCTCTGTCTACATTTTCTCTATTGACATTGGCCAAGAACTCTTTTAAAATGGCACTGAAACTTGGTTCAGGAAAGCTAACCAAAGTCTGCCACTCCCTCCTGTTAATTACCTCCAAGATTGGTGAATCTTCAGGAAGGAATTCCCAATCTATCATCTTCTCCAGAATGACTTTCTTTGGAGCATACCAGTTCTCGTACCTCTGCTGACATTCAATTGTTCTAAATCTAAACTCATCAAATTCAGTAGTTCTGGCTCTCTTGCTGCCAGATGCAACACCCTTCCTCTTTTCCTTCTCTACTTGCTTACCTTGAAACTCATAAAACATTCATAACTATCTGCAATGAATTCCCAGATTGCTTGCAATCATATCTCAAACATTTCTTTATTTCAGATTAACAACAGAAAGTACCTCATATAGAATTGTCATGTATACTTTGAACAAGCATTTAACACTTAATATCCAAATAAATCCTTCATCATAATTCCTAGATTTATTTGGTTCTATATGAATTAATAATAAATTCAGAAGGTGTACTAAGCATTCTATTATAAGTGGAAATAAAATCCTTAAATAATTAACAACCATTCCCAGATTTTATTTCCATTCATGTTTAAATTAGCATTTGTGTTAAACTTTAGACACCAATCTAATCTATAAATAGCATGCATACATTAAAGATTCTCAAAGATTTGAACAATCTTTTCACCATCCAACAACATCTCATGGATATGCAGCTGGCGCGGATGGCGCCAGACCTCACGCGAATCGCGTGGGCTGCATATCATGAATACACATTAATTTCCAGGTGGCGCGGATGGCGCCAGCCTTAACGCGAGTCGCATGGGCTGCACAACCTGGTTATTTAGATTGTTCCTAAGGTTCTTGAATCAACTTCTATCAATCAATCTCACTAATACTCTTAACCACATGCTTTCTAATCTAAACATTAAAGAATAAATAATACAAAGATTAAGAATGTAAATGTGTACCTTATCCTTGGCCATTTGAAAACTCAAGACTTGAAAGAAATCACAATGTGCTCAACAAGAAACAAAGAAGAAGCTTCCCAATGTTTTTGTTCAGAAGTCAAATGTAATGGTGTGTGAATAAGGCAAGTAATACTTTGTATTTATAAGTTTTTTAAAAATGAGAAGGTTTAGGGTGGTTTTTATTTTGAAATCAGTTTCTTGCAGTTCAAAACTTAAACTTCCCTAAATGGAACTGCCAATTCGTGGCTGCTGAGTTAAAGATAAGAAGTTATCTTTTAGGGTTCAGTTATTTCAAATTTTAAAAGCAGTTGTGAGTTTTTACGCGACTCGCGCCACAACTCACGCGAGTCGCGCCATAGTCCAGTGTAGTTGGCGTGATCAGCGTCAACTTGGCGCGACCAGCGTGGGTGTCCAGTATGATTGGTGCAATCCGCGTCAATCTGGCGCGATCAGCGCCAGTTGCTGAATTTGCTTTTTCAAATTTTTTCTAATTTTATAACCTACTTCTACCTAAAACTTCTAAATTTAACAGTGCTAACTTAAAAACATCTCAATTAATAATGCAAAAATTTAATTCAAACAAAACCTATACTTAATTTTCTAAAACTCAAATAATAATTCTACTATAAAACAACTAAAACCATAAATTTCTTGGATTGCCTTCCAATTAGCGCTTTATTTATCGTCATTTAGCTTGACGCATCAAACCTTTTTAATCCTCCGATGAATTTAGTGGAATAGAAACAGTGTGTCTTTCCACTTTACCTCCATAATAATGCTTCAATCGACATCCATTTACTTTGAAAGAACGATGACTATCCAATGGAGAAATTCCAATCATTCCATATGGATAAACTTCACGTACAATGAATGGACCAGACCATCGAGACTTCAATTTTCCTGGAAATAATCTTAAACGAGAATTATAAAGCAATACCTGTTGTCTAGGCTCAAATTCTTTTAACCGGATCTTGTTGTCATGCCACTTCTTTGTCTTTTCTTTATATAATCTAGCATTCTCATAAGCATTTAACCTGAACTCATCAAGCTCATTTAATTGTAATAATCTTTTATCATTTGCTTTAGAAAGTTCAAAGTTAAGAAACTTAGTGGCCCATATAGCCTTATGTTCCAATTCAACAGGAAGGTGACAAGACTTACCATATAACATCTGAAACGGCGACATACCTATTGGGGTCTTGAAAGTTGTTTTGTATGGCCAAAGTGCATCATCGAGCTTCTTTGCCCAATCTTTCCTAGAACTTCCAACAGTCTTTTCCAAAATTCGCTTTAATTCTCTGTTGGAAATTTCAACTTGTCCACTGGTTTGCGGATGATAAGGTGTAGCCACTCCATGGGTAACTCCATATTTTGCAATCAAATTTGAGAATTGTCTATTGCAAAAATGGGCACCTCCATCACTTATGATTGCTCTTGGCACTCCAAAGCGAGTGAATATATTTTTCCTCAAGAAATCAACAACTACTTTTGCATCATTAGTAGGTAAAGCAACCGCTTCTACCCACTTAGAAACATAATCTACTGCCACTAAGATATATTGGTTAGAATGTGATTTGGGAAATGGTCACATAAAATCAATTCCCCATACATCAAACAGCTCTACCTCTGATATGTTATTAAGAGGCATCTCATCTCTTCAAGATATATTACCAGTTCGTTGGCAACTATCACATTTTTCTACATAGTTTCTTGCATCTTTGAAAAGTGTAGGCCAATAATATCCACATTGCAATACTTTCTGTGCTGTCCTATTTCCTCCAAAATGTCCTCCATAATCTGAAGAATGGCAATGCCAAAGAATCTTTGGCACTTCCGGGCTAGCTACACATCTGCGGATAACACCATCAGTGCATCTAAAATAAAGGAAAGGGTTATCCCAAACATACCTCTTTGCATCATGAAGGAATCTTTTCTTCTGCTGCCAATTAAGACCTCCAGGTAAGATACCTACAGATTTAAAATTAGCCATATCGGCAAACCAAGGACCCATATCAATTACCATCATTACTTTCTCATCAGTAAAAGATTCATTAATAACCAATTCTGGTCCATCCTTTAACTCCTTCTCCTGAATCCTTGAAAGATGATCAACTACTTTGTTTTCTACTTCAATCTTGTCCTTGATTTCCAAATCAAATTCCTGAAACAAGAGCATCCAACGCAATAGTCTCGGTTTTGCATCCTGTTTAGTCATCAAATACTTAAGAGCAGCATGATCAGTGTAAATAATAACTTTAGATCCTATCAAATAAGATCTAAATTTATCTAAAGCATACACTATAGCTAGCATTTCTTTTTCAGTAGTTGCATAGTTAATTTGTGCTTCATTTAAAACCTTACTAGCATAATATATAACATGCAATAACTTGTTTTTCCTTTGACCAAGAACAGCACCAATGGCATATGCACTTGCATCACACATTAATTCAAAAGGTAAATTCCAATCAGGTGATGTTAAAATGGGTGCAGTAGTAAGTTTTCCTTTTAATATATTAAATGCATTAAGGCAAACTTCATCAAAATTAAAATCACTCTCTTTAGTTAAAAGTTGACTAAGAGGTTTAACAATTTTAGAAAAGTCTTTAATGAACCTCCTATAAAAACCTGCGTGACCTAAAAAACTTTTTACCCCAGTAGCATTAACTGGAGGAGGAAGTTTTTCAATCAACATCAATTTAGCTTTATCAACTTCTATTCCTTTTTTAGAAATTTTGTAACCTAAAACAATACCTTCACGAACCATAAAATGACATTTTTCCCAATTCAAAACAAGGTTTGTTTCTTGACACCTTTTTAAAACTCTAGATAAATTAAGTAGACATGATTCAAAACTAGATCCAAAAACAGAAAAATCATCCATAAAAACCTCTAAGCATTTTTCTACCATATCTGAAAAGATAGAAAGCATACACCTTCGAAATGTCGCTGGTGCATTGCAAAGGCCAAATGGCATTCTCCTGTATGCAAAGACTCCAAATGGGCATGTGAAAGCAGCCTTCTCTTGATCTTCAGGTTCTACTTGAATTTGGTTATAGCCAGAATATCCATCAAGAAAACAATAATAATCATGACCGGCTAACCTTTCCAGCATCTGATCAATGAATGGAAGTGGAAAATGATCCTTCCTAGTCGCATCATTGAGTCTTCTATAGTCTACACACGTCCTCCAACCAATGATAGTTCTAGTGGGAATCAATTCATTGTTGTTATTTTGAATTACAGTCATCCCACCTTTCTTAGGAACTGTTTGAACCGGACTTACCCATGCAGTGTCTGATATCGGATAAATCATTCCGGCATCTAATAATTTAACCACTTCTTTTCTTACCACTTCTTTCATAGTAGGATTCAATCTCCTTTGAGGTTGTCGCACAGGCTTCACGTCATCATCCATCAAAATCTTGTGGGTACAGAAAGAAGGGTTAATTCCTTTTAAGTCTGATATGGACCACCCAATTGCGGTCTTGTGCTCCTTAAGAACCTTTAACAGCTTCTCTTCTTCTTCTAAATTCAGCTCTTTATTGATGATAACTGGAAATTTCTCATTCTCTTCTAAGTATGCATACTTCAAATTATTAGGTAACTCCTTGAGCTCTATCTTTGGTGTTTCTTTCACATTATCAGTTTCTTTCTTCTCTAACACTTCCATAATTGTCTCCACTTCCTCTGATGTTTCATCTGTACCTAATACTTCAAGCTCCTCCTGTAACTTTTGGTCATCTATTTTATCTGTGTAAATTAATGTATCTAAAATATCCAATCTAAAACAATCATGTTTGTCAATAGGATGTTTCATAACATCAAAAACATTAAAAACAACAGATTCATTATCCATTCTAAGCTCTAATTTTCCTTGTTCTACATCAATTAATGCTCTAGCAGTAGCTAAAAATGATCTACCTAATAACAAAGGTATTTCACTCTCACCTTCCATATCTAAAACAAAAAAATCTGCAGGAAAAATAAATTTATCAGCTTTTACCAAAACATCTTCAATAACTCCAGTTGGCTTCCTCATTGAACGATCTGCAAGCTGTAATGAAACTCTGGTAGGCTTTAGCTCAGTAATTCCTAATGACTTGCATAAGGATAATGGCATCAAGTTTATGCTAGCTCCTAGATCACATAATGCTCTTCCCACATCAACATTACCTATAGCAATAGGAATGTTAAAACTTCCTGGATCCTTCCTCTTTGGTGGAAGCTTCCTTTGGATAATTGCACTGCACTCTTCAGTAAGTGCTATTGTTTCACATTCTTGCAATTTATGCTCCCTAGACAATAATTCTTTCATAAACTTTGCATAGTTAGGCATATTAGCTAAAGCTTCAATAAATGGAATATTAATGTGTAATTTTTTAAACATATCTAGAAATTTTGCATACTGTTGCCTTTGAGCTTGTTGCTTCAACCTCATAAGATATGGTGGTTTTTCAAAACGAGGAAAATCCATTGGTTTCTTCTCAGGTTGACTTGAAGGTGCTCTGACTACCTGTTCATCAGGAACTGTGGTATTCTTTTCTTCAACTTCTCTCTGAATCACATCAAGCTTTTCTGGAGATTTGGTGGCAAGTCCACTTCTAGTTGTAACTGCATTTGCTTGTTCCCTTGGGTTGACAATAGTGTCACTAGGAAATTGCCCTTGAGACCTTTCAGTCAATTGCTTAGCTAACTGACCAATTTGATTTTCAAGATTTCTGATAGAAGCATCTTGATTCTTATGATGAGCTCGAGTTTCGCTAATGAATGCATTAGTCTCTTTGATAAAATAATTAGTAACTTGAATGTGTTCAGTGGTAGTCTTGGACAACTGCAACATAGCTTTCTCTAATTCTGATGGCTCCTTAGATGGAATGGGTGGAGGTTGTAGATAATTGTTGGATTTGTAATCCAAACCTCCTCCTTGAATTCTTCTTTGAAAATTATTATTACCTGGAGCATAATTTGAATTCCTTTGAAAGTTTGACTGATTTCTCTGATCATACCATACTCCATTAACTTGCACTGGATCAGCTCCCACTAAAGTAGGACACTCATTGGATTCATGCTCTCCTTGGCAATATTCACAAGTAGGTAGTTGTGATCTAATAGTTGAAGCTTGGGCTGCTGAACCTTGCATCCTGTCAATCTTCTCATTCAATCTTAATAATTGCTGTGACAATAGTTTTTGTTCAGCTAACATTGCATCACTGCTTCCTAATTGGATAACTTCCCTCTTTGGTTGAACTTTGACACTCTCGTTTTCATTGCGAGCTAATGAATCAATTAATTCATATGTTTGAGTAGCTGTCTTCGATCTAATTGAACCTCCAACTGCTACATTCACTATAAGTCTTGATTCTGGAGTCATCCCATTAAAGAATATGCATACCTTTCTTCCTATAGTCATATCATACTGTGGACACTTTCTGATCAATTCTTGGAACCTATTCCAAGCTGCACATAAACTTTCTCTCTCGTTCTGAGTGAAATTGGTGATCTCGTTCACCAACCTATTATATCTCTCCATAGAAAAATATTGAGAGAAAAATTTAGTAACCAAGTCTTCCCACGTACTAACGCTATTTGGAGTTTGTCTATCTAACCAACGAAGTGCTCTTCCCTTAACAGCAAAAGGAAATAGTCTTAACCTCACAGCATCATCTGATACTCCTTGGTGTCTGATTGTATAGCAGATCCTCAAAAATCTGTCAATGAAATTGTGTGGATCTTCATCGTCCTCTCCTCCAAATTGACTTCTTTCCACCAAAGTAATTAATGATGGATTGATATCAAATTTGTTAGCTTCAATTGGTGGTCGGACTATACTAGGATTGGGTCTTGTGAATAATGGAGCAAGAATATCCTCCATTAATTCTTCTCCTTGCACTGGTGGTCTTTCAGCCATCCTTGGTTCTAATTCGCTGTTTGAATTAGATTTTTCTGCCTCTCGTCTTTGCTTGGCTAGTCTTCTATTTCTTCTCACAGTCTTTTCTATTTCAGGGTCAAACTGTAAATCTTCAGATCCAACTAGACCTCGCATAAACTAAAGAAATAGATTAGTAAAACAAAAAATCCAATATTAAAAACAAAAATTACAAATAAATTAGCGTAATCAATCCCCGGCAACGGCGCCAAAAACTTGTTGCGACCACGGCAAGTGCACCGATCGTTCCAAGTAATAAAGTGATAAGAAAGTATCGTCTCCACGAGGATTGAGGCACTAATATCAATTGTAATTTATAATTCTTAATATTGGAGAAGGAGTGGAATTGTTGAAAAGATTGGATTGTAGTTTAAATTTAATGATTGTGAATAACAGAATATTAAAATGATGTAATTTAAATATTAATCAAGACTTAAGAATAATTATGGCAAAGCACAATCACCGCAGTTCACTCTATGTACTTAATTGATAATTTAACTCTTTTTAATGTAATTATTCAGATTTATGCCTTTCTAATATAGCTAAACCCTGATTCCTCGGTCATTTAACCCTTTAACCTAAGTTAAGAATCCTAATTCCTTAGTAATTCCCTTTAAATTAAGCATGAAGATAGCATAACAAGAATATGCAGTCCTTTATCCCTATCCCTAGGTAATATCGCAACTGTCACTCTACTGCGTTTAGAAACTAAAATCCCAATATTCCTATTGCGAATTATAGCCCTAAGTAATCTAATAGATTGATCAAGTCTAATTAGATATAATAATGGAAGGATAAAGTAGAGTAAAACAATTATAAGAAACTTTATTAAACCCAATTCAAGAAACACAGAGTTCACCTTGGCTTTTGGCTAAACCATAATTACAAAGGATTTAGCCAGACATAATGATGTCTGGTCTAATACAATGTGAAGAAAGGAGAAAAGGAAGAAGCTAAGGTATGTAGAGTCACAAACCCCTCAATCTTGCCTCCTTCTTGTTCTTCTTGCTTCTTCTTGGCCTTGAATCTTTTTTCCTTTGATCTTGCCTTCTTTGCTCTGTTTCTCAGTGTCTAATTGATACCTAATGTGTCCTACCTAGGTTCTATTTATACCTAGGTTGTAAAACCCTAAAAACCCATCATTCTTATGTTATCTTTAAGCTAATTCTGAAATCCCGTAGCGCTCACGCGACTGGCGCGAGTTTCCAGTACTTATGGCGCGAAAAATGCGAGATTGGCACGACTGGCGCGAGACTCCAGTGTAGCTGACGCGAATAGCGTGAATCTGGCGTGGTTAGCGTGAAATCCCAGCCTCAGTTGACTCTTTCTTTTGCTTCTTTTCTTGCTTTTCTTGACCCTAATCATCAAAATAGCATATAATCAATGATAAACATAAAAGTAATGAATTCTACACTTATTCTCACATTTATTCGCTTTATTCTTCCTATTTTCCTAATAAAACTATCCTAAAAACTATATATGCTAACAGCATATCACCCCCCATATACATATATACTGACCCATTCTCGGGTACACTGATGCACTGACCGTTGTCCTTGCAAGGTTAACCACCCGGTCTCGACATCTCACGTCAACACATAAAATATCACCATAGCACCATTAATGTATGACCCATCCCTAGGATCAACTCATCTTGGTTAGGGTAATGCCATACACCGCGGTGGGTATTTTATGTATATCCAAACGCATTTAGATTACCAAGGGTACCATCAATGTATGGCCCTGCCCTGATTAACTCATCCAGGTTAGGATAATGCCATATATTCCCCATGGTGTCAATGCATTTAATAACTCAAGCCAATACAATGGCCAATCTCAATGTAATCACATACATCATTCATAAACACTACAAACAAGTGAACAGGGGTACAATATTAGATGTCCGGATTGACACTTAGCCATACCAACTGATGTAATAATCTGAACAAGGTCAGATAATGGCACAAGGTTGTCCAGGTAAGGAAGCCCGGTAATTCACAAGGAAACGAGTACGAGCTCTGCCGAGTAAGAACCCGATAGCACTTTTCCCGAGAAGGTACGAGCTTTGTTGAGTAACGAACCCGGTAGCTCTTTTCTCAAGACATACAAGCTGTGTCTAGTAAGTAACCCGGTGGCTCTTTTTCCAAGAACATACGAGCTTTGCCGAGTAACGAACCCACTCACCTCGGCCAACCCATCTCGGTAGCCAATGTCATAAACAAAGATTTGATACATGCAACTCGGCCAACCCTTCCTGGTAGCCAACGTCACAAACAAAGGTTTGACACATGCAACTTGGCCAACCCTTCCTGGCAATCGACGTCACAAACAAAGGTTTGACACTTGCAACTTAGCCAACCCTTCCCGGTAGCCGACGTCACAACACAAAGGTTTGACACATACAACTCGGCCAACCCTTCCCGACAGTCGACGTCATAAACAAAGGTTTGACACATACAACTCGGTCAATCCTTCCTGACAGCCGACGTCACAAAAGGTTTGACACATACAACTCGGCCAACCCTTCCTGGCAGCCGACGTCACAACACAACCCGGTAGTCGTCTTCCTCATACCATTTACAGACATCGTCAATATATTTTACGCAGCAAATTAAATAATAGATACACACTTTAACCCAACCATGATATCAAAAATCATTATTAACACAATAAACTCCCCTTACCTCAACAGGGATTCTTTTCTTTCACACTTAACGTGAGTTTTTGTTCGAACACAAGTTCTCCCAGCAACGAGGAATGAAAGGATTATGCTTCGTTCACCAATTCCTTTTAAAGGAGAGGATTTTCCGCCGCTACTACAGTGATTCTCGAGAGTTAAAGTGGTACAGAAGGTGAAAGAGAGAGATTTCTAGTGCAAATATTTTTAGAGAGAGAAAAAGAAGAAAAACACGCCCAGAAGTGAGAGTGATCCATTCTTCCGCTGCAGGCTTATTTATAGACGAAGCATTGAGGCAAGTTGCCAACAATTTGAATCAACCAACTATCTCAGCCACCATAGTTGCCCACTTGCGTGACCGAATAGCCACCATAGCCACCACCATTTTTACTATGCATGTACGGATAGCTTATCTTAGCCACAAAATTTGACTTTCACCTTTTACCCACAAACACCCATGCAAAACACTTTTACAGATTTCAAGATTTATATTAAACAATTAATCAACACAAATCTCTTTCTACTTGTAAAATTTCAGGGTGTTACAGTAACTGCTGTAGGATTGCTTTGTCTGTCCTCTCCACCAGGGTCAACAAGTCTTCATCAAATGACTTGAACCTGGTGGGTTCAACTTTCCAGTAGAATGGAAAGTGAGGCTCCCCAACTTGGTTTACCATCAAGGGCAAGCCATCTGCCACTACACCGCTCTCATGGACCTTGAAAAAATGGTTCTTGAAGAGACGAAAGGCATTGGTGTCAACCTCAAACAACTTCCTGGAAACACTATGCAAGAAGACCCAAGCAACCTTTCCAGATAACTTTGTTTGAAAGAAAAATAAAAAGACTGATAGGCTTGGTCAAATGTTAAAAAATGAACCAAGAATCTCGAACGCCCTCACCACTGCCCAACTATTTGGGTGAAGTTAGGGGGTGCCACATTCAAGAAGTCCAGCAAAGCACATTGGAAAGGGGAGAAAGGAAGAAGGAGACCCCACACCTCGAAGAGGCATCGATACATGAAGAAAGAGGGTAGTGCGCCTGGCCCCGCCCTCAATCCCAAAAAGTCATCATTCTCCCAAGCTTCAACAGTAAGCTTACGAGAGTCTTCAGGCGTCGTCAACTACAGTTAACGACACATGGCGTTTACATACGCTGGAGAAGTCATAGAAGATTGATACTTAAAGACATTCTCCCTCACCCACTCATAACCAGGTATGGCCGGGGTGGAGGATGGTGACGCATGCGAGAGGAGGTCCTAGCACTCCCAGTGCCACTCTGCCTCACTGTTCCAAAAGTAGATGGAGGGGAAAGGATTGTAAGCGGCTGAGGCTCGCTAGCCCTAGGGGCGACAGAAGGTCTCGACCTCTGGCAAAGACGAGAAGTACCCTCACCAGTCTGACGGGAGTTAGCCTTCCTCCCTAAAGAGGAAGACTCATCAGAAACTCCACGATGGGTCTCCTCTGATGAAGAGTCACCAACTGAAATCACTTCACGCATGAAGGGCTACTCAATCGAGCACCCCAAATCGTTGCCTCCCAAACCCAAAGCAGAATCAGAAATTAGGGATTCAGACATGTTTTCAGAAGAAAGAGGTGGTACCTTGAATGAAGAAAAGAGAAGCGAGAGCAAGGGAGCAAGAAAGTTCGAAGAAAGATCAGGAAAGTAGAAGGCAAGAAGATAGGTATGGCGGTACAAAAAATGTCAAAGGTCATTTCCATTTAAATAGAGGTGTAACTCTACTGTTATGAGCAGGATTTGAAATGATCCCTGGAAACCTGCACCATGACTTGACACCACTCACCCACTATCACCCGTCTCTAGTACGTGTCCACTCCTTGAGTGACACATATGAACGAGTACGCACGCTTGGGTGGCACATGCCTGCAACATTTAACAAAGCATAACACATGCTTTCAATGCTCACTCCAATAGTTAAATATTGGCAGAAGGTTCAACCTCGGCGCTTCACTTGCCTGACATGTTTTACATCAGAATAAATACGTCCTCCCTAGACATTTCAACAGTAAACAACCCGGACAACATGTACAGGTTAAGGGAATTGACATAGCTCCACACTTATATTTTACAAAGTCATTAACATTGACATCAAACATCATTTGTCAACCCTCGAGGGCTCCTAGAGCTCACCATTGCTCTTACTTGTCAAAAACACTAATCTTGACACTACACATTCTTCATCAACACTCACTCATCCTCTTTCACCTACAAGCTGACTTAGAGGCTGGGGGCTTATGTACAGTACATAATAGTGAAATTACACATGGCCATTACTGTAGGGTTACTGTACACGTGTTCACCCTCCGTGTCAACCTTGCTACAGTAATAGTGCACATTTCTGCTCTCCATGTCAACCCTACAACAGGAACAACACATATGTTTGCCCTCCCTGTTAGTCCTGTTACAAGAGCGCGAGCGTCAACCCTCAGCAGTTGGGTCTCCCTAGCAAGCAACTTTTCTGTTACGCTTATTTATTCAAATAAGTGTAACCACTTTATCTCCTAGAATATCTCCCATTACCTCCAAGGGATTATCTACAAGCTGTTACTTATCTACAAGAACAGAGTATCTATAAGGTACACATTATCTCCTATTTGAATTATATAACTGTATGCTATTATCTGTTTACATTATCAACAAATTAATTATTAAACAAAGGTTTAAGGCCCATACTCCACGCTATAAATACAGGTTCTTTCTAAACCTTTACTCATGCTCATATTCATCAAAACACACTCAGAAGCCTCCTATTCATTATTACTCGAGACCACCTCGGCATTATATTAAATTATTCTTCCATAATTGATGTACTTACTTGAGCGAGTCCTTTCCTTTTTTTGCAGGTCACCCTCCTTAACAAGGTTGACTCATCATCTGACGTGCAAAGTCTGGAACCCACCTGGACTACTTCCAGCTCAGTACATGGCATTTCCAGATTTTGGTAAGAACAACGAATATAATTATTTTCTTTAAAAAATAATAATAAAGTATATGATATAGAATTAATCATTTATAGCATAATTAATTAATATGAAAAATCTACTTATATTTTTAAATTTTATAAAATATGAAATGAATTAATTATGGGCTAGGAGGTTGTAATATTGTAATTTTACTTCTAAAATTTTTAGAATAACTAACAACGTGAAAATTAAAATAAGTTGAACTTTAATGATGTCTTAACACCACATTATTTTTTTATGAAAACACCACATTATTTAAGAAAGCAAAAGTGTATTTATTATATAAAAAACCCAAGAAAAAATTAGTACATTTTGCTTCTTGAGTACTTAAAATTATTTAATAGAGTGCATTAAAATATATATTTTTATTAACATTGTTAGAAATCTTAGTAAGACTCAAAATAATTGCAAAAGGTGTAAATAAGTAAAAGTCAATATTTTTTAAAGAAATTGAAATATATATACATAAAAATTAACTAATAAATGTAATTTTCCAACTGAATTAATATCCATGGGAAAATTTTAAATTTCAGACAGAAAATAATCTACGAAAAAATTTGTCAGTATTCAAAAATTTCCGACGGAATAAATTCCTTTGAAAAATTTTGTTGGTAATTGTTACATTTCCGACAGAATTTAGTCCGTGGGAAATAATCTATCGGAAAAAATGCATTTTTTTGTAGTATATACAGTAGCCCTAGTTTTCTTTTGTCCAAAATTGTTGTCAAATGTAACCTCACAAACTGCAGCCACAATTGCACTGTAGACTACTTAAAATGCTCATCGCAACAAACTAAAGAAATGTTATGTAGAAAGCAACTGAAGTTTTAAAATAAATGTACAAAAATATCAAAAGATTAGGGTAGAGTGTTTTATTCTAAAGAAAAATAGAATATTAAAAAGTAAATTTTATTTTCGTAATGTATAACCATATAGAATCTCTTATAATCAACGAGAGTGACCTTAAATGGATTATAGAAAACTACTAATACAATAATAATGATTAGAAACAAACAAATCAATAACAAATAATATGTCAGGAGTCAAAAATCATTGAAACTTAAAGGGACAAAGAACATAGTTTAGTAAGATAAAAAGTCTATAACATTGCTAATGGCTCTATTTAAATTTAAAATAGCTAAAGTCAGGATAGAATTATATTTTTTACTTATCTACAAGTAACAGACTATCAACAACGTACACATTATCTACTATTTGAATTATATAACAACCTACAATTATCTGTTTATCTTATCAATAGATTAGTTATCAACAAAGGCCCACGACCCATACTCCACACTATAAATACAGGTTCTATCTTAACTTTTTACACATTCATTCACCCACGGTGAACATACCTTATTCGAGACTACCTTGGACGTATACCTTCACTTATACGATCTTTTCTATAATTGATGTACTTACTTGAGAGTCGAAGTCATTTCCTTTGTTTTGCAGGTCCCCTTTCCTAATAGGGCCGACTCACCATCTGACGTGCAAGGTCTGGAACCCACTTGGACAGTTTTTACCTTGATGCATGGCATTTTCAGATTTTGGTAAGAATATTTGGCGCCCACTGTGGGGCTGCAAAAAAACTTACCTTGCGAACTCGCATCCTTCATCAAATCACATTCACTGTCAAATCACGAATGGTCAGCACACGCTTCAACCTTAGGCGTCGTACTCCTATTAAAACTTCCAACCCTCCTTAGACAACCATGACCAACGCTTACACTATCCAACAACTCCAAAACCGTATAGTAGGGATGGAGCAAAGACATGAAGAAAAAGTATGAAGGTTGAAGGCTGACAATGATCAGTTGGAGGCTAGAACGAGACAGCCCCAAGGAGATGAACATTCACCCATCATAGGGAATAGGCACACTCAAGGGGAGTCACACCCCTGACAGACCATCCACCCTCAGGGCGGTCCCAGCTCAACACAGGTATATCGTTCGAAAGGGCGGACAACACGACGACATCCATTTGTCGATCACATTATGGAAGTAGATCTACCTCCAGGTTGGAAATCTCTCCACCTGGAAAGGTACGATGGCAACATCGATCCAAACGAGCATCTGGATGCGTTCCTCACTCAGGCCAACCTCTACACCAACAACGATGTTGTACTATGTCAAATGTTTCCTAATTGACATGGTAGATGGGCTTCCTTCAAGGTCCATCGACAGTTTTGATACTCTAGTCGAGAGATTTAGTGCACAATATGCGACCAGTCGATCTCATAGGCTAACTTCAGCTGCACTAGCCAGTCTGTGACAAGAAGATGATGAACCACTCCATTGATTTTTGGAACGATTCAGACGAGTAGCTATCCAAATCCGTAATCTCAAACCTGAGGTAACATTACACTCTATGATGATAGCCTTACGTCCTAGTAAGTTTGTGGATAGTCTGTGCAAGAAACCACCATCTAGCATGGATGAAATACGCAAACGAGCTAAGGGATACATTCAGATGGAAGAGATGTCTAAGTTTCAGAATGAAGTCTGATAAGCTGAACAAAAATGAGAAGCAGTGACCAAGACTGAACCACATAGGTCAGCAAAATGCATAAACCAGACAAGCGGCAACCTCTCCTGAAAGGACCTAAATACGAGCGCTAGACTCCCCTGACGGTCAATAGGGCCACCATCATGGAGGAGGCGTTCAATACAGAAGTACAGGTGAAACTAGCTACACCCTCATCGTCTCTCAAGCTAAGGGCGGATACAATCAAATACTGTAGGTATCACCACAATAATGGTCATAACACTGAAGAGTGTGTGGTCCTAAAAGACAAAATCGAAGAACTCATACAGGCAAGATACTTATCACGGTTCATAAAACAATCTAATAATCACCCACTTAGAGTCTGAAGACATCATGAAGATCAACAAGACACTGACATGAGAAGAGTCAGAATAGATGACAGGGGATGACAAAGGCAACACCAGCCCAGACAAAAATATCAACCCCCTCGACAACAGGAGAATGAGCCTGTCCAATAAATCTGAGGTGTGATCAACACCATCGCAGGTTGGTTTTCTCTTGGAGGACTATCCAGCTAGTCTCGAAAGAGACACCTTCATGCTATACAGGACATTGACATCAATTATGTAGATGCTCCCTCACCGCAAAACCTCCCTCCTATCACGTTCATAGACAACAATTTTTGAGGAATCGACCTCGTCAACTAAGACGATCCAATGGTGGTATCCCTTGTAATAGCAAATTTCAAGGTATCAAGGGTCCTCATTGATTAGAGGAGCTTAGTAGATATCCTATACTGGAAAACTTTTCAGAAGCTCGAGGTTTGATCCGATGCAATTCAACCTCACCTCGTATCCTAGGCTTTGCAAGAGAAACGGCAGAAACTTGAGGCTACGTGAACCTCATGACTACCTTCGGTCAAGGCTCATTCTCATGCAGTTTTACTATCAGGTATTTAATTATCGAAGCCGAGACTTCTTACCTTGCTTTGATTGGTAGGAAAACGCTGAATGAGTTGGGAGCTGTTGTCTCCACACCTCACCTAAAGATGAAATTCCTCACCATGACGGGAGAAGTAGTCACTGTCAAGGAAAATCAGAAGCAAGCCCAACAATGCTATGTATAGAGTCTAAAAGTTACACTGTATCCTCCCAACAAGGAGCTTGGCAGATATCATCCTACTTCGGGGGGTACCAGCCAAGTCATTAGTATAAACAAAGGGTCCACCCCTACACCCTAACTGTCTATTCAACTCAACATGACAACACATTTGGCATAGATCCACGTGATGACACCATCAACAGGGGATCGAAACTTATGGAGGAACTCGTCAAATTACAGCTAGGACCTGTACATGTCCAATGCACACAACTCAGCAAAGAACTTACTAGTCATGAACATAGGCACATAGCTGATGTCCTCCATAAAAATGCGGACCTATTCACTTAGCAGCCATCTTACATGTCGGGCATCGACCCAGCGTCATCTGCCACAAACTGGCAATATGTCCTTAAGCCAAGCCTATATAACAGAAGAAGAGAAAGATGGGTGAAGAAAGAAGAAAAGTGGTAAGAGAGGAAGTACAAAAGTTAATAAAGGCCAATTTTATTAGAGAAGTCAGGTACTTTACCTGGCTTGCCAACGTTGTAATGGTAAAAAAGACCAAGGGGAAATGGCGTATGTGCACGGACATCACCGACCTCAACAAAGCAAGCCCTAATGATGCATACCCATTACCCAGCATAGACAAAATGGTTGATGGTGCGTCAGGGTTCTAGATCCTGAGTTTCCTGGATGCATACTTCAAATACAACTAAATCAGGATGCACACTCTAGACGAGGAAAAAATGACATTCATTACTGAGGATTCCAATTATTTTTACAGGGTTATGCCCTTCAGGCTCAAGAATGCAGGCGCAACATACCAACGACTCATGAACCGAGTTTTCCAGAAGCAGATTGGGTGCAACATTAAGGTAAATGTCGACAACATGGTTGTCAAATCCCAAAGCGTAGCCCAACATGTACGGAGGTACGACATGCGTCTCAACCTGAAAGACGAAAAATTCCTTGGTTTCATGATTACACATCAAGGAATTGATGCCAATCGTATGTGCAGCCCGACCAATGTCAATGAAGTTAAAAAACTGAACATAAGACTAGCAACTCTGTCCAGGTTCCTCCCTAAACTTTCCAAAAAGGTGAAACCTTTCTACAGGTTGCTCAAAAAGACCAAACCCTTACTCTGGGATGAAGCTTACGAACAAGCCTTTGAGACGTTCAAGAAGACAGTGGCTACACTGCCTGGTTTAATCTGACCTAGGTTGCAAGAACCATTGCTTCTATATCTTTCAGTAGCGGACGAGGCTGTCAGCTCAACCCTTGTCCAAGAAGAGGGGAAGCATCAACTCCCCATCTATTTCACCAGTCGCATGCTACATGTCGTTGAGAAACGCTATCAAATGATAGAAAAGATAGCCTTGGCACTTGTCACTTATGCTAGACGCCTTTAGCCCTATTTTCAAAGTCACCAGGTGATAGTCAAAACTAACTATCCCATAAAAAAAGTACTACGAAAACCCGAACTGGTAGGCAGAATGGAGGCGTGGTCAGTCGAATTGTCTGAGTTTGACCTTCAATATGAACCTCTTGGTCCCATGAAGACACAATTCATGGCAAACTTCCTAGCAGAATTTGCAGGCAAGGACAGATCCACCCCAGACTGGTGGAAACTCTACGTGGACGAAACGTCTAACGTGAAAGGAAGCAGAGCAGGAATCATCCTTGAGGGACTTGGCAACATCTCGCTAGAACAAGCCCTCAAGCCCAATTTAAAGCTTCAAACAACCAAGCTGAGTATGAGGAACTCATAGTAGGTCTTAAGCTCACATAATAAGTTGGTGCTAAGTGTTTGAGATGCTACTTTGACTTGTAACTCGTCCAAGGACAGGTCGCCAACAAATTTCAATCTAAAGAAGCTATACTCCTCTAGTATTATCATTTGGCCAAGACACTCAATGATAGCTTCGAGTGTTTTGAAATGTACCATATATCAAGAGAAAGTAACACCAGGGTTGACCTGCTCTTAAGCTGGCCGGTACTAAGAAGACCAGACACCTTAAGACCATCATTCAGGAAACACTCCAGACTCCCACCATAGACACCCATGAGGTAATGGCTGGCAAAGTGGAGGAACACAATTATCTTTCCACATAGAGAATATTTCTGATCTTGGTTTTAAAGTTGTCTCCTATATTTCCTTCTCCAATTATCTTTCCTTTGTTGTTGTCGCCATAAGTGACAAATCCTCCATCTTTTAGAGTCAAATTTGTAAGCATGGACTTGTCACTCGTCATGTGTCTATTGCATCCAATGTCTAAGAACCATAATGATGATTTTGCTCTAAGACACACCTGCAACAATCAAATCAAGTGACAAAGAAAGGTACCTAATTAAGGTTAGGTCTATAAGGGTTAGCTATTTTTCTCTTTTTCTTTGGAACCCAAATGCAGTCTCTACTAGGCACATAGAACCTCTTAGCATAACACCTATGAGATGTGTGACCTTTCTTCATGAAGTAATTGCAAGTTACGGATTTTGATGCTATTTCAAAATGAGTCATTTGGTTATGCTTTGTTTTTGAAAAGCTTCTTTGATTCATCTGTTTTGGAGGTACAAACTTGGTCTTTCCAAAAGGTTTTGTTCTATGTTTGTAACCCAATCCAGATGTATCTTCAACATACTTTTGTATACTTAGCATTTGATCTAAACTGCATTTTCCTCTATAAAGCCTTTTAAAAAGATCAACTAAGTAAGAATTTTCTGAAAGCAATAACATATATTTTTCAGATTGACTACTTTTGAAATCATCAAACTCTTTTTGTAAAGCTTTGCATTTAACCACATTTGATGAAGAAGAGGCACACACACCACCATTAGCTTTGTAGCTTGAAATGAGTTTTTCATTTTCTTCTTTCAAGTTACAAAGTTCAGCTTGCATTGCTGCAAGTTTGGTGACATGCCATCTAAGGTTACCTTTCAGCCTATTGTTGGATTTTGCAAGTTTTTAAGCCTCCTCATGCATTTCATGAAAAGCATAAACAATTTGATCAAATTCAGGATTTACTTTTGATTCAACACTTGAGAATTCTTCATCTTCATTAATTGTGGAAGTGAGACATACATTAGCTTCTTCATTCTCACTTGATGATTCAGAAGTTATTGAGGCATTATCTTCCCATGCTATGTAGGCTTTCTTTGGCTTTCCTTCTTTCTTTGCCTTCTGTTCACCGAACTGTTTTTTCAAGAATATAGGACATTCAGATTTAATGATGCCTTGCTTACCACATTCAAACCAGTTGTAGTTGGTGTTGCTGTTGTTGTTGTCATTTCTTTTGTTGAACTTTGAGAACTTCCTGTACTTTTTGTTCTTCATGAACTTGCTGAATCTTTTGACTATTAGGTTCAAGTGTTCATCACCTTCATCTTCACTTAAGTCTTCTTCTTTTTCCACACTTGAGGATGCAAATTTCAAGGCTATACTCTTTTGTTTCTTATCTGCATCTTTTGCATGTGTTAGTTGAGACATTTCTAATTCATACTCAAGCAGCTTACCAAATAGTGCAGCCATGGACATCTTTGAAAGATCTTTTGACTCCTTGATTGTTGTCACCTTTGGTTGCCATGGTCTTGTTAGACACTTCAAGATCTTGATGTTTAACTCTTCAGCATCAAGTATCTTTCCAAGACCAAGAAGATGATTTACAATGTGAGTGAATCTTGTTTGGAACTGAGATATGTTTTCTGTTGTGTTCATCTTGAACATATCATACTCATGAATTAAGGGATGCTTCCTTGATCTTCTAACTTCATTTGTCCCATCATGAGTGATTTCCAACATCTCCTATATCTCCTTTGCGCTTTTACACCTAACAATTCTAAAGAATTCATCAGATGAAAGTGCAGAAGTAATCATGTTCTTAGCTTTAAAATCATATTGAACTACTCTCTTTTCTGCATCTTTCATCTCATCCCATTCTTTGGGAATCATTTCATTATCAAATTTTTTTATTGGAATCAAAGGACCTTTTTCTATTGCATTCTATTCACTGGGGTCATTTGATTGAATGAATATCTACATTCTGTTTTTCCAAAAACTGAAATGATCTCCTTCAAACATCGAAGGACGATTGAAGAAGGCACCCTCCTTGAAGGTAATGTATATGGTATTCATTTTCTTTAAAAAAGATAGTGATCTTGAATAACACTCAAGAACCTGCTCTGATACCAATTGAAAAAAGTATGAATACACACAATAACCAAGAGGGGAGGTGAATTGGTTTAAACTTGGTCTTTTAAAATCTTTAAAATAATTAGAGTAGTTATGATTGTATCACAAAAACACCCTTTGAAATCTTTCAGTCAATCAAGTACCAACCTTCAAAGAAAGCAATAGTTAAAAATATATTTCTGTTGATCTTGAAAAGATTATCCAAATGAATGACAATCAATGACAACAAGAAGAGATAAAGAGAAAGTATTCAACACCAAGAAATATACTGGTTCGCTCCTCAACTTGAGAAGCTACATCCAGTTTCGTCTAACCAACTTGGTTAGAGTTCCACTATTCACAAAATTCTTTTCTTACAAGCTTACAACAATCACCTTTAATCAACCCTAGATTAAGATCAGAAATCTAATATCCTTAGACTCTTAGTGATCAAGACATAGAGAATCCCTTTTCTACTATTCCCTTTAGAGAAACCTACTCCAGACAAGCCTTAAGAAATTTTTTGTAATAGTAACAAACAAATTGAAATTATAAAACAAATTACAAACAAAATTTAATGGAACGAGACAACCTGATGATCCAATGTATATAAATGCATATGATTTACTAATCTTGATCCAAGTTGAATGAAAACAAATTTCAGAGCAAACTCTCCAAGAACTTCTTTAGAATCTTGTCCAAGAAGAAATCTTTCAATGTAACATGAAGATTTAGAATTTGTGGGACAAGAGCTCAGTGACTCAAAGTATCTCTTCTCACTTCAGAAGGCTTTTTAAAATCTATTGAAATTTCGTTGTGTAATCGATTAATTCATTCTTCATGGCTCAAGTAATAGATTACCATATTCTGATAATTGATTAAGGCAGTGCGAAATAGTTTTTCCAAAACTTAAACCATGAGCACTTGGCTTTTATGCAATCATGAAAACATAATATGTACTTTTATGAAAACCATGAATGCAAGCCAATGAATGATGTTTATGCAATGCAATGGATCATAGGATGAAAATCTTATACATCCAAAGAATACATATGTCTTCAATTGAATAACATGTAAAAGCTAAAACTTATCTAAGACTAAGAGCCTCAGCATCTTCATCCTCTTCAAGTTCCCCCTGTATCTAACAAATTCATCTCCCCAAATGTTTGTTTTTCTTCTCTGACTCTTAATATATTTTGTTGTTTATTTTATTTCGCATTTATATTTACATACATTATCATTTGAAAAACCCAAAAAAAAATTATTCTGTTCATTGCTTAAAATTTGATATATACAAACTCTGAGTTCAATCCTTGTGAATTCGACACTCGGCCTTATCGTTTTATTCCTACTTAGACAAATTCGTACATTTGTCAATCAGTAAACAAAATTTTGGCGCTGTTTCTGGGGACTTTGTTCCTTGTACTCGGTAGATAATATACCCTTATTTTAAGCATTTTATATTTTTATGTTTTCTAACATTAAGATTTTTTTTTAAAATTCAAAATTCAAAATTTAAATCTTTTAGATTTTATTTTATATTATCTTTTATCTTTATCTTATTAGATTTAATATCTTTCTAATTTATCTTAAAGAATTTCAGGAATTTAGTTTCTTTTTTATTTCCCTTTTGATACAAAATTTTGTAATTTTTTTAAAATTAACATGAAATAACATTACACATTTTTAATTTTTAATTTTTATCATAAATTTTTTTATCTTAATTTTTTATTTAAATATGTTTTTTTATCGTATATTTTTATCTTAAATATTTTTTTAAATTAATCTTAAATCTATTTTTTATATTAAATTCATTTTCTTAACAAAATTTTGAAAAAAATAAAAAAATAAAAATTTTATTTATTTTTTAAAAAAATTATCTTTTTCTTGTGAGTTTGTGGTCGAGGGTGGAACCTTTGAAGAACCTGATCCATCGAAGATATTTGGAGTAGTATGCTTAGAAAACAAAGGATTCTTGGTAGCCAATTAGAGATGTTGTCTTAGCATCTTAAATCATACAAATAGGGGTCAGTCACCCACAACCTATCAATTGTGATTTTTGTGGAGGAGAGCATTTCAATGATAATCGTCATCTTTACTCCATGAAAAATTCTTGGTGGGAGCAAGAGTTACACCTTTACAATCAATATGAAGAAGAAAAAATCTTTAATCTTGAGAATCTGTTGATGCAATTCAGAGGGATCAGTCACCCACAACCTATCAATTGTGATTTTTGTGGAGGAAAGCATTTCAATGAGAATTGTCATCTTTACTCCATGAAAAATTCTTGGTGGGAGCAAGATTTATACCCTTACAATCAATATGAAGAAGAAAGAATCTCTAATCTTGAGAATGTGTTGATGCAATTCATGGAAACTTCCCAAGCTTGCTTCAAAACCAATCAAAACTCAATTCAAAATATGGAGATCCAAGTTGGTGAGCTAGTAAAAGAAGTGGCTGAAATGTCTTTTTTGGTCACAAAGGAAGAAAATTTTGTAGAGGTTATAACACATGAGGAGAGTCTTGTAGAAAACCATGATTCACAAAAAAAAGATTAAGAAAAATAGAGAAAAGTGAGGAGAAAACACAACAACAATGGGATAAGTGCTCACAAGTAGAAATTCAACAAGAAAGCATTTTCCAAGTCAATACCTCTCCTCATCAATTGATTGGAAAGAAAGAAAGGCATGGAGAATGTGATAAATCCATAAGTGCCATTTTTTCCTTGATCGCCAACACTTCCCTTGCAATGATATGGAAGTTGTTCCATGTATACATGATTTTCATGGAGTCTCTAGCTAAGAAGAAAAAATGCAAGAAATGTGTGTTCTATTTGACCTTCATGCCACCATGAAGGCATTTGTTCTATCAAGCTATTGATGTTAAAGAAGCGCTTACTAGGAGGCAACCCAACATTCCTACCTTTTTCTTTATTTCTATGAAGTATTTAATTTTTGTGTGAATTTAAATTTCTTTTATCTCATTTTTGTCTGTCCTTTACAAATAACCTCTTGAAAATGATAAGGGTCTGCCTCTCAACCATGTATTCAGGAGCTACTTCTTCCCATGCTAACCAGCCTTCCCTACAGGCAATATCTCCCGATGTAGAGCCTTCATCAACTCCTTCTCCATCAGTCGATCATGACTCTAGAGGACTTTCTTGAGCAGGTTGCTTGGCCTAGGGACATACCTTCCTTTTTCAGAGGGTGCTGCCTCTGGAGCTACAGAGGGACCATCTGATGACATAGATGTTGCAAAGGATGATGATTACATTACAGATGTCACAGTGGCTCAGGGAGCGTGGGACCCATGGCTAACACAGGATTGAGGCCATCTTTTTCTTTTTCTAGACTTATTCTTTTCTTTTTTGTTTTTCTTTTCTTTCTCTATTTTATTTTCTGCATCTATCATTAAATTTTTGCACTCTAGTCATTTAAATTTTGCAATTTACAGTTTCTTTAATTTTGCATAATAGATAGCTATTTTGATGACACTGTTTGAGCATGTTTTGATTTAATCGATCGTATGATTGAGTTTTTGCATCTTGTTAAAGTGGTGAATTTATGATTCTTAATTGAACACAAGATGTTGTTGATTGATGTTTTTATGAATTCAATGTGTGTGGGTGAATCGATTAGCTTGCATGACAGAAAATCTTATGAAAGAAAAACTTATGCTTCAAGTTACCATGTGAGTTGTGTGCATCTGAACTATGAGAGAACAATGGTTTTTGCTTTTCTGGTTTTGCATGATTCTTGAACTATTTTGAATGCATACACTATATGGATATGGTCAAGGCCTTGTTGATAAATTAATTTTAGCCACTTAGACAAAAAGCCAACTTGTTGAAAGTAAATGTTAAATCTTTTCACCCCTTTTAAGCCTAACTGAGAATGAATTTGTTCTTGAACCCTGAACTTAAAGCATATGTAATTATGTTCACCTTACCTTAGGTTATAGGAGAGCATCACTTATGTATCAAGGCAAATTTGTGCCAAATTTGGTGGAGTATGTTGGTTAAATAAATCTTGTGTAGGAATAAAGCAAGAAGCAAATAGAGGACCAGAACTACATTATACCTTGGTACAAAAAAAAGGTTTTGGAAATAAGAATCGAAAAGCAAATTGATTTCAAAGAAACCTCTATGTTGCTGTTGATAGTGGCAAGTTAAATAAGGTTGGGAGAAAAAGGAAAAGGGATCCCCTGAAGTGAGTAGGGAATATGTGAAAGCTCTCCTAGAATCAATCTATTTGAATTCCAAGAAAAACCATGATTTCTTTGTTAGCCCGGCCACGTTACAAGCTTAATAAAATCCTTAGTGATCCATGTGGTGTGTGTGTGTGTGTGCGTGTGATGACATTGAATGAGATAATGTGCAAAGCTGAGATTTGTAACTTCAATTGGAATGAATGGAATATACATAACTGAAACACTTGTGTTGCTTGAGAGAAACACTTACCTTGTGAGGAGTGAAAGCAAAGGTTGACCTTTCTGTGATAATTGTCATTCTTGATAACCTTTTTCTCTTTGAATGCCTTATTTACATAAATTCATCATGAAACCATAGTGAGTGTGAACTTAAGGATTGAATACTGAAATTGTTTTGGAAGTATGCATTTATCTCAATTGTTGTGATTTGGTTACAATCTTGACATTGCCAGTAATGTAACTAGTTTAGCAATTGCTTACTTTTGCTTGAGGACAAGCAGAACTTTAAATTTGGGGGAGTTTCATAATTGCCATTTATATGTAAATTATGCATTTAAATTACAAAGCAATTATCTTCTTTTTCCTCTTTTAATGCTTCTTTTGTGATTGAAACATAGAAATTTAGCTTTTTCTGAGTTTTTATCCAATAAATGCTAAAATTAGTTGATTTATAGTGTTGGTTGTATTTTCTTTGTAGGATTACTCATTAAAGACTTGGAAGATGGATTGAGGATATGGGTTTAGTGTGCACATATAGGCTTAGCGCGCACATATGGGCTTAGCGCGTCAACAATATAAAAAAAACAATTAAGCAAAGTTTCGATTATAAAAAGGGGGGAGCAGTCAAAGAAAAAATTATGAGAAGCCAAAGAGTAACCCAAGGACAAAGGAGAGAAGAATTCACTCCACAAAAAGTGGCTTATGCCTCTTGTTCTACCAGTTTTCTCCATTTTCTACCATTATCTTGTGTTTTCCTTTGTTTTGTAAGCCTCTCATGACAATGAGAGGCTAAACCACTGATTGTTAGGGGTTCAATAACCAAGCACTCCTGATGTAACAATTCTTACTATCTATTTAATGCTATTTTCATATTATTGTTCTTTTATGAATCTTCTGTCATATTTGTCGTCTGATCATCCATGTGCATGTAATGTTATGAGGGTTTTGTTGTATGTAGGGGGAGCTGCAAGAAGATCAAAGTAAGGCTGAAGCAATTGACTTGATGTTTTAGCTTTTTACATGCCCAATCAATTTGAAGGCATTTGTAATTTGTCTAAGTAGATCAAGTACATGAGCTTGTGATCCTTGCATTGCATTTGCATTCTCATTAACATGCATACGTGTTTTCATTAAAGTGTTAAAGCTATTCAATTATTTTAAAAGAAATTAAGTTCTCATGGTTATGTTTTTGGAAAAATGAAATCTCACTGCTATAATTGATTACACAATGATTATAATCGATTAAAGGCTTTGTCTTAAATCTAGAAAAGCCATGAAGAACATATTAATCAATTACTAGCTTCTTGTAATCAATTACTTAGTACAAAATGAAAAGCATGCCTCACTGACTTAATCGATTACCATGACATTGTAATCGATTACCTTAGTTCATTATTAAATATGCATGATTGCTTTAATCGATTACCACAAACCGTAATCGATTACACAGGCTTATTTCATATTTGAGCTTCACTGCTTTAATCAATTACATCATGTATTAATCGATTATCTTGTTCTTGAAAATTTTTCTAGAAAGCTCAAGAACATATTAATCGATTATATGGTGTAATAATCGATTAATGATGATAAAATAATCTATTACACTAATGTTTTAATCGATTACATTCTGTTAAATCAGTTTTCTATTTAAAGCTCTATGGATCTGCACTTTAAAAGAACAAATCACTTTCAAATCTGTGAGTGACCCAAAGGTTTTTCTAAGCTTTCTAAAGTTCAAGACACTGATTTACTGAGTGAAACACATCTTGGGTGAGATCAAATGATTATTGATTTTTTGTGATGATGTGTTAAAGATAAAGAGTTTTTCAAGAGAGTTGATTCTAAGCATTGGCATTCATACAACCTAGATTGATTAGTAACTTTGTTCATTCATTCATTCAATCATTAAGGATCACAGGTTGTGTCTCTCTTGAATCTTTCTTTTAGATTTTCTGAGTTTCAATTTTTTGTTGTGAATATCAAATAGATTCTTTCAAGCTTTCTAGAGTAGTGTTCTCTAGGGATAAATATTTGAGTAGGGTTCTCAGAATCTTTGTGATTTGTATTCTAATAGTGTTTTAGAATTCAAATTCTTTATCTAGGGTTGATAAAGATAATCACTTGTAAATTTCTTGTAAAAGAATACTTTTGATTTAGTGAAAACTTTGACCTAGTGTTGGTTAGAAGACACTGGATATAGCCTCCATGTTAGTGAGGTGAACCAGTATAAATTGCTGTGTTTTTGTTCTAAATTTGAATATCTTTCATTACTTCTATTTGGGTGATCAAATTATAATCAACAAGAAGTAATTCTGTCATTACATGCATTACAAGGTGTTTCTTGATTGAAAGGAAATTTATGTTTTTGATAAAAGGTGATTGCGTGATACGATCCAAGTTTTAATTCCACAAATTGTTTTAGAGAAATTTTAAATATCTGTTTTAATAAATTCACCCCATCTTCCTCTTGGTTATTTGAAGAGTGTTCATTGTGTTTTCAATTGGTATCAAGAGCTAATTCTTGAAAGTTATTCAAGATCACTTTCTTTTTAAAGAAAATGAATACTACTCAAATAACTTTTAGAGAGGGAGCTTTTCTCAATTGTCCACCGATGTTTGAAGGAGAGCATTTTAGTTTTTGGAAAAATCGTATGCAAATCTTTATTCAATCAAATGACCCTGGTGCATGGAATGCTATTGAAAAAGGTCCTTTGGTCCCAATGAAAACTATTGATAATAATTTGATTCCCAAAGAATGAGATGCAATGACAGATGCTGAAAAAAGAGTTGTGCAATATGATTTTAAAGCTAAAAATATGATTACATCTGTTCTTTCTTCTGATGAATTCTTTAGAACTGTTAGGTGTAAAAGTGCAAAAGAAATGGGGGAGATGTTGGAGGTAACTCATGAAGGAACAAATGAAGTAAGGAGATCAAGGAAGCATGCCTTGATTCATGAATATGAGATGTTCAAGATGAGTAATACTGAAAACATATCTCAACTACAAACAAGATTTACTCACATTGTTAACCATCTTCTTGGTCTCGGAAAGACTTTTGATGCTGAAGAATTAAACATCAAAATACTAAAGTGCCTCACAAGACCAAGGCAACCAAAAGTTAAAGCAATAGAGGAATCCAAAGATTTGTCCAATATGTCCATGGCTGCACTTTTTGGTAAGCTTCTTGAGTATGAACTTGAAATGTCACAACTAACCAATGCAGAAGATGCGAATAAGAAGCATAAAAGCATAGCCTTGAAAGTTGCATCCTCTAAGGTGGAAAAGGAAGAAGACTCAAGTGAAGAAGATGAAGATGACAACATGAATCTAATTGTCAAAAAGTTCAGCAAATTCATGAGCAGAAACAAGAACAGAAAGTTTACAAAGTTCAACAAGAAAAATGACAACAGCAACAACAACATCACCACCTCTACTAACTTCACTTGCTTTGAAGGTGGTAAACCTGGACACATTAAATCTGAATGTCCAATTTTTTTGAAAAAACAACAAGGTGAGAGGAAGACAAAGAAAGAAGGGAAGTTAAAGAAGGCATATATAGCATTGGAAGACAATGATTCAACAACCTTTGAATCAACAAGTGAGAATGAAGAAGCAAATGTTTGTTTCACATCCACATTAAGTGATAACGAAGAGTTCTCAAGTGTTGAAACTGAGGTAAATTCTGAATATGATAATATTGTTAATGCTTTCATGAGATGCATGAAGAGGCCCAAAAGCTTGCACAAACCAATAATAGGCTAAAAGGTAATCTCAAATGACATGTTACAAAAATTGCTAAATTGCAATCTGAACTTTGTAATTTGAAAGAAGCAAATGAAAAGCTGATTTCAAGTTACAATGCTAATGGATGTGTATGTGCCTTATCAATTTCAAATGTCAATAAATGCAATATTTTACAAAAGGAATTTGATGATTACAAAAAGAGTCAAGGTGAAAAATATATGCTTTTACTTTCAGAAAATTCTTACTTGGTTGATCTTTGAAAAGACTCTATAGAGGAAAATGTAGTTTGAATCAAATGCTTAGTGTTCCAAAGTATGCTGGAGATACTTCTGGTTTGGGTTACAAACATGGATCAAAATCTTTTGGAAAAACAAAGTTTGTACCACCAAAATAGAAATATTAAAGAAGCTTTTCAAAAACCAAGTATCATCAATTGAATCATTTTGAAAAAGCATCAAAATCTATTACTTGCAATTATTGCATGAAGAAAGGCCATACATCTATTAGGTGCTATGCTAGGAGATACTATGTGCCTAATGGTGAATGCATTTGGGTGCCTAAAAGAAAAAGGAATTCAACTAACCCTTATGGACCCAACCCACATTGGGTACCTTTCTTTGTCACTTAATTTGAATTTTGCAGGTGTGTGTAAGAGCAAAATCAGCATTATGGTATCTTGATAGTGGTTGCTCTAGGCACATGACAGGTGACATGTCCATGCTCATAAATTTGACTCTCAAAGATGGAAGATATGTCACTTATGGTGATAATAATAGAGGAAAGATCATTGGAGAAGGTAATATAGGAGATAGCTTCAAAACAAAGATAAAGAATGTGCTTTATGTGGAAGGATTGAAGCACAACCTCCTAAGCATAAGCCAACTATGCGATAAACGACTCAATATCTCCTTCAATGACAATTGCTATCTTATTTGTGATGGTAAAAGTGGTAAGGTTATCCATGTTGGTAAGAGAAAGGGTACATCTATGTTCTATCCATTGAGCATGCATTCATTCATAACACTAGCTACCTTGTAAGTAAAACTAATGAAACATGGTTATGGCATAAGACATCTAGTCATATAAACATGCATCATATGAACAAGCTTGTAAGAAAGGATTTGGTCATAGGTTTGCCTAAGCTTAAGTTTGAGAAGGATAAAATATGTGAAGCTTGTCAAATAGGGAAACAAAACAAGAATTCTTTTCAAAGTAAAAATGTTGTTTCTACTTCTAGACCTCTTGAATTGCTTCATATGGATTTATTTGGTCCTTCTAGAACCATGAGCTTGGGGGTTAATTTATATGGGCTTGTTATTGTAGATGATTACTCAAGATACCCATGGACTTTATTCATAAGATCCAAGAGTGATGCATTCACAGCATCTAGAAAGTTAGCCAAGATAATTCAAAATGAAAAAGCATGCAATATTGTTTCAATTAGAAGCGATCATGGTGGAGAATTCCAAAATGAAGATTTTGAAAAGTTTTGTGAAGAATTTGGAATTAATCACAATTTCCAGCTCCAAGAACACCTCAACAAAATGGTGTTGTGGAGAGGAAAAACAGATCCCTTGAGGAAGGTGCAAAAACACTTCTAAATGAAACAAACTTGGCTAAACATTTTTGGGCTGATGCTATAAGTACGGTTTGCTATACTTTGAATAGGATTCTCATAAGGACTATTTTGAAGAAAACCCCTTATGAACTATACAAAGGAAGGAAACCAAACATATCTCATTTTAGAGCATTTGGCTGCAAGTGTTTTGTATTAAACAATGGTAAAGATTCTCTTGGCAAATTTGATTCTAAAGTTGATGAAGCAATTTTTCTTGGTTATTCTTTGCAAAGTAAAGCTTATAGGATCTTTAATAAAAGAACATTGTGTGTTGAGGAATCTGTCCATGTCATATGTGATGAGTCTAATCCCTCCAAGGAGGAATTGGAGTGTGATATTGATGCAGGACCAATGGAAGAATTTCTGCAATTTAATGATCTAAATAAAAAAGAAAAAGCAGAACCAAATGATGAATTGGAACAGTCAACTCCTTTACAAAAGCACAAGGATTGGAGAACAACTAAAGATCTTTCTCTTGACAATATAATAGGGGAAGTATCCAAGGGAGTTTCTACTAGATCCTCTTTAAGAAATCTTTGTTGTACTATGGCTTTTGTTTCATAGATTGAACCAAAAAGCATTGACCAAGCTTTGCTTGATGAACATTGGTTGAAGGCTATGCATGATGAATTGAATCAATTTAAAAGAAATGAAGTTTGGCAATTAGTTCCTAGACCCTCTACTCATAAACCTATTAGCACAAAATGGGTTTTTCAAAACAAGCTAGATGAAAGTGGCATCATAGTAAGGAACAAGGCTAGATTGGTTGCTAAAGGATACAACCAAGAGGAAGGCATAGACTATGATGAAACCTATGCTCCAGTTGCTAGGTTAGAATCCATTAGGTTGTTGCTTCCATATGCATGTTTGATGGACTTTAAATTGTTTCAAATGGATGTTAAGAGTGCATTTTTAAATGGCTACATTGAAGAAGAAATATATGTAGACCAACCTCCTGGATTTATTGATTACAAGCATCCTGACAATGTTTTCAAACTAAGAAAAGCCTTATATGGTTTGAAACAAGCTCCAAGATCTTGGTATGAGAGATTGAGCAAATTTCTGCTTGACCAATCTTTCATAAGAGGACAAGTTGACAAAACCTTGTTCATCAAGAAAAGAGGCAATGACATTTTGTTGGTTCAAATCTATGTAGATGATATTATATTTGGTTCATCTAATCAATCTATGTGTAGAGAATTTTCTGTCTCAATGCAGAAAGAGTTTGAGATGTAGATGATATTATAATGTTTTGATTGCAGACAACACGAGATTATGATTACAATGCTGAGATATTTATTTTATATGCGAGGAATCGATGTTTAGTAAATATTCTTAGGATTCTCAACTGCGAGGGATTGATTTGGGGTGATTTAATGTGTGCATCAATAAGGATAGAAAATGATTTATACATGATAATGTTAATTGGATACTAAGGGTATGAATGATGAAGTCCAATCCTACACTTTTCTTGAATTAATTAAACTCGTTCTACTTATTTCCGTAGTTTTCCATAATTCTGACGCACTTAATCTGTTATTTCCGTTCTTTCTTTACATTCGTATTTTTTTGTTATTTTCACAAACTCATGAAATCCCGCTTTTACTTGTTGTACATAAACTATTAAACTGTTACTTTTATTTAAGATAACTGAGTAACTCAAGTCCCTGTGGAGACGAACTATTATAAATTTTGTAACTTGCGACGGCATTGGTACGCTTGCCAATAGTCTAACAAGTTTCTGACGCCGTTGCCGGGGACTTGAGTCACTTAGTTCTTTTAGATTTAAATTTTCAGTTTAGTAGGACATTTTCTTTACTTTGTTAATTATCTTGATTTTGATTTTGTATAAATTCTCGTATTATATTTTCACTAAACCTCGGTGCTTACGGGATATTGTACTTGTTCTTTTTTCCTTTATGTGAGGTAAATTTTCTGCAGATAAACCTTTATTTGATCCAGAAATTACCAAGACAAAAAGGAAAAACATGAAGAAAAAGAAACAAGCAGAAAATAAGCCACCAGGTGAAACTTCTTCTATTGATTCTCCTTCACAAGAAAAGCCACTTGTAATTGATAATATGGTTGATCGAGGATGAGAAGGAAATAGACCACCAAGGAGGACTCTTGGTGACTATGCTTACCAACAAGGAGCAAACAATTATAATAGCATAGTCATTCCTCCTTTCAACAATAAAACTGTGGAACCGAAGCCAACATTACTCAGTCTAATTGGCTCACATCCCTTTGCTGGAATGGATCATGAGGATCTATACACATACTTGTCTACATTCATGGAGCTATGCAATACCATGGTAGCTTCTGACGAAGATGCTGAAGCTGTTTACCTTAGAGCTTTTCCATTTTCTTTGACAGGTAAAGCAAAGACTTAGCTTCAATCCCAACCAAACAAAAGTCTCAACACTTGGGAAGAATTAGAGGGAAAATTCATTGCTAGATTCTTTCCTCCATCTAGATTCATAAGTGCAAAATCAACAATTGCTACTTTTTCCCAAGGAGTAGATGAACCTCTCTATGAGATATGGGAGAGATTCAAATCATTATTCCGGAGGTGCCCAAATCACAATTTTGATGATGTTGCAAACCTACACATTTTTTACAGTGGTTTGAGACCTCAGATAAAAATGATTCTTGATGCCTCAGCTGGAGGTACTATGATGCCAAAAAGCCCAGAGGAAGCAATTACAATCATTGACTCCATAGCAGCCAGTGATTACCAGTCTCACCCTGATAGATCTCCAGTACAAAGGAAAGGTATGATTGAGCTAGATACTCAAAATGCAATTCTAGCTCAGAATAAATTGTTAACTCAGCAAATAGAGGCCTTAACAAAACAAATAGGCCAACTTCCTCAACAAATTCAGCATGGAGAATCATAGAAAACATACGCAGCTCCTCGAGTTCAACAAGTTCTGAGATGTGATTTCTGTGGAGGCGAACATCAAAATGGCCACTGTCCAGCACCTGGTGATTGTCAACCAGAAGAAGAGGCTCATTATTTGCAAAATTAGATCAGACCTCAACAGAATTATCAAGGAAATTACCAAGGCTATCAAGGTGTTCCAGGTTCAAATCAATCATATGGTTGGAGACAAAATAATAATGCATATACTGCTCCCACTAATCCTCCTTTTGCAGGTCCTTCTAACAACTCATATGCAGGTGATTGAGTATTTTTAGTTTAATATTTTTCTATTCTTCTTAGCTTATTTGAATTATCTTGGACTTTTATTTTCCCATTCTAATTCAGTTTTTTCCTTAGGCAAACAAGTGGGCTTAATTGATAATTGTTGCTTATTGTCGGAGTTTTTGCTTACTTGACCTATATTCCTTGTGCAGGACCTAGAGATCTCTACAGAACTCCAAATGGCACATATGAGTAGTCCCTGGAAAGATAAGGAAAATATCTACAATTTTGTCACACATAAGCCAAGGCCAATTATGTCATTTTGAGGGTCATTTTAGACTTGGAAGTCAGAACCACTGCACTTGAATTTTGGGCTGCGAAATTGGTGTAATTAGTAATTAGTTAGATTAGTTGGGCTTAATTATGGCCTATCCTTTCCTACTGACTGAGTCACTATATTTTAGTGATTTTAGTTATTGGATGGACACACTTCATTTTAGCAAAAACATATTTTGTAGTGACTTTTAGAAGTTTTTAGAATTAAAACTCTTTCTCTTGTTTTCTCTCAATTGTTCTTTATTGCTCTTCACTGTTCTTCATTTTCATTTATGTTCTTCCATTTTCTTGCACTAATTTCATGGGGCTTTCGTTGATGATGATCATGGAAGGCTAAACAATCAATCCAAGGATCCAGCCCAAGCAAGGAGAATTTGAGTTCTGGTTTGGTATTTCAAATTCTGTATGAATGTTCACTTTCTTCTTTAGTCCTCTATTCAATTTTCATGATTATGAATGTGTTTAGGATTGAAAATGGATTAGGTTATGGATTCATTTCCTAATTTCAAATTTTAATCACAGATTATTTGGATGATATTTCAATTAGGTTTGTGGTTTCAATTAATTTAGGGGTTAATTCGATTGAATTGCTTCTAATAAAATTGAAGGAACTTTCATAACAAGATCATTATCTGAGAACTATGATAATTCGCATTGCTTGGTTTGGTAAATTGGATTGATTCTTTTTAATCTATTTTAGAATACCAATTATCAATTCTGTTAGTTTCTATTTTGCTACGTTTTTCTGCAATTTTCGTTTATCGCATGCAAACTATTTGATAAAAATTCCTCTATTATTTACTAGTGAATTGAAGTTGGAACCATATTGATTGTGTCTCTAAGTCGACCTAGGTTAATCATGTGCTACAGAATTAGCGTAGTTTAATTGTTTTGAAGCGATACGACATCGGTTATTAGCAGATCCTTCTAATAATTCTTATACAGGTCCTTCAAATAGGGGTCCACAACAACAAGCTCAGCCTGATAGATTGTCAAAAATGGAAGACACTCTCACCCAGTTTATGCAGATGTCCATCACCAATCAAAAGAATACTAATGCTTCCATAAAAAATCTCAAAGTTCAACTTGGACAACTTGCAAAACAACTTTCTGAGCATAGAGGTGGATCTTTCTCAGCAAACACACAAGTCAACACAAAGGAACAATGTAAGTTAATTATAACAAGGAGGGGGACTGTGGTTGGTTTGAAGGATGATAAGAAATGGAGAAATGAAGGAGTTGTAGAAAAAATGAGGAAAATAAAGGAGTTGAAAAAGAAAATGATGAAGTGATGACTAAAGAAAAAGTTGAAAAAAAAATAGTAGATGAAGAGGAGAAGCAGAAATCAAAGCAACAAACAACTGATAAAGGCAAAGCTATGCTAACTCCTCCACCAGTTCAGCATATGCCTTATCCACATGCTCCATCAAAGAAAGCAAAAGGAAAGGCAGTACAAGCGCTTCTTAAATATTTTCAACAACTGCATATTAACATTCCTTTCTCTGAAGCATTGGAGCAGATGCCAACATATGCTAAATTCATGAAAGATCTACTTACAAAGAAGAAAAGATACATGGATGATGAAACAATAGAGTTGGATGCAAGTTGTAGTGCAATTATCCAAAAGACCATTCCAAAGAAATCAAGAGATACCGGTAGTTTCAGAATTCCTGTGACTACTGGGAAATTATTAGTGGAAAAGGCACTTCTTGATTTAGGAGCAAGCATCAACCTTATACCATTATCCATGGTCAAACGGATAGGGGAAGTAGAAATCAGACCAACAAGGATGACTTTGCAGTTAGCTGCAATAACTATTAATCATCCTTATGGCATCATTGAAGATGTATTGGTGAAAGTTGACAAATTTTTCTTTCCAGTTGACTTTGTAGTGATGGATATAGATGAGGACAGTGAAGTTCCATTAATTCTTGGTAGACCTTTTATGAAGACTGCTAAGGTTTTGATTGATGTTGATGAAGGAAAACTCACTATGAGAGTGCAAGATGATGAAGTGCAGTTCAATGTCCTTGAAGCCATGAAACACCCTACAGATAAAAGAGAGTGTTTTAGAGTAGATGTTCTGGATGAGGTAATTTCTGACTCTAAAAGATTGATTCACAAAAAATATGGTTTAGAGAAAGCATTGACCAAAGTATTCAAAGACAGAGTTGAATGTGAAGATAAGGAAAGATCAGATTGTCTTCAACAGCTGAATTCTTGCAAATAAATTCTTTTTCATCAATCCCTCTTTGAAGAATTAAAGGAAGATAAGCAAAAAGAGGAATCAAAGCTGGAACTAAAGGTATTACCTTCACATTTAAAATATGTTTTTCTTGCAAGTGATTCCCAGAAACCGGTGATCATTAATGTAAATCTTTCTGAAGAAGAAGAAAAGAAATTGGTAAAAATTTTGTAGAAAAACAAAGCCGTTGGTTGGACCTTATCAGACCTAACAGGTATTAGTCTATCTTATTGTATGCATAGAATTTTAATGGAAGAGGATTATAAACATGTAGCTCAGCCGCCGAGACATCTTAATCCAACCATGAAAGAAGTTGTCAAAAAGGAAGTAGTCAAGCTACTTGAAGCTAGAATGATATATCCTATTTCAGATAGTCAATGGGTAAGCCCTGTATAGGTAGTACCCAAGAAAGGTGGTATAACTGTTGTTAAAAATGATAAAAATGAGCTTATTTCAACTCATACTATTACGGGTTGGAGAATGTGCATTGATTACAGGAAGCTCAATAAAGCCACCAGAAAAGATCATTTTGCATTACCTTTTATGGATCAAATGCTGGAGAGACTAGCAAGTCAAAATTTTATTGTTTCTTGATGGTTATTTAGGATATAATCAAATTAATGTTAATCCTGAAGATCAAGAGAAAACAACTTTTCCTTGTCCCTTTGGTGTCTTTGCTTACAGGAAAATGCCTTTTGGTCTTTCTAATGCACTTGCTACATTTCAGCGATGCATGCTTGCTATCTTTTATGATCTTGTTGAAAAAAATATTGAAGTATTCATGGATGATTTTTCTGTTTTTGGTTGTTCTTTTGATCTATGCTTGTCTAACCTAGATAATGTTTTGAAGCGATATGTTGAAACAAATATTGTGCTCAATTGGTAGAAATGCCATTTTATGGTAACTGAAGGTATTGTATTGGGACACAAGATTTCTGTTTATGGAATTGAAGTTGACAAAGTCAAGGTGGACGTCCTTGAAAAATTGCTTCCACCAACAAATTTCAAAGGCATTAGAAGCTTTTTGGGACATGCAGGATTTTACAGGCGATTCATTGAGGATTTTTCTAAGATTGTCAAACCCTTGAGCAATCTCTTGAACAAAGAAGTTCCATTTCATTTTAATGATTCCTATTTAAAATCTTTTGAGACTTTGAAACAAAAACTGATTTCTGCACCCATAATTACTACACCAAATTGGACACTTGATTTTGAAATAATGTTTGATGAAAGTGTTTATGCTGTAGAAGCAATTCTGGGTCAGAGGAAAAATAAAATTTTCCATATTATACATTATGCAAGCAAAGTTTTAAATGAAGCTCAAATTAATTATGCAACAACTGAGAAAGAATTGTTTGCAGTAGTGTATGCTTTGGAAAAATTTAGATCTTATTCGATAGGATCTAAGGTTGTGGTTTTTACTGATCATGATGCTATAAAATATTTGCTAGTCAAAGCTGATTGTAAACCTAGACTTATCCGTTGGGTTCTACTCTTACAAGAATTTGATCTAGAAATCAAGGATAAGAAAGGGAGTGAAAATCATGTAGCTGATCATCTTTCCAGACTTACTAGTGATGAAGTAACCACACAAGGGCCTGAAATTCAAAAAGAATTTCCTGATGAAAAACTATTCAACATTTCAGAAAGGCCATGGTTTGCAGAGATGACTAATTTCAAAGCAGCTGGTGCAATTCCTGATGATTACACTTGGCACCAGAGAAAGAAGTTTTTCAGGGATGCTAAATACTTTGTGTGGGATGATCCTTACCTCTTTAAAATTGGAGCAGATCATCTCATGAGAAGGTGTGTAACACAGGGGGAGGCAAGAAACATATTGTGGCATTACAATAGTTCATCTTATGGAGGCCATTACAATGGAGAGAGGATTGCTGCAAAAGTTCTCCAATCAGGATTTTTTTGCCTACATTGTTTAAAGATGCAAATGAGCATGTCGAGAGGTGTGATGACTGCCAAAGAACAGGTAGAATCTCCAGAAGGAATGAAATGCCACTACAGAACATTCTGGAGGTTGAAGCTTTTGATTGCTAGGGGATAGATTTCATGGGTCCATTTCTATCATCCTACTCAAATGAATACATTTTATTGGCTGTGGATTATGTAACTAAATGGGTGGAAGCGATAGCTTCACAACACACTGATGCAAAGACTGTCATTCGCTTCCTCAAGAAAAAACATCTTTTCAAGGTTGGGTATACCAAGAGTGTTGATAAGTGATGGAGGATCTCATTTCTGTAATGTTCAACTCAAGAAAGTTCTCCAACACTACAATGTCAGACACAAGGTAGCCTCACCTTATCATTCCCAGACCAATGGACAAGCTGAAGTTTCTAACTGAGAAATAAAAAAGATCTTGGAGAAAACAGTTGCTCAATCAAGGAAGGATTGGTCTCAAAAGTTAGATGAAGCTCTGTGGTCATACAGAACAGCATATAAAGCTCCTACAGGACTCACACCCTTCCAATTGATCTATGGCAAATCTTGCCATTTACTTGTTGAGTTAGAATATAAAGCTTACTGGGCATTGAAATTTCTGAATTTTGATCCTAATGCAGCTGGTGAACACAGGAAGCTCCAACTTCATGAATTGGAGGAATTGAGGTATCAAGCTTATGAAAATTCTAAACTTTATAAGCAACGAGTTAAAATTTATCATGATAAAAAGCTTTTGAAAAAGAAATTTCAGCCTATAACTCTAGATTAAGATTATTCCCAGGTAAGCTGAAATCTAAGTGGTCTGGACCATTCATCATCAATGAATTTATGCCACATGGAGCTGTAGTCCTAGAAGATCCAGCCACAAAGAGGACATGGGTTGTAAATGGTAGCAGAATCAAACACTATTTAGGTGGTGATGTTGAAAGATTAACCACTATGGTCCAATTGCGGGAAATTTGAGCTACAACAAAAGCGTCCAGCTAAAATGACGTGAAAGAAGCACTTCTAGGAGGCAACCTAGTACATTCTAAATTCTCTTTTATGATATCTATGCTTTATATATTAATTATAGTAAACATGACTATAACTTAGTATAAAACTACATTTTTAATATAGTTTAATAATATTAAGTTTACTCAAAAAAAGAAAGGAAATTAACTCGGCCAGGCAAGTTAATCACAAACAAAACACTCGCCTGGGCGATCTTATGTCTGTGGAAAAAAAAATTAAATAGGGTGAAATTAGATTTCACCCCATTTCAAACACTTTCATTTTTTCCTCTTCCATTTTTACATTCTGCAAACTCGCCTTCTTCGCCCAAGCCAATTCACCCAGCCATTGCCCAATGCCATAAACAAAAACTCTCACACACCACTTCACTTCAATCACGTAAGTATCTCATTTCCCTTCATATTTTCGTGTGATTTTAAAAATTGTTAGTGTGTTTTCATTGTTTTAGGTTAGGGTTCAACAATGGTTATGCAAAATAGAAACAAATGTAATATAAATCTGCTCTATTTGTGTGACTGATTCTGTGATGTTTCTTCTCTTATTGATATTTTCTAAAATTTGGTATATCATATGCTTACATACTCCTTCAATTACATGTACCAATTTGTGTGCACACAAGCTGTTTGATGAATTGCCTCAATGACTAGCCATGTTTTTTTCCCCTTAAACATAGGCACGAATTCTACTCCCTGACTTTGTTAGATATCTTGAACGAATGCTAGGCTCCCATATTTCATGAGAAAAGACTTATTTGCATGACTATAAATTAATCTTGACTTGTCAAAATTTTTTCTTAAAGTCTAAATCAATTAAGTGGTTCCTCACAAAGCTTACATTTGTTTGAATTAAAACTAGGGAATAGCATGTTTAAATACTACTCAGATTGGCTGAATTATTGACACTGCATAATACATAAATTGTTTGTTAAAGGCTAAAATTGTGGTGCACATTGAAACGGTTAAATTTTTTGATATATTACAAGCTGAACCTTAAATGACTTTGACTCATAGGTTGTAATGATTAGGAACATTGAAAAGGTATGTGATATTTAGGAAAAATAGCTTATCACACTAATTTCTAGGTTAGTTTTAAAATTTTTCACAGATGGCTTCCACAAAACTTGCAACCAAAAGAGCTAGGAATACGCTCGCATGGGAAGGTTTAAGTACAACACCTCATGCAGAATTTGTCTTTGATACTCAGAGGTTTCACAGTGAAGAACACCAACACTGCTTTGAAGTGATTAAAGATTTGTCATTCCTCAAAGAACGAAGAGTTCAATTAGCGGAAGATGAATATCCAAAGTTCACGGTAGAGCTCGCTAGGAGAAGCTGGAGGCTACTTGCAGCACCAATGCATAAACTTAACCTTGTAGTTGTCTTGGAGTTCTATGCTAATGCCTGGCCTACTAAGGAAGGCATTCCTGATAAACGTTCTCAAGTGAGAGGCCAATGGATTCCTTATGATACTGGTGCCATTAATCAATTTTTAGGGAATCCACTAATCTTGGAAGAAGTACAACTATGCGAATATGCCACATGAAGAAACATCATTTCAGGTTTTGATGAAGAGGCTATAGTTCAGTTACTCTGTTCCCCAGAATGTGAATTTGCTCATAATGTTGCAGGGAAACGGGTAAGACTGATGAAAACTAATATGAAAACTCTCACTCAAATCTAGATGACTTTCCTCCTCAGCAATGTCCTCCCTAGTGACCATAATTTTGATCTGACTATGCCAAAATGTCAGCTAGTTTATATTTGCATATAACAGATTAGTATTAATGTCGCCCAGCTGATATCAGATGTTATTCATCAGTTCCTCACTACAGAGCCTCCTAGACACCCTCTGAACCCAGAGAAGTCAAACAAAGTGCTTGGATTTCCAGCTTTGATAACAGGGTTGTGTAAGTTTTATGGAGTGCAAGTTGTACCATCTAAAGCCATCAGACCTCCCATGAACAAGGCTTTTATTGAGAAATATCGTCTTTCTAGACAGGTTCAGTAGCCACAAGAGCCACCATCATTCACCTCTAGAGAATGGAATTCCAGATAGACACTTACAAGCATCACATGGCTGATCAACAAGCCGCTAACTACAGGGGCCAGATGCAGCTAAATGAAAGCTTTTACAACTACACACTACATCAGCAACGCTAGGATCCAAACCCCTTTCCTTGGCCTACCCCTAACCAATTTAGAGATAATGTTGCATGGCCTAGGGATAGGCCTATTTTCAGGAGGAGGCAGGTCCATGAAGGAGAAGGAGCAAATGATAATGAAGACATGATCCATGACCTTGCTGATTATCTCGTTGATCTTCAAAATTTGTGACATTGTCTTTATATTTCTTTACCGCTTTGAATTTAAACTTCAATGCTTTATTTTCTTATTGGATGTTTGCTTAAAATAGTGTGTGCATTTGTGATTCTTTTTGGTATTGCACACTTTGATTGTGTACACAGAGAATTTTCACTTTTTGGTAGTACACATTTTTTATTAAATTTATTTGGTTCTATTAACATAGTTGTAGAATATATAACTATTTTTGGGACTTTAAAAGAAAATTTTTCTTGGACACAATAAAATTAATTTTTGGAAACTTTGAAAATGAAAAACAAAGGAATGGTTTTCCAAATACCAAATGAAGGCAGGTGTTTTTACATGGAGTTGATAAGGAACATCTTTTCAAAACACTGATTTGATTTGAAACATGAAAACAGGCCTTAAGCTTAAGTGAATATGTGTATCCACAGAAATTTTATTGAGTGTCCTCACTAATATGTTCTATAGTGATTTTGCATAAATTTCTAATTGTCATGACATATGATGCATGGATATGATTTAGGCTTTCTTTCTTCTTGAACAGTTTAAAGCCACTGGCCAAAAAGCTATCCCAATATATGATGATTTACCACTTGCTAGCCCTTTTGAGCCAAAACACTTATAATTTTTTTGGAACACTAACCAAGGTTAAGAATTTCCTACCTTACCTTAGGTTAGGAGAGCAAAAGGGATTTTTTGTTGAAACTTCTATCATTTGGATGGCTAATGGGATGAAAAATACTTTGTTTTAAATATAGCTATTTATATGATTTAAAAAGCTATAGAAAAGAAAAGAAAGAAAAGAGAAAGAAAAAGTAAACAAATTGCTTGTGAAAAATAAAAATTGTATAGAGTGCTGTAAATTTTATAAGTTGTTTGATTGGAAGGTTGGTATAGGAAACATTGATAAATTGGTAGAAAAGGGAAGAAATAGGAAAAGGTGATAGCTTATTTTGTTTTTGTTTGCTCTCCTATTCTCAAGGTAAATTTGAATATCCAAAAAAACCAAGATTTCCTTAAAAACCAGGCCCAACCCCATAAAGTCCTAAAGATCCATGATAATTATGTACTTTGATTTGATGGAAAATGAACTGCAAAATTGATCTATGATATATCAGTGTTGGAATTGAGAATAAACACTTACCTGTGAGAGAGTTAAACACCTTTTGAGAGGTTTTCCTCTGTTTGAATCAATCAAGTGTTTTATTTGATGTTCTTTAGAAATGAAATGTACATTTATCCTAATTTCATATTGGTTTGGTAAATTCCATCTTTTGTGTTTTCAATTCTCATGGTTGATTATTTGAAAAATGTGTTCAGATCACTTTTGAAAGTTGATTCTTTAAAAAGCATGTTCATATTAAAGTATTGTCTTTTTTTTTTTCTTTACAAATTGCTTGAGGACAAGCAAGATTCTAGGTTGTGCGTAGTTGATAAGTGCCATATTTTAGTTAATTTCAGGATTATAATGTTGGCACTTATCTTTTGATTTCAGTGAATTTACTGATTAATTTGCCCTAAATCTTAATTGTTTTATAGTTAGTACATATATAAATGTTGTTGTTTACATTTTGGAAGATTAGTCCACTCAATTTCAATGTTTTTATAGGTATCAAGTGTCAGATAGGGCCATGAAGCCCGAAGGCATGTGAGAAAAACAAAATTACATTTTTCAAGCGGAAACACACATACCACACAAGAATCATTCTTTAGGACATAGATGTTACCTTTTTTATATTCGTAACTTGATGATCAAGGATAGGCTTGAAGATACAAGCCCTCTAATGTTGATCCACACCACTTCTTGTCAAGACTCAAGAACACTTCTTGAAGACCACCAACAAAAACCAAAAGAAGCAGGCTAGGCACACCAATGGAGAGGAAGAAGGTTAGGTTTCAAAGTGTTTTTACTTATCTAAGAGACTCACCAATAGATGATATTGGTGGCTAAATTTTCTATCAAAACTCACACAAGGGCACGTGAAAGTGGAGGAAGGTAGATAGGTTTTTTTTTTCAAAAACAATTAGAGAACTATGATCACAATAACACACTTTATAGAAGAGGTTGAGTCAGATTTTTTTTTAACCAAAAAATCTGATTATGAAGCATCTCACATGTGAAGAAAAGATAGAGTTGTTGCATTTCAAAAATTGCCAACAACCTCCTATCATATCCTCCTAAGACCAAGTCAATTACTTGAGATTTATTTTTGTCAAATGATAATCATATATCAGCCGTATGTAAGCCCCATAATCAGCCCTCAAACTTCTTCCTAAAATCTAGGACATGATCATGATAAGATGCTAGTTGAATACAAATTCAAATCTAGCTCTTATCTTCCCCTTTTGATATGAAACTAACTACTATAGTTAATTCAAATTTTAAATTATCAAATTTAAATATTAGATAATTAATTTAACTATTTAAATTAATTAATAATATTTTGGACTATCCAAGCCCATTAACTCCATTCATGCGCCCCTCTCTCTTTAAGATAGGTATTCAAACTCTTTCTTGGGCCAACAACCATTATTAGGCCCAAAACCTTTAATGCTATAATGTCATGACAATAAAGTGTTAGTGTGTGACCTATTAGGCCCAACATAGCTACTAACATAAATGAGTTTGGGCCCAACAAGGCCACTACCCATTTAATGACAACACAGAGCACTAGCAATGTTTTGTTGCCCCAGAACTAGTTAGGTAAATGATAAGATCATCCTATTAAATCTATTTGGTTTCCGTATGTATTTCCTTTCGTCTCAGTTACCTTCCCATAAAACCTAGGGTAAGGAAACGTATCAGCCCTTGCGGTCTAGGGTAAGCTTTAATACGAAATAGGGAGTCTCCAATTTTACTGACTCTAAAGGCAAATAATCTCATGATTTCTTTTACTATGCATAGATTCCCGAGTCTCGTAAATGTCATCCTGATTTCTCCGATTTATAGATAACCTAATCTCTCACAGAGATTTGATGAATTCCTTCAGCTAGTCACCCTAGACTCGTGTTCTTTCAGGACATGCCCAAAGGTATACCTATGTGTCTCCATGTTTCAGGCAGACGAGGTATACAATCAAAGCATGTCTTCTAGAACACAATCTAGGTGAAAACTTCTGGTCTAAGGAAAGACACACCCAAATAATAAGAGACTACTTCTAATGATACTATCTGTGAGATTTCCTCATAGAGTCTCTTTGGGTCCGTTCAATGCGAGCTATAGCCTTATAGGTCCACCCACGACTTTAGCTAAGACATCTCCATGTCTGTAGCTCATGAGGTCTTTACCTTGTATCTGCAGACAAGCAGATAAGCCGTGCTAGTCTTATCTGAGATCACTGATCCCCATTCTCAGTGTCTCTAGACTAGGAACTTAAAATTTAGGAGTAGACATCTAGTATCCTTGAATCCTCATAATCATGATCCCATCACTGATACTCAAGAGATACCTATTCTATTCCAAGGGTTTTATCCAGTTACTCATATATTAATAATGATATCGAGATAGAATATGAAACAAGATAAAGAGCGCTTATAATTTCTTTATGACAATATTGAAAAGTACATGTATGTCCTAATCTAATGAAAAGATTGTCTCTAGGACATCCATATACTAACATCAAGTGTATCTGTGGCATCCGAAACAACTACAGATGTGAAGAAAGGGCAAAAAGGTCAAAAAAAGCTTTTCTAAAAGTGAAATTTGCCCAAACTCGCCTGGGCTAATATAGTTTCTTCAGGGCTAAGTTTTAACTCACCCAAGCGAGCAAAACAAGCACAAATCACTCTCCTGGGTGAATGGCTTCCTCCAATATTAAGTTCTAACTCGCCTAGGCGAGTAAAACAAGTGCAAATCACTTGCCTAGGCAAGTGGACCTGAGCAGATCACCTTTTCCTATATAAAGCCATGCATATGTGAGCCAAAGGCATTGATAAAAAGCCATTTTTAGCCAAGAATGAACCATCAGCCTTAGAAAGCTTAGAGAGAGGTGAGAGAATAGAGAAATTGGTGAAGAAAATCTGCCAGAAAGGATCGGTGATTGCTTCCTTCATCATGTCTTCAGTTGATATTGTGCTCTCCACAATGGTCGACTAATTTCTCTAAGGATTGGATGTAATCTTCGTACCCTTATGTATCTCTTTTAATATTTGATATATGCATGAATCTTTTCTAATCCTTATTGGTAATTTCATTCTGTTCTTAATGCTTGATTCTAGTTGATCACTACTTTCATGAAATTGGATTCTAAGTTTGACTGGAAAGTACTCTTAGGATTTTAACTGAATGATTTTACTCAATATGTTACGTTGCTAAGAATAGAGCATAATGTTTTGATTGCGCACAACACGAGATTATGATTACAATGCTGGGATATTTATTTTATATGTGAGAGATCGATATTTAGTCAATATTCTTAGGATTCTCAAATGCGAGGGATCAATTAAGGGTGATTTAATGTTTGCATAAATAAGGATAGAAAATGATTTATACATGATAATGTTAATTAGATACTAAGGGTATGAACGATGAAGTCCAATCCTACACTTTTCTTGAATTAATTAAACTCGTTCTACTTATTTTTGTAGTTTTCCGCAATTCCAACGCACTAAATCTATTATTTTTGTTCTTTCTTTACATTCGTATTTTTTGGTTATTTTCAAAATCTCATGAAATCCCGCTTATACTTGCTGTACATAAACTATTACTTTTATTTAAGATAACTGAGTAACTCAATTCTCTGTGGAGATGAACTATTATAAATTTTTTAACTTGTGACGACATTGGTACGCTTGCCAATAGTCTAACACCTATCCTGGTTAAACATCAAGGGCAGGCCATCTTTGACAACGCAATTGTCATAGACCTTAAAAAAATGATCCTTAAAGTGATGGAAGAAATTGGAGTCAACCTCAAACAGCTTCTTGGACACATTGTGTAAAGAGACCCAAGAAATCTTCCCTGTCAACTTCCTCTGAAAGAAAAACAAAAAGACTAATACAATTGGCGGATATTGAAGAACAGACATAAAATCTCAAACACCCTCATCACGTCCCAACTATTGGGGTGGAGTTGGGAGGGTGCCACGTTCAAGAAGTTCAAGAGAACACATTGAAAAGGGGATAAGGGAAGAAGTAGATCTAGCACCTTGAAGAGGCACTGATACATAAAAAAGAAGGGTGGAGCACCTTGCGCCACCCTCAAGAACGGGAAGTAATCACTCCTGCAAGTTTCAACAACAATCTTGTGGGAGTCTTCAGGAGCCGTCAACCATAGTTGATGGCACATGACTTTTACATACGCTGATGAAGTGAGAGAGGACTTGAATTTGAGAAAATCCTCTCTCAACCACTCATAGTTAGGCACGGCCGGGGTGGACGACGATGACCCAGTTCTGTGACTGCGTCGTACACGAGAGGAGGCCCTGACATTTCCAGCGGCACTCTTCCTTCAACTTCAACAAAGTGTAACGCTCGCTTTCAATGGACACTCCAGTGGTCAGATATTGGCAAAAGCATTCAACTGAGACACTTCATCTACCTAACATGTCCGACCTCGCATACAGAACAAAGCATATCCTACTTGGATAATTCAACAGTAACAGCTCGGAAAACACATGTCTAGGCTAGGAGGCTTGACAAAATGTCAACACTTATTTTTGCCAAAGAGGTCATCATCGACATCGGACAATACTTGTCCACCCTCAGGGGCTTCATAAGCTCACCACTCTCTTATTCTTCAAGGTTATCACCATTGACACCAGACAACACTTGTCCACGCACGAGGGCTTCACGAGCTCACCATTCTTTTATTTATATCAGTTTACTAGTCCTGGCATCAAACAATCCTCGTCAACCCAAAACGCTCTTACAACCTTTTTCACCCGCGAGCTAGTTCAGGAGGGCTTATGTACTGCACAAAATAGTAAAAATACACATGGCCATTACTGTGGGTCACTGTACACGTGTCCACCCTCCATGTTAGCCCAGCTATAGGAACTGTACACGTGTCCCCCCCCCCCTCCATGTCATCCCTACTACAAGAGCGTGAACGTCAACCCTCAACAACCGGGTCTTATTAGCTAACAGACTATTTGTTACACTTAATTATTCAAATAAGTGTAACCGCATTATCTCCTAACAGATCTTAGATTATCTACAAGTTCTTACTTATCTACAAGTAGCAGACTATCAACAAGGTACACATTATCTACTATTTGAGTTATATGACAACCTACAATTATCTATTTATCTTGTCAACAAAGACCCAAGGCCCATACTCCACGCTATAAATATAGGTCTATCTAACCCTTTTACACCCTCATTTACACAATCATTCACCCACGATGAACATACCCTCTCTAAGACTACCTCGAACGTATACCTTCAGTTATACAATATTCTCTATAATTGATGTACTTACTAGAGCATTAGAGTCCTTTCCTTTGTTTTGCAGGTCCCCCTTCCTAACAAGGACAACTCACCATCTGACGTGCAAGGTTTAGAACCCACTTGGATAGTCACTACCTCGGAGCGTGGCATTTCCAGATTTTTGAAAGAACATAACTAAAGCTAGACAAAGAAACTAAGATCAAAATTTTTAAACTTTTAGAGGTTAAAACAATAAACATGGTCCAGGAATTAAAGGTAGAGAATAAAGTTGAGTAAAATATGTGAAAAGATGCTTGAGCAACTGAATTTGGTAAATGAAGCTAAGTTGAAAACCATTAGAGACTAAGACTCACCAAGGGCAGACCTTGGGTTTTATGAGCCTTTGGAGATGGAGACTCACCAACGGCAGACCTTGGATTTATGAGCCTCTGGAGATGGAGACTCACCTAGGGCAAACTTTGGGTTTTTCGAGCCTTTGGAGACAGAAACTCACCAAGCATAGAACTTAGGTTTGACCATCCTTGGACCAGGGAACTGCTCATCCTAGGTTTTGGCGAGGCTCACCAAGGGCGGACCTTGGGTTTGACAATCCTTTGGAGATACGACCAGGAACGCGTCCGTCTGGATTTTGTCAAGGCTCACCAAGGGCGAACCTTGGGTTTGACGAGCCTTGGACCAGGGAACTGCTCATCCTTGGTTTTGGTGAGGCTCAGCAAAGGCAGACCTTGGGTTTGGCAATCCTTTGGAGATACAACTAGGAACGCATTTGTCCTGGGTTTTGTCGAGGCTCACCAAGGGCGGACCTTGGGTTGGACGAACCTTAGACTAGGGAACTGCTCATCTTAGATTTTGGTGAGGTTCACCAAGGGCGAACCTATGATTTGATAAGCCTTTGGAGATATGACAAGGAACACGTCTGTTCTAGGTTTTGTCGAACCTCACCAAGGGAGGATGTAACGTCCCCTCAACAGAAAGGGTCATTACCAAGCATAACCACACACAAACAGATAATCAATCAGAGTTTAAGCAGTTTGGAAGCATAACTAAAAAAGTGACTTCATCAAGGGTCACCATCATAACACTGTACACGATAATATGGTGAATATACAACAAAGTTCCTATGTACAGCACAAAACTATACAAATATCCCCTCAGGGTATAACAAAATCAAACCAAAGGCTAAGTACAAAACACCAGAGCCACATGCTCATATCATCTAGCCTAAGGTGTACAAACAGCAGCTATCCCTGCATAGGCTTCTTGCCTTGGGATCTATCTGCTCCTCCTGAAGAATCACCTGCAACATAAGTCCCACAAACGGGGTGAGATATAAAATCTCAGTAAACTCAGGGCCCTTGAAGGTATTTCCTTCCCCTGGTTCACTGACAGTCACACATATTTATATATATATCAATCACAATCACAATCGTCATTAGTAAAACACTAATTCAATCATCAGGCACATCAATGCACAATACTCCTGGCCACAATCAGGCTACACACATCCATCAGCCAAAATCAAAGCATACTCATGGCATAACGTCATTCATCACATCAATCGCTGTCATGCAGAGGCTACATCTAAGTATATAGGAACATCTCCTCACAGGGAGGCTACCTCTATATACTCGGCACATCTCTTGCATGTATTCCTAGCGGAGGCTTCCTCTATATAGATATATATAGGTACATCTCCTTTTGGTGAGGCTACCTCTATGTACATAGGCACATCTCTTATCACGAGGCTACCTCTATGTATCACAGGGCCATCTCATCCTCTAACTCAATACAATTGCCTGGGAAAGGCTGCCTCTGTGTATATGGGAACATCTTCACGTAGGAGGCTACCTCCATATCACAGGCTCATCTCTCACCAGGTCTTTCTCAGTCTCAATCATCTATCCTACTACAATAGGATACTATTCAAGCACAACTTACATATACAGGTTTCACATTCAACCAGTCATGCCACAATCTACTCACATCATAGCCATGCATATCAATCCCCCATCACAGGGTTCACTTCACATTTCAAGCATAGCAGATCAAATATAAAACATCAGCTACCCTTTCATAGGGTTCAGACAACATCTACCATTCATTCACAGCATTATACACATTCCTCTACTAGCATAAATACATATCATAACCATAATCCCAGCGGATATATGGTGGAACGCAGCAGAGGATACACAAATAAGAACCAAGAGCTTACCTGCTCTAGCCAAGTCACCGGCTCTCCCGGTCTCGTGATCTACACCACCGGAGCTCTCACGCTCACGTCCTATATAAAACAAGCATATATCACATCAAATACGATCCTAAACCGTTCAAACGAAAGGAAACTATCATTCTTTCTCTAAACATATACTAATCACTGTACAAGTGATCTCAGACCCTTCACAAGGTCCTACTTAGCCTACACAAGGCTTCAGAGCCTCTATTAAGACTCTAATCAGGCTAACATCAGGCATATCTCTGCTTACAATAGCCAACACCCAACTTCTCATCATATCATCAGTTTCAACCGGCCAATCTCATCTATATAGTCTCCTGAGCAAATTTGTTAACTGCTCTAAGGTTCATACTAGTCATAATACTAATCTTTTATCTCTGCTCATACATACTCAGAGCCAAAATCAAACTTCATCAGTAATGATGATTCAAGGCTCTAACTTCCTCAGAATACCTTTCTGAGCACAAAACTCTACAGAGTCTAAGCCTAATAACGGCTCTAACACTTCTAAAACACCTCTCTATATACCCCCATCACCAACAAAATCCAATACACAGAACCAACGGTTAGAGTTCGAGTTTCTTACCTCTGTGATGTTCAGAAACACCAGGGAATCGCTTTCCCTAAGGTAGCTTACTCGATCAAGGCCTCCTTTGTCTCTAATTCTTCGATTCCCAAAACTTACTCAAAAGGGGTTTTTCTAGAGAGTAAAGAGATGATTCAAGGCTTCCAAGATGTTTCCTTCACAATCAAAGGTCTAGGGAAGTGTTTTAATGGCTTATAATTGAGATATGAAGCTTCTAGGGTGCTCTAATGGCTGCCTGGCTCAAGGAGGAAGAAGAAGAAGCTGTTTTGAAGCTCAAAAACACGAAAATGGCCTTTTATAGAGGTCCAGATCGCGTTCTGGCGCTGATCGCGCCATCCTGGCGCTAACCGCGCCAAAACCAGTACCTGTGGCGCTATCCGCGCCATAAAATCCATCGCAAAATCCGTCGCTAATTCCGTCGCAAAATCCGTCGCTAACGCTTTTTCTGACGGAATATAGCAAATTTTAAACTTTCTTTCTTTTCTCTTATTTATTAAACCTAGGTTATTATAGAGGACCTTGGGTTTGACAAGCATTTTGGAGATCAAGACTCACTAAGGATGGACCTTGGGTTTTACAAGCCTCTAGAGATCGACCAAGAACTCATTCATCTTGGGTTTTGGCAAGGTTCACAAAGGGCAGACCTTGGGTTTTGTGAAACTTTGGAGATCGACCAGGAACTCGTCTGTCCTGGATTTTGGCGAGGCTTACCAAGGGCAGACCTTGGGTTTTGTGAGCCTTTGGAGACAGAGACTCACCAAGAATGGACCTTGGGTTTGACAACCCTTTAGAGATTCAACCAGCGATGCTTCCATCTTGAGTTTTGTCCTATTCCTGCAAACTTGTATCCCTACAAAGATAAAGTTTAGGAATAGAAGAGTCTATAAAGGGTAGACCTCGTATACCTTAGAGTTTAGCGAAGGCGAGACTTGGCAATGGAGGGGCTCACCAAGGGCGGACCTTGGGTTTGACAAGCCTTTAGAGATAAGACCAAGAACACACTCGTCCTGGATTTTGTCTAGGCTCACCAAGGATATACCTTGGGTTTGACAACAGCCTCCTTGTCGACAATTCCCTAACTTCGATGAGGTTCATGGTGTCTGTTCCATATACGAGTTGGAAAAGAGTCTCATTGGTTGTTGTTCTTGGTGAACAATGATAGACCTGGAGTATACTAGGAGTTCTTCCTTTCATAGACCCTTAAACTTGTCAAGTTTTGTGTGCAGGGCCCTAAGGATAACTTTGTTTGCTACCTCCACCTAACCATTGGTCTGGGGTTGTTCGACATAAGTCATAAGTTGCTTGACACCTAGCCTTGTTAGGAAGTCTTCATAAGCATGTGCTTTGAATTGAGTATCGTTGTTAGTGATGATGGAATATGCAAGGCCATATCTGCATATGAGGTGTTTCCAGGTGAAATTTTCCAACTCTTTGGCTAAGGTTTCTCGTAATGACCTTACCTCAATCCATTTGGTGAAATAGTCGATGATGACTAGTAGGAATTGAAAATACAATGAACACCTATGCAAATAAACAAAGAGGGGGGGGTGAATTGGTTTTACCTCAGAGTTTTTAAATTTCCTTTCAAAATATGTAACAGCGGAAGACTTTAAAAGGATCGTACCTATTTAAAACCAATTAGAAATCAATTTACTTCATCAATCAACTTACTCTTGTGCAGTAACCAAGTTTATACAATGAACAAATTCTATACTTCAAGAATTCAATGAAACATAAACTGAAATATAAATGCACACAAGATTTATACTGGTTCACCTCTCAACCCCGAAGGCTACATCCAGTTTTCTTCCAACCAAATCTAGGTTAGAGTTCCACTATAACAAATATCTGTTCTTTACAAGCTTACAAAGTGATCTCTCTTACCTACCCTAGGTAAAATTCAAAATTTACTTCCTATAGACTTTTCAAAAGATCAAGAACCAGAGATCCCCTCTTTGTTCTTCCCCCTAGAAAACCCTTTCTAGAAAAGCTTTAAAGAACCCAAATGTTATATGGAAATACAACACAATTATACATCAAATATCAAAACAACACAAGCTTTAGGTTCAAGAAAGATATCACCTCATATTCCTCAGCAACTACAATGATATGAATGATTCAATCAACCTGAGATGATAATTACCATACTTTCTTGACACTTCTTTAAGCACTAGCTTGAATAGATGTTCACATACAATGAGTATCAAGACTCAACACACATGTAGATCTCAACACATTTGATTATCTAACTAAATTCAGACATGGAAACACTTAAAAGCTTTAGAGAAAGTATATCACAGAAGTATACATGAGTAACTCTCTTTTTTCTTTTTTTTTTACTAAGACTCAGCTTCTTTAGTTATAAAAAAACTGTTTCAACTAACTGTAATCGATTAATTCGTTATAGTAATCAATTATTTTAACTGCTATAATCGATTATATTATCAATATAATCGATTATATTATTCATCATAAATCTAGAAATCTTGAACGAACATAATAATCGATTATATCACCATGTAATCGATTAAGCCATAAAAACTATGTTTTACAATGCACTCAGGTAATCGATTAAGTACCCAAATAATCGATTAAGCCATAACATGTCTAAAACTTAACAATGCATATTTAATCAATTACAAACATCTGGTAATCGATTAACCCAGATGAACATGCTGTGTATCATTATGCATAAGCTTATGTAATCGATTATTTCCCAAGATAATTGATTATCCCAGTATGTTCCTAATTCTGTGTAAAGCTTATTTAATCATTTACGAGCCAGTGGTAATCGATTAAAATGTTCATAAGGCATTTTCCAAAAAACATTAACATGCCTGCAATCGATTATTTCCCAAGATAATCGATTAAAGCAGTAATAAAATGTTTTACACAAATCCTAAATGCCTTTATGAAATTTTACATGTTTGCATATTACCACATGATCAAATCCTATCAATTAATGTATGAATGCATGAATTATCAAAAGCTAATGAGGATTATAAGGCTTTATCTAATGAACCAAGCTTAAACAAAATTACATATGCCATCAAATTGATTGGGCATGTAAAATATCAAAACTCATTCACTTCAATCATCTTTGAATCCTTTGCTTCAGCTTCTTTGATTCTAATAGGAATTGGAATGCTCCTGGGGCTTTTGGACGTGGTCCTAGTATGTCCATTCCCCACATGGCGAAAGGCCAAGGGGAAGCTCAAGCTGTGGAGTTTTTCAGGAGTGATGCATGAGAAGGTTGCAAATTCTTGACATTGTCTGCACTTCCTGGTGAAGTCGAGGGCATCCGTGCTGAGTGTCAGCTAGTAGTATTCTGCACACACTACTTTGGTGGCAAGGAAATGTCCCTTTGTGTGAAGGCCGCAAATCCCTTCATGGAGTTCTCGCATGACATTTACTGCCTGCTGGCTATCCGGGCATTTGAGCATGAGTACTGTTAACCCTCTTTTGAACAACTCGCCATCACGGATGACGTAGTAGCTGACCTTCCTTTTCAGGTGTCAGGCTTCATTCTCATCTGACGATAACGCCCCTTGAATCAGGAAATTCTTGTAGGGGGTCATCCATTTTGGTTCCTCCTTTTCTCCTGCCATGACTTCTTAGGTGTCCACGGTGGGAGTTTGGAGGGTTTCCTGGACGATAGTCTTAAGATGCCTGATCTTTTTAGTGCTAGCTAGCTTGGAGAGTTGGTCTACCTTGGTGTTGTTTTCCCTAGGTATGTGGTACATCTCAAAGCACTCAAAGTCATCAATGAGAGTGTTTGCATTGTGATAGTACCGGAGGAGTATTGTCTCCTTAGTTTGATATATGTTGGCAACTTGTCCTTAGACAAGCTGGGAGTTGGTATAGCATCTTATCTTTTTGGCTTTGACTTCTTTTGCTAGCCTCAGGACTGCTATAAGTGCCTCATGTTCAGCTCGATTATTTGAGGCTTTGAAGTTGAGCTTGAGAGATTGCTCTAAAGTGACAGTGTTAGGCCCTTCAAGGATGATACCTACTCCGCTTCCTTTCATGTTGGATGCTCCATCCGAGTAGAGGTTCTACCAATCTGGGGTGGTTTGGTTACTGCCAACAAACTCTACTAAGAATTCTGCCATGAATTGTATTTTCATGGGACCATGAGGTTCATACTGGAGGTCGAACTCTGACAATTCTATGAACCATGCCACCATTCTCCTTACAAGTTCAGGCCTTCACAACACCTGTTTGATGTGGTAGTTTTTTTTCACTACCACTTGGTGACTTTGAAAGTATGGCCAGAGGCTTTGGGCTGAAGGGATAAGTGTCAGTGCTATCTTTTCTATCATATGATATCATTTCTCAGCATCATGATAGATGCAGCTGGTGAAGTAGATGAGAAGCTGATATTTCCTTCCTCTTGAATGAGCGTTGAGCTACCGAAAGATAAAGACATATTGGCACTCCTGGTCTAGGTTGAAAACATAGATGAGCACACATAATTAACCAAAAATGGGGGTGACTTGGTTAAAACAGGAGCTTTAAAATTTCTTTGAAAAAACAATAGCAGAATTAAGATCGTATCACAAGTTCTCCCTTAAAAAAAATCAGAAACTTTCAATCAATCAAGATTCACCCTTTACTTCAAACAATTGCAGAAAATATATCAACCCTAGATAAAGAAACTGAAATCTAAAACCCTATTAGACTTCTAATCACAAAGAATCAGAGAACACTACTCTGTTCTAACCTCTAGAGAACACTACTCCAGAAAAAGCTCTAAAGAAAATCTTTGATCTTAGGACTTACAAGAATTAAAAGAAACAAATCAATTCTAAGTAAGAGTTCAAGAGAGATACAACCTTATGATCCTCAGAAGATGAGTGAATTAATTTTACCAAACAAAATCAGGTTGAATGAATGCTATTGTTGAAAACAGCTCTCTTGAAAAACTCTTGAAGAATCTTGTTCAAAGCAACATGATCAATGATGCATGATTCTTGGATTTGAAACAAGATGTGTAAAACTCAAAAAATCTTTTTCGTAGACTTTGAAAGCTTTAGGAGTAATGGGTAATTCGTAAAAGTCAATTCTCAAGATTATTACAAAAGCACAGACCCAATAGCTTTTATAGAAAACAGATTTAACTGTATGTAATCGATTAAAACGTTATTGTAATCAATTATGTTAACTAATGTAATCGATTAATATTCAAAATAATCGATTAAAGTGTTCTTGGAACAATCTGGAAAAGATTTAAGAACAATGTAATCGATTAAAATGACCTGTAATCGATTAACGCAGTCAGCCTTAGTTTTGAAATAAGCCTTTGTAGTCGATTACGATTGAGTGGTAATCGATTAAGGCAGTCAGACATGATTTGAACTTTTGTATTGTGTAAATTATTACCACTGAATGGTAATCGATTAAGGCAGTCAGACATGATTTGAACCTTTGTACTGTGTAATTGATTACTAGTGAATGGTAATCGATTAATATGTTCTTCATGGATTTTTAATAGATTACACAAGCGGGTAATTGATTAAAGCAGTGCACAAATTGATTTTCCAAAACATAAGCCATGAGAAATTTCTTTCTAAATGCAAATATGTAACCTTATATGCGTTTCTTAAATCATGTATGCATGTATGTGATTATGCTTATGCAATGCAAGGATCACCAGATAAGCCTCTTAAACAATTTAACAAATTACAAATGCCTTCAATTAAATGGCATGTAAAAAGCTAAAATCCTTTTAAGTAAAAGGCTTCATCCTTGACCTGATCTTCTTTTCAAATCCCCCTGTATCCAACATAGGTCGACTCAGGATGGGCGACGTGACAATAGTTTTCTTGAAGGCCAAAAAAGCTTGCTCACAGGCTTCATCCCATAGGAAAGGCTCAATTTTTCTGTGCAACTTGTAGAAAGGTTTCACTTTTTTGACAAGCTTTGGGAGGAACTTGGACAGAGATGTCAATCTGTCGTTCAACTTTTGCACCTCTACGACATTGGTAAGGCGATGCATCTCAAGTATGGTTGTGCACTTGTCGAGATTGGCTTCTATTCCTTGGTGTGTGATCATGAAACCTAGGAACTTGCCTCAGTCGACCTCGAAAGTACATTTTTTCGAGTTGAGATGCATGTCATATTTATGAATTTCTCCAAAAACATCAATTTCTCCAAAAACATCTTATAGGTCTTCAAGGTGTTGGACTTGAGATTTGACGACCGTGTTGTCAACATATACCTCAACATTTTGTCTGATCTGCTGCTTAAAGATCTGATCCATTAGCCGTTGGTATGTGGCGCTTGCATTTTTTAGCCCAAAAGGCATGACACTGTAGTAGAAATTCGCATCTTTGGTGATGAGTGTCATTCTCTCTTCGTCCAAGGTGTGCATTTTGATTTGGTTATACCTAGAATATGCATCCAGGAAGCTCAGCACATGGAACCTGGACGTCATATTGACTAGCCTGCTGATGTTGGGCAAAAGGTACGCATCTTTGGGACATGTCTTGTTGAGGTCGATGTAATCGGTGCACATTCACCATTTGTTGTTGGATTTTTTTACCATAACGATGTTGGCGAGATAGGTGGAATACCTGACTTCCCTAATAAATTTGGCTTTGAGCAGCTTGTCCACTTCTTCTCTAACCGCCTTGCACCGTTCATCTCCGTCTTCCTGTTCTTCTGTGATACCGGCTTAGACTGAAGGCAGATGGCCAACTTGTGGCATATGATATTGGGGTGAATGCATGGTATGTCAGATGGTTGCTAGGCAAATAGGTCCACATTTTTATGGAGGACGTCAGCTATGCGTCTGTGCTCGTGGCTAGTGAGGTCCTTGTTGAGCTGCGTGCATTGTCCAGGTTTAGGTCTGAGCTACATCTTGACAAGTTCTTCAATAGGCTTTGTAGGTTTGTCAACGGTGTCGTCGCATGGATCCACGTCGAATACGCCATCTTGACTTGCTTCATAGACAGTTAGGGTTTCGATTGGAGACCCTTCATCCACATTCATGACTTGGTTAGTACCACCCACTATGGGATGATGTCTGTCGGGCTCCCAGGAAGGAGGATATGGTTCCACTTTCAGGCTCTCGGCATAGCATTGTCAAGCTTGTCTTTGTTTTCCTTGACAGACACTATCTCTCCTGTCAAGGTAGGAAACTTCATCTTAAGATGAGCCGTGCATACAATGGCTCCATGTTCATTCAACATTTTCCTGTCAATCAAAGTAAAGTAAGATGCATCTGTATCGATAATTAAATACCTGATTGTGAAGCTCCTTGAGAGTTGGCCTTGACCGAAAGTGGTCATAAGGTCTACATAGCTTCTAGTTTCTACTTTCTCCCCTGCAAAGCCAATGAGAGGTCCAGAATGAGGATGGATTGTGTCGGATGAGACTGAAAATACAATGAATACCTAATCCAATAAACCAAGAGGGGGGGTGAATTGGTTTTTGATCCTTTTTGAACTTTTCTTGGAAATCAAAACACAACGAAAGAATTAATTTGGATCGTATCTTAAATCAAAAACAAATTTAGTAAACAATTTTCTTCTCCAATCAATTAACTCTTGTGTTGAATCAAAGTTTGAGTTGATACACAAAATAATATCTCAAGCAATTAATGAAATGTAAATCAAAACTTAGATGCACACAATTTTATACTGGTTCACCTCCAACCACTGAGGCTACATCCAGTTTACCTTCTAATCCAAACCAGATTAGAGTTCCACTAACAGATTTTAATTCTTTACAAGCAATCAACAAGGTCTCTTTTACCCACCCTAGGCAAAACTCTAAATCTACTCCCTAGATTTATCAAAAGACCTAGAACTAGAGAACCCTTCTCAGTTCTACCCACTAGAAAACCCTTTCTAGTAATACTTTAAAGAAACCCAACTGTTACATGGAAAAATTCAACTCAAATTCCAAAAAACAAAAGAAAAATTACAAAGAACAAAACTTAATGTTCAAGAAGGATATCACCTTATATTCCTTTGCAGCATAAAGGATATACACGAAATTTATAACCTGAGGTGATGAATGATATGCTTTCTTGATTGATCTTGATACAGCTCAATGCATGAATGATCACAAAAATACCTCCTTCTTTTAAGCAAGCATGATTCTAACTCTTATGAACAACACTATCAAAATGAATTTTTTAACTCTTTGGAGCACTCAGAGATTATTAAAACTTTGGTATGAATGAAAGCTCTTGAAATCACTCTCTCTTTTTCTGAGACAATGTTTGCCTATTTATAAAAAAACAGATTTAACAGACTGTAATCGATTATTTCGTTTATGTAATCGATTATTTTAACATGTGTAATCGATTATTCCGTCTAATTAATCGATTAAGTTGTTCATGATATTTCTGGAAATCTTGAACGAACAAAGTAATCGATTATTTGACCATGTAATCGATTACGCTAGAAATACAAGTATGAATCACAAGCATAGGTAATCGATTATAATGTATTTTAATCGATTACGCCAGAAGTATACATAGTACTCTATAGCATATTTAATCGATTACAATTATTTGGTAATCGATTAAACCAGTTCATAGGCTAAACAGATTTATGCAAATGCCTTATGTAATCGATTATATGACTTATGTAATCGATTACATCAGTAAGAAAACATTTTATGCTAGTTTAGACTTATCAATGTATTTCCAATCAATTGCATATACTAATATGATTCTTATCCTAAGAATGAATGCATGCATGTCTGATTTCTTTAATGACTGCAAAGGATTATTGGATTTTAACCTTAATGAACCAAGCTTAACCAAAAGGAAAAATTACAAATGCCATCATCACCATGAAACAAATATCAAAACACCACTTGTCTTCTAATTCTTCTGACACTTGAATCTAACAGAGACTTCAAGCCTTCTCTAGTACAAGATGTCTATGGAGCTGCCTTGGTCAATGAGGACCTTTGACACCATGAAATTCACGATCATGATGCAAGCCACCATGGGATTGTCTTGGTTGACAGGGTTGATGCCCTTGAAGTCTTTGTTAGTATAAGTGATAGTACGTTGACATTGTCGATGTCCCGGATGGTGTGGAGATTTTGCTTTCGGGACTTATTGGACAAACCTCCATAGGAGAATCTGTCTGTGATGGTGTTGATTACACCTCGAATTTTTTGAGTAGACTTGTTTTCCTGTTCTCCCAGAGGTTGATGCTCGCGTCTTTGCTGATGGTGCTTATGTCTCCCTCTGTCTTTTGTTCTTTCCATTTGTTTGTCGACATTGTGATTTTTGTGCTAGTTTTCTTGGTGTCCCTCGGGTCTCGCTTTGGGTGGATGATTGGCAGGCCTATCCACAAACTGGGCTAGATACCCAACATGTATGAGCTCTTCAATTTTGTCTTTCAAGGCCCAACAGTCTTCTGTATTGTGATCGAAACTACGATGGTATTTGCAGTCTTTGGTTTTATCTAACCTCGACCTAGGAGGAAGTGGCGAAGGTAGTTTTATAGGTACCTCCGGGTTGAAAGCCCCCTCAAGAATACTGGTGTCATTGGTCGTCAAGGGTGTGTACTGCTCATACTTGGGTACTTTTGGGAGAGGTTGGCGATTGTCCAGCTTGTGCCGTTTGTCCAACTTATGTGAGTCAGTCATGGTACCTCATTCTCTCTTGTCATGCTTTTGTCTGGCTTGTTGGGCCTCGTTTATGAACCTTGACATCTCCTCCATTTGGATATATCCTTTGGCTCATTCGTGTAACTCATTTTTGAACCTTTACATCTCTTGCTACTCTGAGTTTTTTTGCATCAACTATCCACGAACTTACCAAGTCGTAAGGCTAGAAGCATGGAGTGCAGTACTACCTTCGGGTTAAGGTTTCAGATCTGGACGAAAACTCGTCCAAATCTGTCCATAAACCTTTGAAGAGACTCATTTTCTGTTTGTTATAGACTGGCCAATGTAGTCAAGGTTATGCGGTGGGACCAGCTGGTTGTATACTGTAAGCTGAAGCGATCGACAAGAGTGTCGAAACTGTCAATAGACCTTGGAGGGAGCCCCCCATACCATGTTAGCGTTGCCCCTTTGAGGGAGGTTGGAAAGACATGACACAAGATTATGTTATCGTTGGTGTAGAGGTTCGCCTGTGTGAGGAATGTGTCCAGATGTTCATTTGGATTGGTGGTTCCATCGCACCACTCTAAGTTGAGTGATTTCCAACCTAAGGGTAGGTCAATATCTATGATGCGGTCGACAAAAGGGTGTCGACAAGTCGTTCGCCCTTCTAGACGGTATATGTGTGATAAGCTAGGGCCGTATTGAGTATTGATGGTGTGTCGGGGTGTGATTCTGCTTAAGTATGCTTATTCATCGTGTGAGCCAAGTGCTCATCGCCTTGAGGGCGTCTCACTCTATCCTCCAGCTGATTGTGGTTAGCTTTCAGCTTCCAGAGTTCCTCCTCGTGACATTGCTTCATCTCTGCTATACGGGTTTGAAGTTGCTGGGGGTATCTGTTTTTGCCATGTTTTTCAAGGGATGGATGAAGCCTTTAAGAGGAGTACCACGTCTTAGGCTAAACCGTGTATTGACCATTGGTGAAAAAGTGAGGCAGCTGGGTAAGTTTTACCATGGCCCTACGATGGACGCCTAATGTACTTATCAAAATCTGGAAGTAGCTCAGGGTGGATGTGGCCTAGGTAATCTCCAAATCTAGCACGTTGAACACTGAGTTCGCTTTGTTAAGAGGACAAGAGGGAGGACCTACAAAACAAAGGACTCTAACACTCAAGTAAGTACATGAGTTAGTGGAGAAAAGTGAATGAAAAGAGTGAGATGAAACCTGATACTTATAAAGTGAGGGGGAGCCTTGACTCCTTGTATGTCAAGGATGTTACAATGGTGTAACAACCTTTGCAGATAATTATTAGCCTTATAGATAATCTATTCCTTGTATATAATTGAGTACCAACTACTTGATAAGGAGGTCACAATATTATCGCTAATATTTGAATAATAAGGTGTTAGAGATAACCTGTTGGCCTAGTAGTCTGGCTGTTAAGGGTGAAATGTCTGTACTCCTGTAAAAAGGCTAACATGGAGAGTTGACGTGTTTGATAGATCACCACGTAACTTACCACTTTGTATTTTGTGGACCCCAGATAGTTTTAATCAATTAAAATATAAAAAAGAATATTTAGTTACATTAAAGATGAACTCACTTTACAAAAATCCATTATGCATAAATGACAAGCACTAAACCGTTAATAAAAAGATAACTTGCTCTTTTTTATTTATGTTTATTTTCTTTAGCCATTAGAGTGATTTGAACATCACCATTACCTTATTCCTGACCAAAACACTACCACTTTTGTTGAATAGTGGTATTTCTCTATTTTAAATGTACCTTCCTGAAGATTACATAAGAAGTAACTAGTATTTAGCATTAGCAATGCATAAGATAAGTGTTTATTTCATATAACTAAAATTTATAATAAATAAATACTTTTAAATATATACTTTATGATAATTAAAACTCATAATAAATAAATATTTTTAAGCATATAAATTACTTAAATTTATGATAAATAATTTATATTTTGATATAATATTATTTTTAACTATAAATAATTTTTTTTAAAAAATTATTAAATTCAATTTTTTTTTTAAAAAAGAAAAGAATAGATTGAAAGTAATAGAAAGTTAAGAAAAATCACAATAAAAAATTTTCTCGATGAATAATAGATTCTTAAAACTTTCTCATTTAAGATAACTATATTGTATCATAGGAGATCATTATATATCTACTTTAGAAATATCTTTTTTTTTTTTATCTTTTGTATTGTTCATCTATATATTGAGAATTGAGAAGTCTAATAACATATTCATTATCATTAAGTGAATCTGACACTCTTTTTTTAAAAAAAAAATCATATAAATCCTAGCAATTTGAGGATGAGACCCACCACGCTCTCCTTTGAAATTCATAGTTTGAAATTTCATTTAATACATTTTACTAGAATTTATTTAAGATTTCATAGTTTAACATATTCAATATCACTCATTCTAACACTTTTCTTTAAATTCATATAAATCTACCGATTTGAGAAATGAGATCCACCACACTCTCCTATGAAATTCATAGTTTGAGATTTCATTTAAGAATACATTTTACTAGAATACATTATTTATTGATAGGTTAGCATTAATCAATTTTTTTTTTTTAAATTGAAGTATTAAATATATTAATTATAAAAATTATTAATTTAATCATAACACTACATATAGATATTTGTTATTGGGCTTCTAATCTGGATAGCCCATGATAGGTTCGGCAATTGACTTGGTACTCAAATTGAGTAACTCAATAACGGTCCTATTTTTATCTAACCCGACTATAAAAGTTGATTCATTAGATCGTTTTAATGCATGCACAAGTTTGAAAGAAAAAAACCTAGTGAATAGACATAGAACAATTCTATCCCATTCTTTTCTCTACACGATTAGATCAGGATTATGAACATGGATTTATTCTTCCCTACATGTACACACATTTTAAAATATAATGTACAATGAAAACATGTATTATGCGCCATTCTATGGCAAGGGATTGAAATAGGCAGGGGATAGTAAGTTGTAACGCATTTAACTAAAAACTGGGTGAACATAGAAAGACAGAGAGGTTTCACATAAGGAACTTTTAGTTTTTATGTATTATGTATGCCACAAATCCATGGTAACTCAAATTTCTTTACACCTTAGCAAAAAAAATTAATAACGAAAGCTTTAAGCAAAAACTTATATGCCTTGACACAAGAAATTTTTTTATAAGCAAATGACAAGAAAATTATATGGATCTAAATCAGTGAGAAAAAGGGAAGAATTGAACAAACTACTTTCCGAATAGCTTCCTGCGCCTAACCGATGGCTTGACTCGCAAACCTGATGATTCACCAATCACAACCTCATCTACTAAGTCCTTAAATAACAGTCTCTCAACATCCAACACAACCCCAGGTAAGTAACCATGAAAATCTGTCCAACTTTCTGAGCCATGCATAACATCTTCACACAGCTTATTTTTCAGACCATCATCTTCATCTTCTAAGCAGCATTCTGGCTTCTTGGCTTGAATTTTTTCGATCTCAAAGCATAGTTCTTTAAGAAGCTTTTGAGCACTCAAGGTCTTTTTTGTGAGTCTGTTACTGTTAGGCTGAAACCATGGCTCGGGTGAGGAGCCAAATTTTGCACCAAGAATCTCATTCACAGAATCAAAGATGAGTTTCCTGTGAAATTTCTCTTTGTTCAGCTTCATGTTAGCATCTTTTCCAGGGCTGCTTTCTTCTTTTGAAAGCAGACTACTTGCTTTGGTCTGTTCCAAGACAAGGAATAGCTCGGGGTTAATGGGATGACCAGACGAGTGAAGTTGAAATGTCAGCAACTCGGAACTCAGATCTCTGAGTAAGAGACCTGAAGCTAATAATATTTCGGAGATGTATCTGTGGTCTGGATTTGTGTTTTCACATAGGGAAGCAATGTAATCGATTCTAGCTTCATCGTGACTGGAGTTCAGTCGTCGAAGCTTCTGAACAAGGTGATCTATGTTCTGTAATTTCTTGCGATTGATATCTAGGGATCCAGTGCTGTTAAATGAAAGGCTATCTGCAGGATTCCACTGATCTTTAATCTCATTTTCTTTGGATTCTTGAGCATCCTCACCTGCAGAATTTGATCTTATAATTAGATACCTGAGAAAAATCACATGCTTTTGGAATATCATATGATACATTCGAGTAATATCTATTGGGCAAATCTTCAGGAAATGACTAATTCTTTACGTACATAAACTTCAAATCACTAGAGGCTCATTCTAGGAGACAAATCTTACATTTATTACTGCGATTGTTATCACTTGTCACTACCGTTACCAAAAATTTCTATCACTTCTTGGGAAACATTTCAAAAAGAAAAAGGATAAGAGTTCACTTTTATATACAAAATTGCAATGTATCAGGATGCTGAACTGACTGAAACAAGAACTTGTCCTATAATTTTATTTAGTATAGTCCTTAGATATCATCTGTATCTTATCTTCTTTTCTTTATTTAGAAGGCTGAAAGTATACCTTTTGAATCTTCAGATATCTGCTTTACGGGGGATGGCATGTCATCTCTGTACACCGAGCCATCAAGAACTGAGATAGGACTTGGATGTTCCGGGGTATCTGTTGCTAGTTCTGCAACTGTCTCATCCTCATCCAACCTTGGAATTGATTTCTGGGACATTAAACAAAACATTATCAACTGATAAACTATTTGCTAAAATTTAACATTATATTGTTCTAATCAGAAAGCTTGAATATAAAGAGATAAAAATGGCTCCTACTTTCTGCCCTGTCTCTGAAATCAATTGCTTCACAACCTTCAAAGATGGGCTTTGGCTGTCATTAATTTCAACAGTTTGTAAACTACTTGTAACTTCCATATCCATCTTTGAGTTGACACTTAAACTGTCTGATTGCAGAGAAATTTCATCCCCCTGGAAACTTAAACTCCTTGGTTCATTGCTAATCTCACTCAATTGCTCATCATCATGCGGTACGTTGAGGGATTTGGGTCTTTGTCTTCCACCTGGTGAACCCGATTCTGTTGCCTTCTTACCAGATTGCCTTCTGGGTTTGTTGGAATCTGATGGTGGGGCAGGGGGACGAGACCGCTTCTCTAACTCCATCTTCTTCTGTTGCAATCTTGGGCTCACAGATCCTGAGTGCTTCACTGAACTTTGGCTATTTTCTTTTGGAAGTTGTTGAGGCCTAGATTGAGATTGTATTGATCTTGTAGTCTTACTACTACTTGCTTTCTTATCAATGGAATTGGCAGACACATCCCGGTGAATGTTTCTGGGAGACTTATCTTTTGCTACTCGAGTAGTAGATGTACCGGTTTTATTATCAACATATACAGCACCATTCTGGTGTTTCTGGGAACAAGAAAAGCCACCAATTGGAATGACTGAAAAAGCAGGAATCACAGTTTTTTCAACAAGTTTTGCCGGTTTCATTATCACTATTGGGGATTCAAAAGCCCTTTCTGAGTCAGATCCCTTGACTGTGGAAGATAGAAAATTGTTTCTCTGAGTGTTTTGTTGCCTTACTGACCTGGTATTCTGATTTTGATTAGTAGCTTTTGGTTCATAGTCACTTTGACTTCCAACAACGTTTGGAGCTTGTTCTTCTTTTCTGCTTTCTAATAGTCCCTTTTCTTGCATTGCTTCAAGTATCTGTTTTAATGCTCTAAGATCCCTTCCAGATTGTTTGAATTCAAGATCCTTCAATCTCTTCTCTATCTCATTATAAACAGAAGGAAAGGAATCTGGTGCTCTTGTTTGAGCTTTTACGCCCCTTAAATTATGTTTCTGGGAGCTTCGATTTCCATCTTGCTGCTTCCATGGTGCTGGTTCGATGGGAACCCTTGAACTTCGGATGGGTTTCATAACCAGATCATGATTCTTTCGCTGTGGGGAAGTTGGGTCTTTCAAAGACATTTTTGGATAATTAGAAACTCGGAGTGACCTGGTGAGTCCATTTTTTGATGATCTTGGAAATTGACCATTATCTTGAGCTGAGTAAGTTTCAGTTGAATTTGACTGAGCATCACCAGCCAAAGACGAATCCGGTAAAGCTTCCAAGCCCATTAATTTTGCCACAACACTAGGTGGACGACTTGGGGTTGCCGAAGGCTGTTGTAGGGTAGGGAATTTGTCATTTGAGGTGGAGGTGCCACTGTAAATGTTTCTCAAGTGGTGAGTGGCTTTTGAGTCAGTGCTGTAACTGCGCAATGAACCTTCCTTACTATCCAGTGAAAGTCTGGGAAGCTCTTTTAGCTTTGGTGTGGATTTGACGGTTTCTCGAGATTCAAAAGATAAACGGCTTATTTCTTTACCTTCATAAGGAAACCAAGGAGCATCCTTTGAGATGGAATGCCAGTGTCCATCTTTTACTTCATCTGATGATCTCGGAAGTTCTTTAGTTTCTGCATAATACCAAGGTGCTTCTCTAAGTTTAGCAAGGACTCGGATGGACTCCTTTAGATCAATAGGCACACTTTGTTTTCCATCTATTCCAACTCTGTAAGATCCATCAACAGATTTGGACAACTGAATAGGTCGTGGTGAATCCCTGTGCTTTGCGGCATTAATGGCAGATTCCTCTTTGGCTGTAGTCTTCACTGACAGTCCTCGAGCTTCCCTATACATCGAGTCTTTCACCACATCCCTCAGGTCAAGGGAGTTACATCCAAAATGGGGAGAGATGGCTGATTGGTTCATAACTGCATCCCTTGAAGGAGTTTCAGGAAAAAGAATTCGGTCATATGGAGCCTCTGCTTCAGCCTTGCAATCCAGAGAGGACACCGATGATGAACAAGAAGAGAATGATGCTCTTGATGATTCGGTAGAGATTCTTTGCCTTTCATTCACACCCTTGTTTAAGCTAGAATCCTGCAATTAATTTAATAGGCTGCATAAGTCTAGTTTCATGCGCATTTTTTTAATACTGCACGAGTTACAAAAACATTCATCAGCATTGGAAAGTATCTGTACATGAAATTTATTCAAAAAAAAATTCAGATGATTGTGCAGAAGGACCAAGGAGATGTTAAATATTGAAAATGATTCTGAGGATGATTAAAACATTCTCAAGTCTCAGCCTTTTACATTTGTCTCCAATAAGTGGCAGTCAAATTCACTCATAAGTGATGGACAGAATCAGTAAATAGATTCATGATATGGTAACAAAACAATCCTGCCTCAATTTAAAGCCTAATTCAATCAATTTTAACTGAAAAACAGTAAAACAAAAAAAAAAAGAGTAGAAAATGAGGGCGAAAAGAAGGTTCTTACAGTTGCTGTTTGTCGATGGAGTATGTTATCAGAATCTCTTTCCAAGCTGCCCTCACTGAAGGGAGAATTACCTAAGGAAAACATAAGCATTAGATGCAAGTTGGCAAATACTCTACTCTAATGAAACTGAAACATATGACCAAGAACCAACAATGGTGACACAAATGACATGAGCAGAACATTTCACAGAGAGGATCCCGTATACTACAAAAAAGATTCAGATTGAACTTACAATAAAAAATAAGAAATGAAATTTCTTTAAATAGTTTATCACAAGCATCTTATCCACACCTTATACTTTTATTGAATACAAAGAAAATTCAAATACCTCTTGATACAAAATTGAAAAAAAAATTGCAAAACATCCTACCCCCCTCCCTCCTTTCCAAACTGTGAAGACCTTGAATAACCAATCAGATGCTAATTCATAAAAAATAAAAAAAAATAAAAAATAAAACCATGAATATGCAAATGCAACTAACACTAATGCAAGATTGGCAATTTGGCATCAATGGGATAAATCAATCAGTAATAAAAATCATCTCGAAAGTCAACGGCTAAATGTAAAATCATTTCAGAGATTGACAAGGAGGAAAAATTCGAGATATAAAACACAACTGAATCAGTAAAATTGAACATGTTCCTACTACGTTGAATACCAGAAGGAAGCCTCTTCTGGCTAATGCGGCGAGCCGTGAGAACATGGTGGCGATCAAAGAGTTGGAAAATCCCAGTCATGCATCCTATCTGCTTCTGCAGATCTGGGTTGTCATCTGCTAAAGAATGCAGAAGCTTTGCTGCCATATTAACCTTTTTCTTCTGCAATTGAACTAGACCCTTCAACCACCACAATCAATTACACCCTCTTCATAAAAGCTTTATGATTTATTACTCTTAAATCTACTCACACAACACTGCAACGTGCAAACCCCTTTGAGAAAGATTGATGATGCGACTACAAATAGAACAACACAGAATTCGGAACTTCACAATCTCACAGGGACCATCACCATCCTAAAACAAAATCCATTGAGCTCAAAAGAGAAACTAAATAAACCTTAACCTCCTCTATTTTCCTTCACCCTCAAACCTTAGTGCAGACCTCAATTTATGCAGTACTAACCCTGATGATTACAAAAAAGAATGAAATAGTTTCCACAGTTCTGTAGTTCCAAATGGAGGGAAGCATTCAGAAAGATTTATGCTTTCCCAGTTGCAAGCAAACAATTTCTGGTAAAATTACAGGAAAAAAAAAATACCCTCCAGCCAATTTCACCAAATTCTACAGATTTGGGTCCTCTCAATCATGAAAGGTGAAAACTTTATCACATAGAAACTTAAAGTCCCATTTTTTTTTCTTTCGGTTGTCACAGCTTCTCCCCCAACCTCCTCAACACTTGCAAAAGCCAAGTAAAACTGCAAGGTGAAAAGGAAAGTCCCAGAAAGCTTAATCAATTTGTTGAGTTTCACCAAATGAAACCATACAACACCTTGTAGGATAACACTAACAGCCACAAACAATGCAGATGGAGAGAGAGGGTAACCCAGCACAACACCCTCTTACAGTGGACACAAAATGAGAAGAGAGGAACAATGGCTTAAAGCACCAAAAATGAAACTATTACAAATGTGTCTGTCTCAATGGAAGGAAAGACAGAGATAAGAGAAAACTGAAAAGGGTCATTTTTTTTTCTTGGGGGTATCATAAGAAATTAAGAATGTGCAATAACAATCTGGTTAGAGCTGGCACAGAGGTTTTGGTTTATTATTATTATTTTATATTTTGTTTTTAGCAGATTGTTAATTGTGTTACTGGGGAGGAAGAGGGTGAGAAATGTTTGTGTGGGTCAGATGTCACGTAGACTCTAATAGATCACAAGTCGATGATGATCCATCCATGTGGGATGAAGATGTGTGGGTGTGGAGCTGTCTGCATGTGCATGTGATATTGTCAGTATAGAAAAAGAGGGTGAGTGAAAAGAATGTGTAACAGAAATATATAACTTAGAATAAAAAAAAATTAGTTCGGTAAGAATAAAAAACTATCAAGCAATTTACCATATCACATTTACATATCATATCATATTTAATAAACTGATATATACCCTTGAATAATGAATATACTCTCCCAATTAAATATTTAGGATTTAATTTATTTTTCTATTGGAATTTAATTTAAATATTCTTGAATTTTAAAAAAGAAAATGTACACTCTCATTTAATCATAGGCTCTATTTTTTTTTTTAGAGGAATCATAGGCTCTAATGTATAATTAGATAGGTGATGTTTTTATTAATTACTTTAAAAAACATACATAACATAAATTTTTTTTCTATAAATTATCTTTTACTAGCTTAGAAATTGAACTCAAGTGCTTAACTCAATTTTTTTAACGTATTTAATATAATTATATATAAAATTAAAATTCAAAACTTTTGATTAAGTCATAAATAATCTCATATTAGTTAATTCATAACTCAAAAGTTCTGATGAATATTTTTTTATTATATCTTTAATCATTTATTACAAAGAGAGAACATAAAAAAAACATGAATGAAAGATTAAGTATTCTGTATTTATCATTTTTTTAAGTAACTGTATTTATAATCTTGAATAATTGCTCATTTATTATTTTAATTAACAATTAAATTGAATCTGATATTTATTTAGAAAATGAAAAAAACCTGAAGTAGGTGCCTTGCTTTATAATGTATTTAACTACTGAAAAAAAAAATAGTTAACCCTGAATCAAACAAAAAGGATGATGTGCTTCTTCTCTTCTCTTATTTACCAGCTGCAAAGTGCAAAGTCCAACCTTTCTTTTTCAACCAGTTGTCAGGTACTGAATCACTTTTATACCCTTTCATCATATAATAATATGTATCTGTATCCTACGGCCTACGCTCCTCATGGTTCAACCCCTGAAGTCTGAACTCTGAACTCGAGTTTTTTGTTTTTTGTTTTAGGGGAAATTTCTTTATTTCGTCATTTAAAATTCAGTACTATTTTATTTTTATTTGAGACCTTCCAATTCCACGTGTAAAAGAATATATTAAATCCAGATTAATTCAACCTGAGAAAAAAAATATTTTCAGATTTTGTATTTATAAATTCAAATCCGAATTTTTATGTAAAAGAATAAATGTTGTTTCTTAGTAATTAAACAGGGTAAAGCTAACTAAGCAAATATTTTTTTTTAATATGATCTTGAATTTATAGATAAAAAAAAACTGAATTTATTTATTTGGTTTTCTTTAAATTTTCTGGGAAACTCATGTCTTTATCTTTTACCCTTAAGACAATCCACTAATTTTTACAACTATTAACTATATATTTCCAACCAAATTACTCAGCTAAGATTTTTTAAAAAGAAATAGTGCATATTTTTTAAGTAAATTATCACACTTTGTCAACAAAAAAAAAATGATCTAAGGTTTACTTGTTTGATAACATCATAAAATGATGAATGTGTTGTGTGGTCCTTTCTATTGATTTATTTTTATTTTTATGGTGAATTTGGAATATCTAAACTGAAGTCAAAATCTGACACACACAAAATAAGAAAGTCAAAATCTTAATCCCTGGGAATTCATTTAATAGACTGGTCATGATATTTATAGTATGCACATATATATATATAATACATACATACATGTACACATCGAGGCAAATACAGACATGTATACATAGAGGCAAATACAGACATGTACACGTAAAGGCAACTTTGATACATTAAAAATATAATAATTTACATTATTAGTAATATTATAATTCCCATTATAGAGAGGGCTGCTTAGCAACTAGCAAGAGCAAAATAGTCCATTAATTCCTTAACCTAATTCACGGTTTAATATATCTTAACAAGCTGAAAACAGTACTCGTGGTGGAAGCATGCACATTGGAGGATGTGATATATAAGTGCCAAAACAATTTTTAGTGAGAAGAAATTGATTCGTTCTGAAAAATATGGCAATTATTTCCCATATTGAGGTTAGAAGCTGGGTTTCTACAATAGGGAATACCGAAGAAGAAGTATTACTCACGTCAAACTACATATTTTACAAACAGCCACATTCACTTTTTTATTAGTGATAAAAGACAAAATGTTTGTTAATATTCTGACTGGGGTTAGATTGTTTAATTAAACAAAATTCCTAGCTTATATCATGCATGCTATAACGTGATTCTCTCTCTCTCTCTGGATTTCTGTATTTTTTCTATTGCCAACCTATACAATTTATTGTGTCGTTGATGAGTTTGTTCATCATTAAAAATACGTCACCATACATGGAGACCATTATTATCGATTCCCAAAAGTCCCAAAGCAGCTTCAGCTAACAACACCGTGTATCAATTCGACCACGATGTTGACCGTTGAATTCGTATTTTCTTTTTTAAACCATAAGTCGTAATTCGTTACCGGAGACCATCTTGTTTAATTTAAATTAGATACTACTACGAGTCTATGATAATCTATTTGATTGAGATCATGGAAATAAAGAAAATAAAAATAATATAAAATATTTAAATTAAAATAAAATGTATAAGATGTGAAATTTACAAAAAAAAAATTACTCTATATTTTTACATTTCCCTCATTTTCTTCTTTACACCAAACACAAGCTGAATTCAAAAAATTCTATTTAAATATTTAATGCAGTTAAACAATTCTATGCAATTGATTACTCGCTCAATGACAATAGTTGAATACGTGTACACATTCAATTTATATATTCCTTTTATATTTAACACGCGCGTACATATATATATATATATATATATATATATATATATATATATATGTAGACGGATGGAGAGGGGGTTGGTAAGGGCCCGATGACTCCTATCTTTACACTTATCATATATATAGATATATATATTTTTAAGTTAATTAATATAAAATTATGTAAAATTAATTATTTATGTCATTATTATAATAATTAAGATTAGTTAGTATAAAATTAGTTATATTATTATTATTATTATTATTGTAATGATTAAAGTGATAATTAGAATAAAATTATGTAAAACTAACTTATGCGTTTGTTGTTTTATGATAATAGTTATGTTGGAAAATTAATTCCTTAATCTTTATTGTGAAAATCATTATCCAATAAAATCTCAAAAAAATCATATTAAATCATCAAGAAATCTTAAACAAACAATGTGTATTTGTTTTCATGTCAAATCACTCCTTAGAGGGTATTCTCTTTAGATGGGAAAGAAAGAAAATAAGCTTTATTTGACATATTGGGGACCATTATCCTATATATGTTTATTATTGGGTCAGTAAGCTCTCATTAAACCTAATTGGTCCAACATTAGTATCCACTCATTTATCTCATATTGGCTATTTATTGATCACTTTAATTTACCCAATATATATTAGATGGTATAATATAATTATTAATACAATATGTAGCACATAATAATGTCAGAAAATTTAATTTCCTAACAATCTCCCACATGGGCTACATATGACCTGAGATAATTATATCATATATCCTTAGTACGCAACTATATGCTATTTATCCTTAGATTCCTTCTTAAATACAATCTGTTTCATCTCCTATATCAATATGAGATCATGGAGGCTTTTGTCACTCTTAGGCGTAACTAAACCTTCCATGGTCATCACACTAATATCTTCAACAACATAGATCAAGTATGCATGAGTGGCATGGAAATTACATGCAATGTGATATCTACCATGCCTATTTCCAACTGGTCCTTCTTTAGTCCTTATGAGATCAATCTTTAATTTTTCGCATACACAAAGCAGAAACACAAGCACAAAAAGTACATATTCAAAGGGAAAATAACATCAAAATCTTTACTATGCAGAAAATAAGCATACAAATGATTTTGCATAGAACACCAATATAAAGAACTCTCACTAAACCATAGTGTCATCAAACAAAATAACACCCATATGAGCAGTATGCTCATGAAAGACCTTAGGCACTAAGCCTTTAGTAAGCGGGGCTGCAAGCATGAAGTTCGTCCCTATGTGTTCTATGGAAATCTGACCGCTCTGAACTCTTTCTTTAACAACCAGGAACTTTATATCGATGTGCTTTGATTTTGAAGAGCTTCTGTTATTCTTGGAGTACAACACTGCACGTAGCCCTGTGAAAAAATTTTGCTATCATACCCTGTAACGACCCGCCTCGTCGCTACTGTATCATACTCTTAATTATGCTTTAATGGTAATTTATGTCTAAAAATCCCTTTAAGTTTGTTTATAAAAAAAAATAGTAGTAAATTTTTCGTAAGTGTAATCAATATCAAAACTTGAATATACAAAGAGGCAATACATCATAATACTTGTATATTAATAATCATAAGTTGGTGGTAATTATAAATAACCAAGTCTAAATTGTACAACATTCTCAAAAGAAATAAGGATTTAAATGATAGGGTGTAACTAGCACAATGTCAGGGTGTAGTCATTAGAACAAGGGGTGTAACTAGCAAAAATACAACTCTTGCCCAAGATCTAGTCCATCTACATCTCGGCTACTTGCCGACTCCAACCAACGTAAGTAATCTTCCTGGTCACCTACTGTTGTCCATCTGCTCACGCGAACATGGTTCGTGATCATCACAGGTACCAATCCACAAGGTACAACAAAGCAAAGGTGAGTCCATCATGTAAAATAATAATTAAATAAATATCATCAGTTATAAAAAGACAACTTGGTCGTTGCAAAATCACAACAATATTCAAATATTTTATCACGCATTCAATCATGGGCAACCCGTCCAAATACATTTCACAATTCACTTTAAAATGACTAGTCATGATGCATGTTCCAGACTTATCTCTTTGTCAATGCAATGCGGTACCATCCTCGTGGAAATAGCCTCTCTCAGGAAAATGATGCAGAAGCTCGTCAAGGTCACTCTATCGTGCACAGGTCGCTCCCCCCCTCATGGTGATCAGCCCTGAGTCACAAGGGAGTTCCAAACAGAGATGCCCCTCTAGTAGCTCTGTACCCTACTACCACCATCCTATTTCCATTATGCATGAAGTATGTACATGGGCTCTATCAATGTATGACCCAGGCCCATGCTCAACTCGACCCGGGTAGGATAATGTCATACACCCCCCATATACATATATACTGACCCATTCTCGGGTACACTGATGCACTGACCGTGGTCCTTGCAAGGTTAACCACCCGGTCTCGGCATCTCACGTCAACACATAAAATATCACCATAGCACCATCAATGTATAACCCGCCCCCAGGATCAACTCGTCCCGGTTAGGGTAATGCCATACACCCCGGTGGGTATTTTATGTATATCCAAATGCATTTAAATTACCATGGGTACCATCAATGTATGGCCATGCCCGGGTTAACTCATCTCGGTTAGGATAATGCCATATACTCCCCATGGTATCAATGCATTTAATAACTCAAGCCAATACAATGGCCAATCTCAATGTAATCACATACGTCATTCATAAACACTACAAACAAGTGAACAAGGGTACAGTATTAGATGTCCGGATTGGCACCTAGCCATAACAACTGATGTAATAATCTGAACAAGGTCGGATAATGGCACAAAGTTGTCCGGGTAAGGAAGTCCAGTAATGGCTTGATGTTTTAGCTTTTTACATGCCCAATCAATTTGAAGGCAGTTGTAATTTGTCTAAGTGGTTCAAGATTCATTGCCTTGTGATCCTTGCATTGCATTTGCATTCTCATTCTCATGCATACATGTTTTTCATTAAAGTTCTAAAGCTGTTCAAATGATTTTAAAAGAATACAAGTTCTCATGGTTAAGTTTTTGGAAAAATGAAAACTTACTACTTTAATCGATTACACAGTGTTTTAATCGATTAAAAGCTTTGGTTCTAAATCAGGAAAAGCCATGAAGAACATATTAATCGATTACAGCCTTCTTGTAATCGATTACATAGTGCAATATGAAAATCATGCATCACTGCTTTAATCGATTACCATGTTATATAATCGATTATCTTAGTTCTTTAGTATTGATGCATTACTGGTTTAATCGATTACTGCTGAGTTTAAAGGAAGCTACAAGAGAAATTGAACCAAGGTTGAAGACTTGATTATGTTTTAGCTTTTTACATGCCCAATCATTTTGAAGGAATTTGTAATTTGTTTAAGTGGTTCAAGTTAAATGCCTTGTGATCTTTCATTAGTATGTGCATTCTCATAATCATGCATACATGGTTTTTTAAGTCTTAAAGAAATCAAATGGTTTTACAAAAAGTTAAGTTCTCATTTCATTTCATTGATTCATACATGAAAGATCTCGGGTTGTGTGTATCTTGAACCTATCTTTTTAGATGTTCTAACATTTTTTTTGTTGTATTGTGATATATCAATTGGTTTCTTTTCAAGCTTGCTAGAGTAGGGTTCTCTAGGTTTGGGATTCTAAGTAGGGTTCTCAGTATCTCGTGATTTGTATTCTAATTGGATTTTAGAATCAGTATCTTTGTCTAGTATTGATAAAGAGGTCACTTGTAATCAGCTTGTAAAAGATTCTTTGATTTAGTAATTACTCTAACCTAGTGTGGGTTGGAAGCAACTGGATGTAGCCTCCAAGGTTGAGAGGTGAACGAGTATAATTGCTTTGTGTTTTGTTTAGATTTCTGTATGTTTCATTACATGTCTTTGTGAACTCAAGCATTATTATCAAAGAAACATTTTTCTGTCATTGCTTTCATAACTAAGGGTGATCTTGGGTGAAGAAAGATTTCTGAATTTAATAAAGGTGAACTTGTGATATGATCCTAAGTTTCAATTCTGCAATTTGTTTCAAAAAGTTTTAAATGTCCAGTTTGAACCAATTCACCCCCCCTCTTGGTTCATTTGCAGTGTATTCATAGTATTTTCAATTGGTATCAAGAGCTGGTTCTTGAAAGATATTCAAGATCACTTTCTCTTTTAAAAGATAATGAATACTACTCAAATAATCTTTAGAGAGGGAAATTCTCTCAATTGTCCACCAATGTTTGAGGGTGAGCATTTTAGTTTTTGGAAAAATCAAATGCAAATCTTTATTCAATCCAATGATCCTGATGCATGGAATGCAATTGAAAAAGGCCCTTTGGTTCCTATGAAAACTATTGATAATAAACCGGTTCCCGAAGAATGGGATGAAATGACAGATGCAAAAAAGAGGATTGTGCAATATGACTTTAAAGCCAAAATATGATAACATCTACTTTGTCTTCTGATGAATTTTTTAGAACTGTGAGATGCAGGAGTGCTAAAGAAATGTGGGAAATGCTAAAAGTAACTCATGAAGGTACTGATGAAGTCAGAAGATCAAGGAAGCATGCCTTGAATCATGAGTATGAAATGTTCAAAATGAACAATACATAAACCATTTCTCAGCTGCAAACAAGATTCACACATATTGTCAATCATCTTCATGGCCTTGGGAAGACCTTTGATACTGAGGAATTGAATATCAAAATCTTGAAGTGTCTCACAAGGCCATGGCAACCAAAAGTCATAGCTATCAAGGAGTCAAAAGATCTATCCAAGATATCCATGGCTGCATTGTTTGGTAAGCTACTTGAATATGAAATTGAAATGTTACAACTAACCAATATTGAAGATGCAAAAAAGAAACATAAGAGCATAACTTTGAAAGCTGCATCATCTAAGGTTGAAATAGAAGAATATTCAAGTGAGGAAGATGAAGATGACAACATGAATCTAATTGTCAAAAAGTTCAGCAAATTCATGAGAAGGAACAAAAACAGAAAATTCAAAAAGTTCAACAACAACAACAACAAAAAGAATGACAGCAACACCGCCACCAACTTTACATGCTTTGAATGTGGAAAGCCTGGACACATTAAATCTGAATTTCCAATCTTCTTAAAGAAACAAAAAGGTGAAAAGAAGATTAAGAAGAAAGGAAAGCCAAAGAAAGCCTACATTGCATGGAAAGATAATGAATCAACAAGTTTTGAATCAAGCAGTGAGAATGAAAAAGAAGCAAATGTATGCTTCACTTCAACTTTAAGTGATGATGCTATTCAAGTGCTGAATCTGAGGTAAGCTCTCAATATGATAACATTGTTGATGCTTTTCATGAAATGCATGATGAGGCTCAAAGGCTAGCAAAGGCAAATAATAAGCTGAAAGGAGATCTAAGATGGCATATCACCAAACTTACATAAATGCAAAGTGGACTTTGTAAGTTGAAAGAGGAAAATGAAAAATTTCTTTCAAGTTACAAGGCCAATGGTTGTATATGTCCTTCTTCCTCTTCTAAGGCAGAAAAATGCAAATTGTTACAAGATGAGTTTGATGCTTTCAAAAGAAGCCAAGGAGAAAAGTATATGTTACTTCTTTCAGAAAATAACTATTTGGTTAATCTTTTGAGAAGGCTGTATAGAGGAAAATGCAACTTGGCTGAAATGCTAAGTGTGCAAAAATATGCTGGAGATACTTCTGGTTTGGGATACAAACATGGTTCAAAATCTAGTGGAAAAACCACATTTGTACCACCAAAACAGAAGAATCAAAGGAGTTTTTATAAATCAAAGTTCAATCAAAATGCTTACTTTGAAAGATCATCAAGAACTGTAACTTGTAACTATTGCATGAAAAAGGGACATACATCTTTTAAATATTATGCAAGAAAATATTATGTGCCTAATGGAGAATGTGATTGGGTGAAAAAGGAAAAGAAAAGAGCTAACCCCTATGGATCCAACCTCAATTGGGTACCTTTCCTTGTTACTTGATTTGAATTGTACAGGTGTGTCTAAGAGCAAAATCATCACTATGGTATCTGGATAGTGGCTGCTCTAGGCACGTAACAGGTGATATTTTCATGCTTACAAATGTTATACTAAAAGATGGAGGATTTGTCACCTACGACGATAATAACAAAGGGAAGATAATTGGAGAAGGAAGCATAGGAGACAGCCTCAAAACTATTATCAGAAATATTTTATATGTTGAAGGCTTGAAACACAATCTCCTAAGCATAAGTCAATTATGTGACAAAGGATTTAAAGTGTCATTCAATGACAATTGCTGTTTGATTTGTGACAGTCAAAGTGGTGAGGTTATCCATGTTGATAAGAGAAAGGGTAACATTTATGTTTTATCTGTTGACCATGCATACATTCATAAGACTAGTTGCCTTGTTAGTAAAACTGATGAAACTTGGTAATGGCATAGAAGAGTTAGCCATATAAACATGCATCACATGAATAAACTTGTGAAAAAGGATTTGGTCGTAGGTTTACCTAAGCTTAAGTTTAAGAAGGATAAAATATGTGAAGCTTGTCAAAGAGGGAAACAAACAAAGAATTCTTTTCAAAGCAAAAATGTTGTTTCTACTTCTAGACCTCTTGAGTTGCTTCATATGAGTTTATTTGGTCCTTCAAGAACCATGAGCTTGGGAGGAAATTTCTATGGTCTTGTTATTGTAGATGATTATTCAAGATACACATGGACTTTGTTCATAAGATCCAAGAGTGATGCATTCACAACATTTAGAAAGTTAGCCAAGATAATTCAAAATGAAAAAGCTTGCAATATTGTTACAATTAGAAGCGATCACGGTGCAGAATTCCAAAATGAATACTTTGAAAAATTTTGTGAAGATTTTGGAATTAATCACAATTTTTCAGCTCTAAGAACACCCCAACAAAATGGTGTTGTGGAGAGGAAAAATAGATCTCTTGAGGAAGGAGCAAGAACACTTCTAAATGAAACAAACTTGCCTAAGCACTTTTAGGCTGATGCTGTAAGTACGGTTTGTTATACTTTGAATAGAATTCTCATAAGGCCTATTTTGAAGAAAACTCCTTATGAACTATACAAAGGAAGGAAACCAAACATATCTCATTTGAGGGCATTTGGCTGCAAGTGTTTTGTATTAAACAATGGTGAAGATTCTCTTGGCAAATTTGATTCTAAAGCTGATGAAGCAATTTTTCTTGTTTACTCTTTGCAAAGTAAAGCTTATAGAATCTTTAATAAAAGAACATTGTGTGTTGAGGAATCTGTCCATATAATTTGTGATGAATCTAATCCTTCGAAAGAGAATTTGGAGTGTGATGATGATGCAAGACAAAAGGAAGAATTCTTGCAAGTTAATGATCTAAATGACAAAGAAAAGGCTGAGCCAAATAATGAACTGGAACAGTCTACACCTTTACAAAAGCACAAGGATTGTAGGACAACTAAAGATCTTTCTCTTGACAATATAATAGGGAAAGTATCCAAGGGAGTTTCTACTAGATCATCTTTAAGAAATCTTTGTTGTACCATGGCTTTTGTTTCACAAATTGAACCAAAAAGTATTGATCAAGCTTTGCTGGATGAACATTGGTTAATGACTTTGCATGATGAGTTAAACCAATTTAAAAGAAATGAAGTTTGGGAGTTAGTCCCTAGAACATCAACTCATAAACCTATTGGCACAAAATAGGTTTTTAGAAATAAGCTGGATGAAAGTGGAATCATAGTAAGGAATAAGGCTAGATTGGTTGCTAAAGGATAAAACCAAGAGGAAGGCATAGACTATGATGAAACTTATGCTCCAGTAGCCAGATTAAAAGCCATAAGGTTGTTACTTGCATATGCATGTTTGATGAATTTCAAATTGTTTCAAATGGATGTCAAAAGTGCATTTTTAAATGGTTACATTGAAGAAGAAATATATGTAGACCAGCCCCTTGGATTTATTGATCACAAGCATCCTAACCATGTTTTCAAATTAAGAAAAGCTTTGTATGGTTTGAAACAAGCACCAAGATCTTGGTATGAAAGGTTAAGCAAATTTTTGCTTGAACAATCTTTCATAAGAGGTCAAGTTGATAAAACCTTGTTCATCAAGAAAAGAGATAATGATATCTTGATGGTTCAAATATATGTAGATGACATTATTTTTTTGGTTCAACTAATCAATCTATGTACAGAGAATTTTCAGTATCAATGCAGAGTGAATTTGAGATGTCAATGATGGGGGAACTTACATTCTTTCTAGGACTACAAGTCAAGCAATTAAAGAATGGAACTTTCCTTAGTCAAGCCAAGTACTGTCAAGAGATGATCAAGAAGTTTGAAATGGAGAATTGCATGGATGCTGCAACACCAATGACAACTTCTACCTATCTTGACATAGATGACAAGGGAAAAAGTGCTGATGAGTCTAAATACAGAGGAATGATTGGATCCTTGTTATACTTAACTGCTAGTAGACCTAATATCATGTTAAGTGTTTGCTTGTGTGCTAGATACCAAGCAAAACCCAAAGAGTCTCATCTAACTATAATCAAAAGGATCCTCAAGTAGCTCAAGTCTACACCAAGAGTAGGACTTTGGTATCCACAAGGTACATCTATCAGCTTGATTGGATATTCTGTTCTGATTTTGCAGGGTGCAAATTGGATAGAAAGAGTTCAAGTGGAATATGCCACATGTTAGGAAGTTCACTGATTTCTTGGTACTGTAAGAAGCAATCATGTGTTGCCTTATCCACTGCTGAAGCTGAATACATTTCTTCTGGAAGCTGTTGTGCACAAAGCCTTTGGTTGAAGTAACAACTTCAAGACTTTGGAGTTGAGATAAAGGAGATTCCATTGCTGTGTGATAACATAAGTGTCATCAACATATCCAAAAATCCTATCATGCACTCAAGAACCAAGCATATTGAAATTAGACATCACTCTATCAGAGATCATATCCAAAAGGGTAATATCAAAATTGAGTTTGTTGAAACCAATTATCAATTAGCTGATATTTTCACTAAGCCTTTGGATAGAGATAGATTTTACACACTTAGAAACATGTTAGGAATATTGGATGAATCTAATGTGTGTTAGCTTGATATGTATATGCTCATTGACATGAAATTGCATCATTGATTGGCTTTTAATCTCAAAATCATATAAAGTTAATATGTGATGCATAATCACTGTTCATTCTGATAATTCTACTGTTATAATCGATTAAGGCACGAATTAATCGATTAAATGAACTTGAAGTGCTGTTTAGAATGATGTTTGTACTTGTGTAATCAATTATAGTAAAAGGATAATCGATTATTCTTCATGAAATTTTTTTCCACAAATTCAAACCCACTGGAATAATTGATTACGTCAACAAAATAATTGATTACATAAGCTTAAAATCCTATTTATAAAATTCAAACTCACTGGAATAATCGATTACAGTGAATGGTAATCGATTATATTGTATGCAAATTATCTGAAAACTCGAATTTTCACTGTAATAATTGATTACGTTTCGAAATAATCGATTACTTCCTTTGCTAAAATTGATTCTGCTTATGAAATAATCGATTGCATAAGAATATAATCGATTATCCATGGAGTTACTGCAGAATCTGCAGATTTTATCTTGGAAATTGTAACTGCCCAACTGCCCCCAAATTCAAATTTTGAATCAACTGTGCTTTTATATTAGTGGGTTAATTCGTATCAACTGTTACACTTTTCAAATTTCAATCTAGGAGCAAAAATCTTCTATATAAACAACCTATGTTGGATGGGATAAAACACAACATTCTCATCTTCTATCTTAAGCCTTGTTGTTCTTTATCTGAGTCTTGAACCTTTGTCCATATAGCTTTTCCTCTCTTAGCCAATATGTTTGCTCCTAAGAGAACCAAATCCTCTAAGAGAAAGGCTGAAACTTCTAACCCAGCAGTAAAGTAGATTAGACCACTGGTTTTCAAATGAGAGAGAGAAAATGACCTACCTCCAATTCAATGCAACCAAACTGATATGTTCTCCAAAACACCTTGACCTTGGCTGGTTCAGTAGGGAAGGCTTTCAATTCCCAGCCATGCTTGAAGCCCAAGGTTTGAAGAAATTTGTAGAGATGAAGGTACCTTTTACCCTGAACTAGTGAAGGTGTTTTACACCTGTTCTAAGTTTTCTATGGAGGGGACAATCTTGTCTCAAGTGAATGGGGTAACCATGAAAATTACTCCTAAAATTTGGCAGGAGGTTGTTGGTATTTCCTTTGATGGAGAAAGGAAATTTGAGGAGGAAGCTGAAGGATACAATAGGGTGGAAACCTACAAAGGAATGATACTTGATCCTCAAATGAGGCTAAAGTTGAGGCTTAGCACAGGTCCTATGACTCATGAGGATAAACTCCTTCACTACGGTCCACTAACCATGCTCAAGCCACAGATGATGATCTTCAGATTGTTTATGGTCTGAAAAATGGTATTCAAATGAATTGGATTCTCATAATTCAGGAGATAATGCTTAAGTCTAAAAGATTGATGAACTACCCATTTCCATATGCTGTCCTGATTTTCAGATTTATTGATTACTTCAAGGTTGATGTTACTAATGAGGTTGTTGATAATATTAATTCCAACAATAGCCTCATTAAAGAGAAGCATCTGACCAAGCTTGGAATGGTCAAAACTCCTTATGGATGGCAGATGGCAGGGCAATAATTGCCACCAGCTGAAGGTGAAGAAGAAGCTGATGCAGAAGAAGTAGAAGAGGGTGAAGGTTCTGCTCAACCTTCCTACAGTCCTTTTGAGTCTCTAATGATTCAAAAGATGGATGCATTGTTGTCTCTTCATCATGAACATAGAGTTGAGACAAATTCATCTTTGGAAGAGATGAAGTCTAGATTAGAGAACATAGAAGCTAGGCTTGTATTGGATGATATGGATAAATAAGCTTAGATTGCTTAGGGTGATTCTGTTTGTCTTTATTGTTGCTATTTCATTATGCTCTTGTTGTCTTCTGTTGCTTAGTTTGATGTTTGCTGGTTGTTTAAGTATTTTAAATTTCTGTTTGATTAATGTGTTGTTTGTTGTTGAATCAATACAAGTGTTTCTTTTTCTCTCCTTTTATTCCCCTGTTTTTACTATAATCATTTTTGTCTTTGATAAGCCAAATAGGGGGAGAAATATTTGTAATTTAGGGGGAATAATGATTGAAATATTGTATGATATAGGGGGAGAAAATGGTATGTAACATGTACTGCATGAATGCTTTTAACTGTGAAAGAATCTACCCAAGTGAGGGGGAACATGTTTTTAAAATGATGGATGCTTATGCTTGATCTTGCAAAAGCTGACTTAGATTTCAGGAATCATTCATCCCTCTAAAGCAATCAAAAGAATAGACAAATGGAAAATTGATTTGGCATGCTCAAAACCAAAAAAGGGGGAGATTGTTGAGTTTAAAGGAAGCTGCAAGAGAAATTGAACCAAGGTTGAAGACTTGATTATGTTTTAGCTTTTTACATGCCCAATCATTTTGAAGGCATTTGTAATTTGTTTAAGTAGTTCAAGTTAAATGTCTTGTGATCTTTCATTAGTATGTGCATTCTCATGATCATGCATACATGGTTTTTTAAGTCTTAAAGAAATCAAATGTTTTACAAAAAGTTAAGTTCTCAAAGGCTAAGTTCTTTAAAAAGCAAATCTTACTTCTTTAATCGATTACACAATCAAATTAATTGATTAAAGACATTCAACCTATTCTGGAAAAGCCTTGAAGAACATTTTAATCGATTACTGGTTTCTTGTAATCGATTACATAGTGTTTTATGACCATGCATCACTGGTTTAATCGATTACCTCCTTTTGTAATCGATTATCTTAATTCATTTTTCATGATGCTGTTCTGGTTTAATCGATTACTGAATGGTTTAATCGATTATTGCGTTCATGAAACCATTTCCAGAAAGCTGATGAGCAGTTTAATCGATTATCTAGGTACTTTAATCGATTACATATGGCAATTTAATTGATTACATTAGCGAATTAATCGATTATTGTCAATTAATTCTGTTTTATATAAAGCTTGGTGAGTCTTTTTCTTATAAATAGACATTTGAACAATTTACTCAAAACAAGAGTGACTTACCCAAAAGTTTCTGAGCTTTCATAAGTGCCCAAATTTTTGTTTTACTCTGAGTTCAAACAACATCTTGTGTGATCAAGATTTCTGAGTTTTTTAGAGAAGATGTTTTAACGAAAGAAGGTTTTCAAGATTGTGTTTCTGAGCTATTATGCTTTTCAACCTGAAGAGTATGGTAATCTCATTTCATTTCATTCATTCATACACGAAAGATCTCAGGTTGTGTGTATCTTGAACCTATCTTTTTAGATGTTCTAACATTTTTGTTGTTGTATTGTGATATATCAATTGGTTTCTTTTCAAGCTTGCTAGAGTAGGGTTATCTAGGTTTGGGATTCTGAATAGGGTTCTTAGTATCTTGTGATTTGTATTCTAATAGGGTTTTAGAATCAGTATCTTTGTCTAGTGTTGATAAAGAGGTCACTTGTAATAAGCTTGTAAAAGATTATTTGATTTAATAATTACTCTAACCTAGTATGGGTTGGAAGCAACTGAATGTAGCCTCCAAGGTTGAGAGGTGAACCAGTATAATTGTTTTGTGTTCTGTTTAGATTTCTGTATGTTTCATTACATGTCTTTGTGAACTCAAGCATTATTATCAAAGAATCATTTTTCTGTCATTGCTTTCATAACTAAGGGTGATCTTGGGTGAAGAAAGATTTCTGAATTTAATAAAGGTAAACTTGTGATACAATCTTAAGTTTCAATTCCGCAATTTGTTTCAGAAAGTTTTAAATGTCCAGTTTGAACCAATTCACCCCCCTCTTGGTTCATTTGCAGTGTATTCATAGTATTTTCAATTACCACAATCAATAATCAATTACATAGGCATATTTTATATTTTGAACTTTACTGGTTTAATCGATTACCAGTCTTATGTAATTGATTATCATACCTTATTTTACACACATGATGACTACTTTAATTGATTACATTGCATATTAATCGATTATCTTGTTCATGAAAACTTTTCCAGAAAGTTCAAGAACATATTAATCGATTATATGGTATTTTAATCGATTATATATGGTAAAATAATTGATTACACTATTGTTTTAATCGATTACTTTCAGTTAAATCAGTTTTATATAAAGCTTTATGGTCTGCTCTTTATAAATAGACATTGAACGAATTATTCTAAGCATATGTGTGAGTTACCCTAAAGATACTAAGCTTTCTAAGTGTCCAAGATTCTGATTTGTTCTGAATGTGAAACATATCTTGTGAGATAAAATTTTTTGAGATTTTGAAGAGATGTGTTAAAGAAAAGAAGGTTTTTCAAGAGTTTGATTCTGAGCTTTGAATTTCATTCAACCTGGTTGATTGGTAAATTCATTCATTCATTCATACATTGAAGGATCACAGGCTGTGCCTCTTGAATCTTTCTTTAGAATTTTCTGTGTAGTAAAATTCTGTTGTGATATATCAAAGTGTTTCTTTTCAAGCTTTCTAGAGTAGGGTTCTCTAGGGTTGAAGATATGAGTAGGGTTATCAAGATCTTTGTGATTTGTTTTCTAATAGTGTTTTAGAATTCAGATTCTTTATCTATGGTTGATAAAGATACTCACTTGTAAATTGCTTGTAAAAGATATTTTGATATAGTGAAAACTCTAACCTAGTGTTGGTTGGAAGACACTGGATGTAGCCTCCATGTTAGTGACTGTAACGACCCTGTATGCATCCGGTTCATTAACATTATATTATGGTTTTAAGTGCAGTAATTACTTAACGTTAATTAAGTAAACACGGAAGCATAAAATAATAAGACATCATCTACGTCATACAATAACACTAAAACATTATGTATGGAATTCTTATACATCCCGACACCCGGGTCTTGTTCCAAAAGGAACATCATAAAAAAAAAATAAAAAAATAAACCCATACCGGGTTACAAATACACAACAAAATTGAGTCAACATACTCGCAAAAGACCACATCCCAAAACCGCATCCATAACCCGGCCTCGGTCTCCTGTTCGGGATCCTCAATTAGTAACCATCTTGGCTTCGGCCTACCCGGCCTGTCAATTGAGATCCACCGAACAACCCCTACTCGGGTCTCTTACCCCTGACCTCGTCCTCTGCTTTTTGGCTATCACCTGCAATAAAATGTAATCCCCAACCGGGGTGAGATACAATCTCAGTAAATTCAGGGTTCTTGGAGACTTACCTCCCCCTGGTTCACTTCCCCAACACATAGCATTTATATTGGCATTACAAATAACATAGCGAACTCAGCCTTTTCATAAAAACAACAGTATAGTTATCTCGACCTTTTAAGATAAATAAAAATATAGCCATCCCGGCTTTCATAAACATCACATGTATATAATCACACCCACGTGCCATTTCAGCACAGATATACAAGTTCACCAGTGCACATCTCATGCACAAATGTATACCACCCGTGCACATCTCATGCACTCGGACTTGTATGAATTGTCGAGAAGCTCATCCCGGATGAGTCTTACACTCTCATATATGGTCTGCTTCCCTGGCTAGAGGACTTCCTCAATCACAATACAAAACATCACAGTGCAAACCATTTACATGTATGTTTCAATCAAAAAGCATTAACACACAATTTAAATACACACACTGCATCATACAATAACCATAGCTCCCTAGGAGTATGGTGGAACACAATCAAGAGAACCAACTCCCAAGAACAGAGAGCTTACCTTCTCTGATTCCCGCACCAATCCTCTAAGTCGCGTGTTTCCGACAACTGATATCTTCTTTATCAAGCCCTACACCAGGTAAGAAAGATATCAAGAACGGTTCTCAACCATTTCATGAAAAGAACCCAGTTCTTTTCCAGATCTCAAGCTTAACTAACCAACCATTGACTTGTAAACCCCACAAAGGTCTATCTGAGCAAAATACCCAGAACCCAGAAAAGTTAGCTCTCAAGGTTGAATCTTCATCACAACAACCTCCTAAGCATATTTTTCTAACGAACTAACACCCAAAACCAACCCTAACTCATATGGGTCATTTTCCTCTTATAACCAACTCAAATGATACGGTGAAACTTACATATCCTACCTTAAAAACCACAAGGAAGGCTAAAAGACAGCTTCTCCAAGCTTGGATCTCCTTAATGTGCCTTCTAACTCTTAAAGGTTGAAACTTTAACTTTCCCTTGAAGAAATGATCTCCTCGCCTGATGGTTTTTACAACTAGCAAAGGGTGAAAACTAGTTTATATGGTGATTCTCTTCAATCCCTACATTAGACGTGAAGGTGTGTAGGTCAAGGAATGGTTATCTAGGAAGCTTTTCTCACTTTATCAATGGAGGAAATATGGAATAAGACAGAGAAAATGTTTTAGCAAAGACGGTGGAATTAAGGTTACTACTGAAATATCTCACTCGTGCATATCTTAAATAGCTGTAAGTTAACACGCGTCCTAAAGTAATAGGAGAGTCTTCCCCACATCAAAACAACCAGCAGGGAGTCAACACGTGTCAAAAAGGCTAAGTCAGGGTTAAATAGAAAATGCTGACTGTTTTGATTTCTTACAAACACTTATGTAATCGATTGCATAAGACCCGTCCTTGGCACTATAGTACGTCCAATGTTCCCTCCTCCTCTGACCTCATCCGGCCTAATCCAACCTCAACCGACCTACTCCAACCTCATCCGAGTTTTGCCTTGGTACTTCACAAGTCCAAGGTTCCTCCCAACCGCTTTCGGGATCAATAACCCAGTAACTCTATCAAAAAGGGGTTGCGAGCTCTTCCAGTTTCTCTACCCGGTAGCTCTTACAAGTCGACCACATACGAGCTATTTCGAGCTCACCCGAGCTCAATCGAGATAACTACTTGGTTGCTCATCCGAGATCACACGAACTCATCCAAGATCCACCGAGATTACAACTCGGTAACACATCCAAGCTCATTCGTGATTACAACTCGGTAATACATCCTAGATCACCTGAGCTTATCCGAGATCACAATTCGAACCTCAAAGAAAAAGAAGACAAGAGCTCTACCGAGACCGCAACCTGGCCCTTCAAGGAGAAGGAACATACGAGCTCTGCCGAGATAGCTACCCGGTCGCTCTTTCCTTCCTTGTCCGAGTTCTTTTCTATACATCAACGCTTTTTTCCAAGTGCTATGTATATACACCACTTACGTGGCAATCACCCGGTCTTCCTATGATACTAACACATACCTAGACCCCGAATTTGAAGAAAAAGTGTTATCCACACCCTTCCTTATCCGAGTTCCAAAACACACCCCTTACTTATCCGACAACCCGTTGATACGAACCCAGATTATCGCAGGGTCATTATATTCATCCCCTTATAAGAATTTTGACCCCAAAATTACAATCCATACCTGTGTAATAACTCGAGGTATAGCTGCATAAGTTCCTGTTCCCGCTCCCATGTCGCTTCCTCCGAGGTCCTCCCTTCCCATAATACCTTGACTATGGGAATAGTCTTACTTCGAATTTTCTTTTCCATCCCATCAAGAATCTGGGATGGTCGGGTAGGACAAGTCAGATTTTCTCTAATCTGAACAGAATCAGGTTCCACCACATGCGAGGGCCGGGCACGTATTTCCTCAAATGAGATACGTGAAAAACATCATGCAGCCCGGACAATTGGGGAGGTAAGTCTAATCGATATGCCACTGGTCATATTCTCTGAAGAATTTGATAAGGACCGATGAATCTAGGACTCAACTTCCTTACACCTAATGCCCATCCAACCCCTGTCACTGGTGATAACCTCACAAACACATGATTGCCCTCATCAAACTGCAATAGGCGATGTTTCCTATGCTCTTCTGCCGGTTCTCAGCCCGCAACAACTTGTCTTTGATCATGTGGATCTGCTCAGAAATATCCTAAACCATCTCGGGTCCAAGAAGCTTTCTCTCTCCCACTTCGATCCAACAAGTAGAAGTATGGCACCTTTGACCATACAACGCTTCATAGGGTGCCATACCCAAGCTAGCGTGGAAGCTGTTGTTATACGAGAACTCCACTAGAGGTAGGTATTTATCCCAACCCATTCCCTTCTCTAGAGCATAAGCTCTTAGCATGTCCTCTAGTGTTTGGATAGTTCTCTTGGTCTGCCCGTCCGTTTGTGGATGATAAGTTGTGCTGAGTCGCAATTGGGTCCCAAAAGCCTCTTGAAGAGCACCCAAAAATCTTGAAGTGAACTTCGGATCTCTATCACTGACAATGCTTTCTGGGACGCCATGAAGTCGGACAATCTCTTTAACATATAGTTGAGCCAACCTTTCTGCAGTGTAATCAGTCCGAACAGGTAAGAAATGAGCCGACTTGGTTAGCCTATCAACAACCACCCAAATGGAATCGTATCCGGGTTGGGTCCTTGGCAATCTAACCACAAAATCCATGGAAATACTATCTCATTTCCATTCTGGAATTTGTAAAGGTTGCAATAGGCCTGACGGTCATTGATGCTCAATTTTCACCTTCTGACATACCAAACATTTCGTAACATGCTCGGCTATATCTCTCTTCATCCCAGGCCACCAAAAATCTTTCTTCAAATCTTGGTACATCTTGGTGGAACCCGGATGAATGCTAAATCGGCCCTTATGAGCCTCAGATAGCACCGCATCCACTAACTTGCCCTTTGGCACAACAATCCTACCTTGGTATAACACTAAACTCGAGTTGTCCGGGTTCTCCCAAGACACGTCCTTCTGCCCGGGTAAGGACTTCACATCCTCATCCCGGTTCTGGGCATCCCGAATTCTCATAATCAACTCATTGTCCACCTTGGTCTCTCTCAACTCAAGACCCCAGTCACTCTCAATAATAGTCAGGTTCATATCCCAGAAATTCTCTATCAACTTGCATTCCTCCATCATCATGCACGCTATGCTCATGTGCTTCCTGCTCAAAGCATCTGCCACCACATTGGCCTTTCCGGGATGGTACCTCAACTCAAAATCATAATCCTTGATAAACTCCATCCATCTCCTTTGTCTCATATTTAACTTTTTTCTTATCAAATAAATACTTGAGACTTTTGTGGTTGCTGAACACCACAAACTTGGCGCCATACAAGTAATGCCTCCATATCTTTAAAGCGAAAACCACGGCTGCCAGCTCCAAATCATGCATAAGATAATTCTCCTCATTTGGCTTCAGTTGCCGAGAAGCATAAGTAACAACTCTTCTCTCCTGCATCAAAACACACCCCAAACCCTGCTTGGAAGCATCACAATAAACTTCAAAATTTCCCTCAGGGTCGGGAAGAGTCAGCACTGGAGCTGTAGTCAATCTTTCTTTCAACTTCAAGAAACACTCTTCACATTCATGAGTCCATGTGAACGGAGTACCCTTCCTGATAAGCCGGGTTAAGGGTAACACCATTTGTGAAAACCCTTGAATGAACCTGCGGTAGTACCCGACCAATCCAAGGAAACTTCGGATCTCAGACACATTCTTAGGTCTTTCCCAATCCATCACGGCCTCTATCTTACCGGGATCAACTGCTATCCCGACTGCCGAGATCACATGGGCAAGAAAATTTACCTCGGTCAGCCAAAATTCACACTTTGACAATTTGGCATAAAGTTGGTCATTCCTCAAAGTCTGAAGAACAACCTGGAGATGCTCGGCATGCTCCTCCTTACTCTTAGAATAAATTAGTATGTCATCAATAAACACTACCACAAACTGATCTAAGTAAGGTTTGAAAACCCGGTTCATATAATCCATGAACACAGCTGAAGCATTCGTGAGACCAAACGGAATGACCTGGTATTCATAATGACCATACCGAGATCGGAAAGCAGTCTTAAGTATGGTTTCAGGCTTAATCCGGATCTGATGGTACCCGAATCGCAGATCAATCTTAGAAAATACATAAGCTCCCTTCAGCTGGTCTAACTAATCATCAATACGAGGCAAGGGATACTGGTTCTTTATCATAACCTTATTCAATTGCCCGTAATCCACACATAGCCTCATATTCCCATCCTTCTTCCTAACAAAAATAATCGGCACTCCCCATGGCGACACACTATGTCGGATAAATTCTTTGGACAACAAGTCCTCAAGCTGCGCCTTCAACTCCTTTAGCTCCAAAGGAGCCATACGGTAAGGAGCTATAGAGATGGGTCCTACACCCGGGATCAAATAAATGGAGAAATCAATTCCCCTCTCGGGAGGAAGCTGTGTGATTTCCTCATGAAACACTTCCATGAACTCATTCACAACCGGGATCTCTGCCAGACCCCATCCCGGCCTCTCTTCTGCTGAACTCAATAAGAGATAACCCCGAGCTCCTCTCTTCATCTCCTTGCTGACTTGCAAGGTTGTGATAAACGAAGTGGAACTCGGCCTGATTCCATCCAGAGTTACCACTATCTCCTTATTACAATAGTCCAATATGACGCCATACTTGGCCAACCAATCCATGCCCAAGATAATCTCAAGATTAGGCATCGTAAGACAATACATATCAACATTGTATTCCCAGCCCTCAAAACTAAACTGCACATCCCGGTAGTACGTATCAACCCGGTACTACTCCTTAGAAGCAGTGGTAACATCCATAGGAGGAAACAAACTGAAAATCTGTAAGTTCAGACCTAGGGCAACACGATTCTCAATGAAGGAGTGAGTAGCTCCAGAATCAAAAAAAACTCTCACATCACAATTACCAATAAGAATCGTACCTCGGATCAAGTCGGGAGCTTGGGCGGCCTCTTTGGCATCAATCGTGTAAATCCGTCCAGAAGGTGGTGCTACTGAAATAACAGGAGCAACTACAACCCGGTCATCTCTTTGTGGACATTCTCTAGCAAAGTGACCATGCTACCCACATCGGAAACAATTAAGCTGACCAGTGGAGCAATTTCCCCAATGGTTCTGCCCACATGTAGTACACTTCGGAGGTGGGTTCGGTCTTGATGCAACTCCTTTATAACCCGTCCCCTTTTTAAACCGGTCATCTGGGGATGACACACCCAATCCTTTGCCCTTACCTTTACCCGTCTCGGCTCGGCCTGAACCACCAGTTCTTCTCCCCTCCTGTCTAATAGATGGAGTAGGATGACTGCCGCTGCGCCTCTTTATCATGTCTTCCACTTGGCGACATTGTCTAACCAGGCTACCCATATCCCGGGATCCACTCCCGACAATCTTCTCTTCTATATTCTCTCTAAGTCCCCTCTAGGACTTAGCAATAAGCACCTCAGCGTCAGGCATCACCCTCTGGAAATGCGCATACTTAGCCAGTTCATTAAACTTGGCTAAGTACTCATCAACAGACATACGTCCCTGGACGAGGCCCTCAAACTCGGCCTATTTCTGCTCTCTAGCATCTCATGGAAAATACTAGTCCAGGAACTGAGCCTCAAACATCTGTCAGGTGATAACCCCATCCTGGCCTCGCAATAGCTGCGAAGTGGTAATCCACCACTCGTGCGCATCTCCTGCAACTCGGTTGCATAGAGAAGTCGTTGATGGTCCGAACACTCAATCACGGAGAAAATCTTCTCTAAAGTCTGCAACCACTTGGTGGCAACAATGGGGTTGTATCCCCCATGGAAAGCTAGAGGGTCATGCTTTGGAAAAGTAATAAGCATTTTCTCTCTTACTGCTGCATCCTCTTCTACACCAAACTGGGACAACTCGTCTCCTCATTGGTGGCTAGGTCTATCATCACGATGACTGCCCCCATCCTGGTAATGATTGCCTTCGCCCTCGAAGGCAGGTGGTTAAAAGGGTACTCGATCCTCTCGTCGCAGAGTTCTCAACTCTGCCATCAAGTCCTCATTAGCCTTCAACAAGGCCTCATTCGCCTGCCGGATTGTAGTCATCTCTTGTTGCATAGCTGCCAAGGCGACCACTACAGGGTCCGGTTGTACCTCATCATCCTCTCTCCTAGCATCGTTTCTGGTTCTCATCATGATACCACACATGTCATACCAAGAGTGCGTTGATCAGGCCCACACTTATTAGACACACATGCAATATTCATACTGAACCCTACGACATAGAAAGGATGGTCTCACACAAACTTCCATACATAATGCTTCCCTAGGACAAATTGCTCTGATACCAAAAATGTAACGACCTTGTATGCATCCGGTTCATTAACAGTATATTATGGTTTTAAGCGCAGCAATTACTTAACGTTAATTAAGTAAACACGGAAGCATAAAATAATAAGACGCCATCTACGTCATACAATAACACTAAAACATTATGTATGGAATTCTTATACATCCCGACACCCAGATCCTGTTCCAAAAGGTACATCATAAAAAAAATAAAAAAATAAACCCATACCGGGTTACAAATACACAACAAAATCGAGTCTACATACTCGCAAAAGACCGCATCCCAAAACCGCATCCATAACCCAGCCTCGGTCTCCTGTTCGGGATCCTTAATTAGTAGCCATCTCTGCCTCGGCCTACCCGGCCTGTCAATTGAGATCCACCGAACAACCCCTACTCGGATCTCTTACCCCGGACCTCGTCCTCCGCTCTTTGGCTATCACCTGCAATAAAATGTAATCCCCAACTGGGGTGAGATACAATCTCAGTAAACTCAGGGTTCTTGGAGACTCACCTCCCCCTGGTTCACTTCCCCAACACATAGCATTTATATTGGCATTACAAATAACATAGCCAACTCAGCCTTTTCATAAAAACAACAGTATAGTTATCTCGGCCTTTTAAGATAAATAAAAATATAGTCATCCCGACTTTCATAAACATCACATGTATATAATCACACCCACGTGCCATTCCAGCACAGATATACAAGTTCATCAGTGCACATCTCATGCACAAATGTATATCTTGATATACAAGTTCACCAGTGCACATCTCATGCACAAATGTATACCACTCGTGCACATCTCATGCACCCGTGCACATCTCATGCACCCGGACTTGTATGAATTGTCGAGAAGCTCATCTCGGATGAGTCTTACACTATCATATATGGTCCACTTCCCTGGCCAGAGGACTTCCTCAATCACAATACAAACATCACAATGCAAATCATTTACATGTATGTTTCAATCAAAAAGCATTAACACATAATTTAAATACATGCACTGCATCATACAATAACCATAACTCCCTAGGAGTATGGTGGAACACAATTAAGAGAACCAACTCCCAAGAACAAAGAGCTTACCTTCTCTGATTCCCGCACCAATCATCTCAGTCGCGTGTTTCTAACAATCGATATCTTCTTTATCAAGCCCTACATCAGGTAAGAAAGATATATAGAATGGTTCTCAACCGTTTCATGAAAAGAACCCAATTCTTTTCCAGATCTCAAGCATAACTAACCAACCATTGACTTGTAAACCCCACAAAGGTCTATCTGAGCAAAATACCCAGAACCCAGAAAAGTTAGCTCTCAAGGTTGAACCTTCATAACAACAACTTCCTAAGCATATTTTTCTAAAGAACTAACACCCAAAACCCACCCTAACTCATATGGGTCATTTTCCTCTTATAACCAAGTCAAACGATATAGTGAAACTTACATATCTTACCTTAAAAACCACAAGGAAGGCTAAAGGACAGCTTCTCCAAGCTTGGATCTCCTTAATGTGCCTTCTAATTCTTAAAGGTTGAAACTTTAACTTTCCCTTGAAGAAATGATCTCCTCGCCTGATGGTTTTTACAACTAGCAAAGGGTGAAAACTAGTTTATATGGTGATTCTCTTCAATCCCTACATTAGACGTGAAGGTGTGTAGGTCAAGGAATGGTTATCTAGGAAGCTTTTCTCACTTTATCAATGGAGGAAATATGGAATAAGAGAGAGAAAGTGTTTTAGCAAAGACGATGGAATTAAGGTTACTATTGAAATATCTCACTCGTGCATATCTTAAATAGCTGTAAGTTAACATGCTTCCTAAAGTAATAGGAGAGTCTTCCCTACATCAAAACAACCAGCAGGGAGTCAACACGTGTCAAAAAGGCTAAGTCAGGGTTAAACAGCAAATGCTGACTGTTTTAATCGCTTACATACACTTATGTAATCGATTGCATAAGACCCCGTCCTTGGCACTATAGTACGTCCAATGTTCCCTCCTCCTCCGACCTCATCCAGCTTAATCCAACCTCAACTGACCTACTCCAACCTTATCCGAGTTCCTGCCTTGGTACTTCACAAGTCCAAGGTTCCTCCCAACCACTTTCGGGATCAATAACCCTGTAACTCTATCAAAAAGGGGTTATGAGCTCTTTCAGTTTCTCTACCCGGTAGCTCTTACAAGTCGACCACATACGAGCTCTTCCGAGCTTACCCGAGCTGAACCGAGATAACTACCCGGTTGCTCATCCGAGATCACACGAGCTCATCCAAGATCCACCGAGATCACAACTCGATAACACATCCAAGCTCATCTGTGATTACAACTTGGTAATACATCCGAGATCACCCCAGCTTATCCGAGATTACAACTCAAACCTCAAAGAAAAAGAAGACATGAGCTCTACCGAGATCGTAAACTTGTCCCTCAAGGAGAAGGAACATACAAACTCTGCCGAGATAGCTACCCGGTCGCTCTTTCCTTCCTTGCCCGAGTTATTTTCTATACATCAGCGCTTTTTTCCAAGTGCTATGTATATACACCACTTACGTGGCAATCACCCGGTCTTCCTATGATACTAACACATACCTCGATCCTGAATTTGAAGAAAAAGTGCCATCCACACCCCTCCTTATCTGAGTTCCAAAACACACCCCCTACTTATCTGACAACCCATTCATACGAACCTGGATTATCGCAGGGTCATTATAGTGAGGTGAACCAGTATAAATTGCTGAGTTTTTTGTTATGGTTCTGTATATCTTTCATTGCTTGTATTTGGGTAATCAAAATATTATTAGCCAAGAAAATATTTCTGTCATTACATGCATATCAAGGTTGATATTGATTGAAAGAAAAGTTCTGGTTTTTAAAAGGTGATTAAGTGATACGATCTAGATTTCAAATTTCGCAAATTGTTTAAGAAAATTTAAATATTTGTTTTAAACCAATTCCCCCCCCCCCCTCCTTGGTTTATTTGTAGTGTGTTCATTGTGTTTTTATTAAGGATATAAACTGCAGTCTTTAATGCTTCTCCCCAAAGTGACTCAGGTAAAGAATAATGACTAATCATGCTTCTCACCATATCCTTAAGAGTCCTATTTCTTCTCTCTGCAACACCATTCATGCTAGGTTTGCCTAGCCTTTTATATTACGGGACAATTTCATATTCCTTTAGGAAGTTAGCAAAGGGTCATGGATGTTGTTCTCCTTATTCATCAGATTTACCATAATATTCACCATCACGATAAGATCTAATAGCCTTAATTGTCTTGCCTAGTTGAAGCTCAACTTCAACTTTATATTGTTTGAACATATCCAGAGATTGTGACTTCTCATGAATCAAGTATAGGTAACCATGTCTTGAATAGTCGTCTATGAACGTAATAAAATATTATTGACCATTCCAAGAAGTAGTAGGAAATGGTCCACGAATATCTGTATGAATTAGTTCTAAGACGTTAGTGGCTCTAATGACACCTACTTTCTTTGTGTTTGTTTGTTTCCCCTTAATACATTCAATACAAACTTGAAAATCATTCATATCAAGGGGTTCAAGAATTCCATCATCCATAAGCCTCTTAATTCTCATTTTAGAGATATGACCTAGGTGCTTGTGCCAAAGAATAGCAGAGTTCTCATTTAATTTTCGCTTTGTACCTCACGCACTAGTGTGCAAAATTTTGTTATCAAAAGTAATAGTATCAAGCATATAAAGATTATCAATTAAATAACCAGTACCAATAACATTTGAATTTAGAGAAAGATTAACTTTATTATTTCCAAATGAACAAAAATAACCATATTTGTCCAAACTAGAAATAGAAATCAAATTATGTCTAAATGACGGTGCAACATAAGTCTCAATCAAATCCAAATAAACACCAGTCTTTAATAATAATCTGAATTTCCCAATAGTTTCTACTAAAAATTTCTTGCCATCGTCCACAAAGATGTATCTTTTAGCATCATTTGGCGGTCAGCTCCACAGGCAACCCTGCATAGACATACTTATGTGAGTAGTAGCACCAGAATCTACCCACCAAGTATCTTTAGGTACAAAAGCTAAATTAACTTTATAACAAACAAAAGTGAGAGTCTTACCCTTCTTTTCATGCCATGCAACATACTTGGAACACTATTTCTTAATGTGTCCACTCTTCTTGCAAAAATAGCAAGTAAATTCCTTGTCCTGCTTCTTTTTCTTCTTTAGCATAGGTGATTCATCTGCAGTGTCTTTACCTCTCTTCTTTTTCTTATTATGAGAGGTTGAAGCCAAGTGAGCACTATCAGTATTTCTCGCTAAAGTCTTTCTTCTTCTTGCACACAGTGAGCAATGAGCTCATTAAGAGTCCATTTATCCTTTTGTGTAATATAACTTACTACAAATTGACCGTATTGTGCAGGAAGATAAATGAGAACCAAGTACACAAGCAAATCATCAGATAGCTCTAACTTTAGTGCCTTGAGTTTTCCAGCAAGATTAGACATCTCAATAATGTACTCCCTTATGTTCCCCTTTCCTTTATAGTTCATGGTTATGAGTTTTGCTAATGTGTTACTTGTTTCCGCTTTTTCATTTTTAGCAAAATATTGCTAAATTTCTTTGAGGAACTTCCTAGCATCAGTGCTATCAGTAATAGAGCCTCGAAACACCTCCGGAATGAAACATTTCATGATCATCAGACTTTTGCGGTTAAAGCGCTCTCACTTCTCTATGTAATCCAAATTTAGATTTTTCAAAGTGGAAGTGAGTTTCTCCATCCTTAGTGCAAGGTCTAGATCCATGCAACCAAGAACAATTTCCACATTCTCTTTTCATAATTTAAAGTTCATCCCGTTCAACATAGGAATCATGTTCGCTTGAGCAGCATAATTAACAGTAGTAGCAGAAACTGTATAGATAACAAAAAGATAACATATTTAACATTTATGTCATACCGAATGCATAATTAAAATAAAATGCATATACATGACATTAACAAACAATCCAAATCAACGTGGTCCCATTTACAAGACACCTAACACAACATTAACATTTGATCTTTTGACAAAAAAATATCAATTTGTAAGTGGTATTCTCAACGCATTAATCAAATATTGACAATAAATCATGTCAAACTATAGTCTTCCTTTGGACCGACTACTGCTTACATGAAAATCTTTCTAACTGTCACATATTTATTACCACATGCATATATATTATTTGGCCAAATAATAATCTTCCTTTGGGCCGATTATTATTTGTATAAAGAACAAACATACTCATCTTTATACTTCACAATAAGGGATTATTCACAAAATAGGTTACTTTGACAACAATATTATTTCAACCAATTTATTATGAAAGACAAGACAATTAAAAGCAATAATAATTAAATAACACAAACATAAACCAAATATTTATTTTATTTAATTAAATTTCTAAGTTTCTTACTTTTATTGCTCTCAAATTTTTGAATGAAATTATAATAAAATTATTCAAACTTTATCATAATGGATTGAATGTTTTTTCTGATAATAAATTTAATTGCTGACAATAATATCTTAAAAAAAATTATATCAAATATATAAACAAAATATATACTTATCGATTTTAAATAAATGATTTACTAATGGTTGGCTAATTGCTATACCACCTGAATAAAAATAATACTTACGCTGACCATTCTTTAATATGTAAAACGTATACAAAAGCCACAGGAGCCTATATTCGCCATATATTGATATATTAATTAATCACTTGATAATCTTAAAACAATAACCTTATGACTTAAAAAGCCAAATATATTCCAAAGAACCAAAAAATTCGACAAAGCACCACGCTGTTTCAGAGTGAACACAAAAGAAAAAACAATAATAATAATAATAAAAGTGGGCGTGAATGGTTGATTCCAGAAAAAGTGGGAGGACACTATGTTATGAAAGGATGAAGGCTTGCCTCAAATATTCTGTTTCCATTGCATAAACGCCCAAGCTTCCAGCCTCATTCTGTTATTTTTTTTAATCACTTTTAAAAATAAATAAAAATTTGAAACAGAACATAACAAATAGCAGCGATTACCGAATGGATATTACCACCTCCTTCTCAGCCTTTAATGCCATTATAAATAATCAATTTTCTATTTTCCTATAACACTTCTTCCCCATGTTGTCACTTTATTTTCCTTCAAATTTTGCAGCAGTACCTAATATAAAATTGATATTTATGAATTCACAAATAATTTTTAATTTTTTGATAATTCAATATGATAATAACTCTGACTAATTGTTGAAAAATTTATTTATTTATTTTTATGGTAAAAATTATTACCCAATAAAATCCTAGAAAAATCTATTTGAGCATATTTAGTTGATCACTTTAATTTACCCAATATATATTAAATAGCATAATATAATTATTAATACAATATGTAATAATAATGTTTGAGAAAATTTAATTTCCTAACATGTTAATGTTATGATTATTTAAAATAAAATTATGTTCAATTTTATATATAAAAATAGTAAAACTAGAATAAAATATTATTACTTATTAAAAGTTAGAAATTTAAAAATTATAATGACTGATAAGAAGAAAAAATTAGTCCCTTATTAGGTTTATGGATATAATAATAATAATAATAATAATAAAAGTGGGAGGACACTGTGTTATGAAAGGATGAAGGCTTGCCTCAAATATTCTGTTTCCATTGCATAAACGCCCAAGCTTCCAGCCTCATTCTGTTTTTTTTCTTAATCACTTTTAAAAATAAATAAAAATTTGAAACAGAACATAAAAAATAACAACGATTACGGAATGGATATTACCACCTCCTTCTCAGCCTTTAATGCCATTATAAATAATCAATTTTCTATTTTCCTATAACTCTTCTTCCCCATGTTGTCACTTTATTTTCCTTCAAATTTTGCACAGTACCTAATATAAAATTGATATTTATGGATTGACAAATAATTTCCTAATAATTCAATATAATAATAACTCTAATACTAATTGTTGAAAAAATTATTTATTTATTCTTATGGTAAAAATCATTATCCAATAAAACTCCAGAAAAAGCATGTTGAATCATCAATAAATCTTAAATAAATAATACATATTTGTTTCTATCGCGACATTGATTTATCTCTAATCTTAGTCTTTAGTCTTTTCTTTTGAGTTTTAGTATTCCTCAATCAAATCACTCTTTAGAAGATATTTTATCTAGATGAGAAAGAAAGAAAAGAAGTTTGATTTAACATATTGGGGACCATAATCCTATATATAATATTTATTGTTGGGTTAGTAAGCTCCCCTTAAACCTAATGGATCAAATACTGGTATCCACTCATTTATCTCATATTTATTTAGGAATCTATTTGGACATATTTAATTGATCACTTTAATTTATCCAATATATATTAAATAGCATAATATAATTATTAATACAATATGTAACACATAATAATATCAAAAAATTTAAGTTCCTAACATGTTAATGTTATGATCATTTAAAATAAAATTATGTTCAATTGTATATATAAAAATAGTAAAACTAAAATAAAATATTATTACTTATTAAAAGTTAGAAATATAAAAATTATAATGACTGATAAGAAGAAAAAATTAGTCCCTTATTAGGTTTATGGATATGTCGATATATATATATATATATATATATATATATATATATGTTGTTATCATTATTATATATATATATATATATATATATATATATATTGTTATTATTATATTAGTGGGAAGTATTATTAGTTTGTTGATGACTAATGATATGTTTCAATTGATGATCAAATATCTTCTTCTAATAAATTTTTTTTTCATTTACAAAGTTTTAATTAAGATCTTACTTAAGAGAGGAGAGAGATCCTACCACTTCTATTCGGACAATGATATGTTGATCAACATATATGTAAAAATATAGCACATATATATGTATAATTTAATCTTGATTATGCAATTAAAACGGATATTAATGAAAATTATATTCAAATAAAATAATTTTAATTATTTATGTATAATTGACTTGGCAGTTGGCACTAGCTAGCTAGAAATGGTTCTTATTCCATTTGTGTTACCCTACTACGCGCCCATGCGTTATTATTTGCATGTAAGATTGCAACATTTTTTTGGGGGGGGG
>CM023944.1:24679067-24697853 GCA_013407115.1 Glycine latifolia | reverse complement strand
TTTCATCCTTACTCAATTGTTTTTACTCTGAGTTTCACTACAAAAAAGAATAGTTAAAATGAATATATGGGTCCAATCAATCCTCATAAATAATGTCCAAAGGGGTCTTTTATTTTAACACGACTATTAGCTAGAAACATCTCTCATCATCACCAGTTTCTTGATGATATGTATGTCAATGCATGATACATGCATAATTGAAGCTTATGCCAAATGTGAGCCTCGTGTTTACTCTACAGTTTTGCTAGTGAGGAATCGATAATGAACATCGATGAGTTTGAATGAAGTATTTTAATTAAGAAATTTAATTGTTAAGTGAATTAAAATATTGTATATCAACGTGATTTACTTGAATATTTAATTCAAATAATTTTTAAAAAGGTAGAAATTTTATTGGGGATTTTTTTCAAACAAAACGAAGTAATTACAAATAATACCTAGAAAAGAAATTCAAATAATATAATATAAAATTTTCATACAATAGAAATTAAATTAAATTATCTAAATATAGAGTTTAAAATAAATTAAACTTAAATTTCTTTATTCAAATAAAATATTTCTAAAATAAATGAAATTTAATTGAAATAATTAAATTTCCATGCTTTTTGAATTCTTTAAAATTTTGAAATCTCACACCTAAGAATATTGCACGCCATGTGCATATTATTTCTTAATGCTTTTATTTATTTTGGACTTTTAGTTTATTAGGATTTGCATTTTCTTTAACTGTTCCAGAATTCATGTTATAAATTAATGGTGGTTGTGTTTATGCGATGCAATTACACCAAAATAAAAAATAAATGTTATCATATCAAAAAGCTAGAGAAATTTAAATTTAAATTTATCAATTTATTAAAACATGCTAAATTCTTCATTTTAAAAAAGTGGTCATAATAACAATGTTTGTTGTCTTAATTGCCCCTCATCATTATTATTATTTTTTTGTCAGGGTGGATAAATACTTGATGTTGCTGAATCCAGCTGTTACATGGAAGAAGATGCATGGCCCGTGTTGGCATAATGACATGATAATTGTACACTTGTGTATGCATACACATATACATCCATTTCAATTATTCGTTTCTTTTCTTTGTGCATGAAGATGAATACATTATAACACTATTGTATCCACTTATCTCCTTGCAATTGAAAGTGATAGTGATATATGGGGACACATAAGGTTCAGGCCTAGCTAGCAACATAACCCCACACCACAAAGTTAAGGAGCTCACATGTGATGTGCCGGACTCTATCAGGCAGGACCAACTAACCTAACCCAATCATCACTAACCCATGCTCATAGTAACATTACCCCAAAACCCTCTTTGATTGGCACATTATGCCTTACCTTTTTGCTAGGAAGCATATCCCCCCACTAATAATCATCATGTGTAGACTATTAGATTCACCTCAACCAGCATGATAAATATACAAAAAGTATCTAAGCCCCTATAAGTGCCCTTTAAAAAAAACTTAAACGTGCTTTTTTTTATTATTAACTCTATATGCAATTAAAAAATATCACAAATTATGCATTCAAATCATAAAAAATCGGTCAGGAGGAGAAACTAAAAAAGTATTTCACAAATTTGAAGGATTAAAAAATATAAATTTTAATTTAAAAAACTAAAAAAGTCGGACTTCAAATTTAAGAGACAAAAAATATATTCATTGTGTGATCTAACCGCCTATAAGTGTAAAAATAATAAATAAATAAATCCTACAAGTGTGAAAGTCAAGAGGAGAGAGAGTGAGTAGTTTCCTCTAAACATAATATTCATTGTGTAATTAACCAAGAAACAAGATTTTCATCTTGAAGAACTGTTGAGGTGCATGATGGCATATGGGGAAATTGAAACTTTACTTTATCTTTTGCTTTTTAAGGCCGTGAAAGTGAAACGTAAATTGCGATATTTTAGATCCAATCTTGGATTTGAAGTAAAGTGGCACTGCAAATTAAATAAAGCTGAGTCATCAATTATTTATTCAACTTCTTTTGCGTTTTATTGTTTGGGTCTAGGAAAATCTGAAAACGAAAGTAGTTGGTTGATTCTCCACTATTTTAATATAAGCAACTCCTTGTTTTAATTTGCTGAAATGCGCACCACGTCGCAAGAATTATTCAATCCCGGATGCTCCGATCTTCAGTTCAAACGTCATTTTGAGTAATTTACTTTGCGCTATTAGTTAATTAATCAATTCTATGTATATTCCATATGATAATCTTATATTAATTTATCCGTCTCTAATCCTCTATTTGGACGTGGGGCAGGAAAAGAAGGGAATGATGGAAAAGAATACGCAAAAAGAGAAAAGAAGAAAAATAAGGTGGAAAGAGAGGATGTTTAGTTGAAAAAAAAAATTTGAATTCAAGTTGTTTGGTTAGTAGGAAAAAAAAAGAGAAAAAGAAAATTAACCCATTGAAGAAACCATTTTAACCTTATTATCAATACTTATTTATTATTTATTTATTTTTAGTTGGATCACATAAATTGCAATCGCGTGGGATTAATTTGTTTAAACTTATTTGTTAAAATAAGCAATTTTCTATTTTTTTAATATGTTTATCTAAAATGTTTATGCTTAAAAAAATAATACTTTTCTACTTATTTTAGGAAACAAAATCTATCTGCTTCTTAGAAAAGTGTTTATATAAATTATTTTATTTAACAAAAAAATTTAAGTTTAAACAAACTCACCCATAATCGAATATGAGAAGTCATAATCGATTATGTGGCCTAACAATACACACTTCAAGGCCATAATGGATCTCCATTCTCTGTTCTTCTGTAGCTAGATCTTCCGGAACGACAAGAATCCTTAGTTAGAATGAGATTCCAACTTAGCACCTTTTGAGATTTTGAGAAGAGTTATGTTTTGGAGAGCACATTACGATGAAAGTTGTGAGCTGTGTTCGAGGGGGGGTTATTGCCTATATGACCAAACAGAATGCATGTTTGTGATTCATGATAATATTATTAATCATGGTAAGGCCATAATTGATCATATGGCCTAATAGAGAGCATGATTTACAATTCATAACCATATAATTGAGTATGTCAAGGTCATTATCGACTATCCTATCATAATAAATGACATTTTTTTATTCATTCTCATATAATCGATTATGGCAATCAAGACCATAATCAATTATATGTCCTACCAGAGGGCAATGACATATTTTGTTGATTCACTACCATATAATCGATTATGGTCATTGCATAATCAATCACAAGACTACAATTTTAGTCTCTGAATGCCAAAAGGGATAGTTAATCGATTATGTCACATGGATAATCAATTATATGCCAATACTAACGTAACTTTTTTAAGTAAAGGCATATTATGTTGTTTCAAATCTCTATACATTATGAAAATTATGTGAAGACAATTTAATGTCAATTGTCTCTCAAGCACATAAAATTGGTGTAATGTTTTGCAAAATTTACCCAAGTTAGTACCTTGTTTATAATCACAATAATATTAACTTTATTACACTTTGTTACATAGCTACAGACCACCATATGCATAAACTTTATCCATTTCTAAACTTTTAAATAATGTCGTGGTCATAACTTGTATTGTAAAAATCAAAACTTAAATTAAATTATTTAAACAAGCCCAAAGAATAAAATCATCTTAGATCACAATCTAAATGATAATATTCTTCCACATACAACAAAAAATAATAATGTTTCACCATATCATAATATCAATCTATTATACAAATCCAAAGTGTACCAACAAAGATAAAGTTATTCTACAAATATACACAAATATCATCTAAAGACGTAGTATAATGTCAACAAAAGGAAAACTACATTCTACTTAGATGGACCTTGATAGTAGTAATGATGCAAATCTTAAAACCATGTTGTCAAACTCAACAAATCTGCTGTCAACCCTTTTGAACCCCTCATGAACAGTTATTGTTAAACCATTTATTCCTTCTTGTAAACCTTGAATACTAGTTAAAATTTAGTTTAATATATGACTATCAAGAGTTAGTCGAGATGCCTCAAGACGACTACCTTCAAGTTCTCCAACACTATCTAAATCAGCTTCCTCCTATCCATGTTCCATGGGCATCAACATGATGTTATCAACATGCTGCCACATTCCATCCACTTGTATGATTTTCAATTTCTTAAGACTTTTCTTATTCAAACGATTACACCAACCAAGTAAAGTTTTTTTTCTTTGCATGAAGAAGAATGCAATAAAATTCCATTATCTTGGTTATTAGAAAAATATATGGAAGGGACATACCATTCACCTTACACATGTACATATATTGACAATTGAGGTATGAGCAATTCATTCAAATTTGTTATTTGATAGCCCAAAGATAAAAAATTTCATCCATCAAAACTTGTGAATAATTGCTTCCTCGTGGCATCAAAATGTGCACATGTATTTTGAATTTGCTACATACAACGATTGACATAGTTTCAATTTTCAAATAATGCAATAGTTTGTCTTCAATTTTCAAACTACCAGTAGTTTTACAACTGCAACCTTGCAATTTTGGTCTTACCATTGCATCCAATTCCTCACCAGCATCATAACTGTAACACCCCAATATTTTATTTATTGAATATGGATTTAGGGAGATATTTAAGGACGATTAGAAAATTATAATTCACTATCTAGAAAGATTTTTAGCACTTAATACACATTTTAAAATAAAATTCAACTTGAGCTATTTTAGTTATTAGAAAATTTTATAAAAGTGATAAACATAATCCTAGGAGTTTTCTTGTAATTATAAGGTAAAGAAATTTATTTATTAGGATGGATTAGTGAGGCTATAAATTAAAAACCAACAAGTAAATACAATTATGCTACTTAAAGGAAACAAGTGTATTATGGAGTGTTGGAGCTAGGCTAAACCGTATGATCAAAGATTAAGGGAAAGGATGGAGTTATCTATGCCATTAAATTAACTAGGAAACAAAATGACAAAGCATATGGCACAAAAAAAGAATGGCCACGGTGAGAAGAAGAAAAGAAAGCACAACATGTATTATTTGGACCAAGGTGGCTACGGACAAAAGAAGAAAAAATCTGAATAGCTTTTGCATGAATGAAACTTACGTGGAATAGCCAAGAAATGAAGAGGGGTGGGCCAATTCAAAGGAAAGAAAAGAAAGCAAACAAGTGGCAAAGCTTGAGTAGATTTTTTTGAGACAAATGGAATCTACAATTAATGCAAGGAAGTAAAAATCAAATTGACTTCCTTCTCCAAAGAAAAATCTAACCGTGCAGATTTTTGTGGATGGGGCCAAGGGATTTGAGTTCTACCAATAAGAATCAAGTGTAACTATATAAGGAAAGGTGCAGCAGAATTTTGGGGGAGCATAAAGAAAAGAAACCGTGCAGCTAGCCCCACCACCTTTGAGCTATTGTTTTCAAGCTTTATTTGAAACCCCACTCTAAATACTCCACCGTACACACTTCCCTCACATTAAGCCATCATTTTCACTCACATTCCTTAAGGAAAGCAAGGTCACGTGGAGTTTGGAATCAAGGAGCAGCTGGTGTTTTTTTAAATACTTGAGGTATAGGGAGGTTTGATAAATGAAATTTAAATACTTAGCTATATTTAAAATCACTACTTAATTTAGTAAAGAATCAAGTTGATAAATTAAAGAGAAATAGAAAATTAAGATGAGTATTATGAGATAAATAAATTTAACTTATTAATTGATGCTTAATGGTTTAAATTTTATTTTGGAAGCTATCTTGATTAGATGATGGTATAGATGATTTATTTTATCTAGTAACATTTCTTGGATTTTATGTTGCGTATATATTTGATTAATCATTTGTTATGGTATTTACCTATTCTTCTAAATTATTTATTTTAGATAGTCTTTTTACTAATTAGTTTGTATAGATGTAATACTTAATAAATCATAGATAAAATATATTTTAGGTTCCTTAAGCTAATTTATTTTGAAATGAACCTCATATAAGTTCTAACTATTTCTTTTGCTATTATCTCTTAAGAAATTATTTTGGATGTTACTTGATTTATTTTGAGTTATTTAATTTTATTGTTGTTGTCATAGCTATTCTAATTCAATCAAGAGGATATATTTATTTTGAAGTAAATGATTAGAAATTTAGTTCTGTGAGGTGTGATGAAACTGTATGACAGTTAATATAATTTGAATATGAGTTTTGTTGACAGTATATATTTGGTGTTAAAAATCATTCTCTGTGATGGTATGAGGATAAGATTGTAACATTGTGATGTTGTGATGAGTCTGGGATGAAGGCCCTGTGAAAATGACTCTGTGATGTTAAGGGATGATGAAAATGAAATAATAAGGAAATAAAATGAACCAGTGATGCATTTCATACGCATATACCCAGTGGGGTATGAGATGATGATGATGAGATTGTTAGATCTCGTGAAGAGGAGTGTCAGATAACTAAACTGAGTCCATATAACTAGGGGGTAGACGCAGTGAGGACCACACCACCATGATGATCACATGGATGGGAGTGATAATCCTACGCGCCACTGAGCTACCCTGACCGGATGGATAAGTTCGTTCCACTAAGGTGAGGGTGGGGTTATCTGACAGTGGCCACAATTATTTAGACGTTGCTGAGATCTCAGTCATGCATCATATAATAAAGATGAGCATGCATTTTCTATGTGTTGTGAATAGAAAAGAAATGATTTAACTTATGTGAAAAAAAAAAAAATATATATATATATAATAACTGTTATAATAAGCCTTCTGTATTTCATTTACTGAGTACGTAAATTTAATATTGTCGTATTTAATATTTTGCGTGTATTTAAATTTTGTTTATCATGACTTACCCTATTTTGTGTCTTGTGGTTGACACCTGTGATGACCCCAATTATTTGGGCGAGCAGAGGAACAGTGAAATGGAAGTCGTACAAGAAGATTTGGTGAAGACTGTTGTGATAATTCTCTGTGTGCATGTTCTCTACTGTGCTCTGTATTATGGACTGTATGGATTATATGGACTGTTTGGTCTGTTTAAGCATCAGACTATAAACTGGTAATATTGGTTTGTATGGCAAGTATGTGTGAATGACTTAAACCACGATATTTAGATGACGCGTTAATGTTTATATTGTTAAATCATTTCCAAAATTAACAAGAAAATTATTTGAACCTTTATTCTTCCTGTTTTCAAAAAAAAAAAACCCGAAATTTTATAAAATAAATATGAATTAAAGCGAAGTAGAAGCGGTTGTTTCAATAACTAATGTTGTTAGGAAGTTTTAAAAGCTAAAAATTTTCACCCTTGGTACTTTTGAATTTTCTACAGGACAACCAATGACACAATTTCACTCAAATATGCACTTTACAAACCTCAAAACATAAGTCACTATTATCCAAGTGAGACCAAAGTTTCAAATCCTTGCACATAGAGTAATTCCTGATATTGAAGACCACTTGTCACAAAGTAATCAAAAGTCTTGATCTTAGAATTGATGAGATTCCTTAAAAGGAAACACTCGCATAGGATGTCAATTTTTCTTATTGTTGAAATAACAACTATGATTCAATATATGTGCAATGTTCTCATTTGCTTTTGGCTCGAGTGATTGAGTTGGAGGTGTTTTTTTGGTTTTTTGCATGTTTTTCATCGCTACCTTTTTTTTATGGTAAATTATGTTTTTGTCCCTGAATGTTTTGATATTTATGATTTTGGTCCCTAAACTTTTCAACGATCGGTCAACATCCTGTAACTTTTTCTTTGTCCAATGTTTTAGTTATTTTTGTGTATTTTGGTATATGGCATTGATTTATTATTATTTTATTTTGATTCATTTGTTGAAGCGTAAAAATGATTTGTGGTGGCTTTTAGCCACCACAAATCGTTTCATCTTGAACAAAATTTAGCTTCTACATCATCTATAGATGCATAAGTGAACAAAATGGTTGGTTGAAACCTTCTAAACAACATACAATTTGAAATGAAACACCAATGATCCTAAATCAAACTTAATAGAAAATTGATCATATTTAGTTTTAAACAAAATAAACATTTGCAATAGTAAATATTACTTTTTATTTTTTATATATAAAAATATTGAATTCATGTTATTTTGTTTTTTCTTATCTTGAACACTATCATATCAAACGATACTTCTTAGACCCGATTCTTTCTTTTCTTTTGTAAAGGAACCTTTGCAACAATTTTCTCATTGAAAGGCCTATGCCAAATCTAAAATGATAGACACCAGATTTGAAACACCACAGTGATGGCTTCGATGATTTTTTTACGAGAGATTGACGACCTAAATTTGTCCCCACGTCTACAACGGGAAAATCTAGAATTGATGACACCAGATCTAAAACTGAAGAGGTTGCTCCAATGATGGGCTTCATTGGTGGCTCCGACACCAAATCTGAAACTTCCACACAAATATCTATTGTGTTATATATTCATATAAAGAGGAAAAACCATAATACTAATTCCTCTTCTAGGTTAATAATTTCATGGGCAAGAAAACTTAAATTATTGTCACAATAATAAGCGCAACATACCATAAAATAAAAATTGACACAATATACCATACAATATATAAACCAATGTGACTAAAATCAATCGATGGAGAATAAAAGGCATGTGTTTCACTCCAAAGCATAATCATATTTAACTAAAACACTTTTAGCCTCTTATAAAGCCACACATATTTTATTTCATAAAATATGTGTGTGTGTGTGTGTGTGTGTGTGTGTGTGTGTGTTTGTGTGTGTGTGTGTGTATAAACAAGGAAAACCTGTGATATATAACTTTCCTCCCAGATTATAATTTTTTGCACTAGAAATAGCCAAGTACTCTATCAAACAATTAATAAAAATATCCATATAACAACAATTACCATGACAACAAAATATTCATAACAATCATACCTTCAAGAGAAGATTTCATGAAAAATCTTTCAAAGTGATGCCATAATCGAGAGAAATGGCAGAAAAATAAAATCTTAAAATTCTTAGTGCAGATATCAAATACAAACATAATTTATATCTATATTAGATATATTTGTCCAAACAAATGCCACTTTTCATTGTGTGATGCATTATAGGCCCACCATGTTCTCTCCATTTTCACATTTTTGCTTTTATTTTCTCTTTGTTGTGCAAAGCACATGTTACTTATCTAGCAAGTAAATATTGTTGCAAATGTAAATAACAAACAAAAAAATAAGGTTAAGTCACAAACTAGGTCACTCTTTAAGACGTTTCACACCTTTGCCTGAAGTGTGCAACAATCTACAACCTTGTCGTCCCTAGGATAAAATAACCCTCCAAACAACTTAGAACCATCTCTGCACATAAGAGAATCCCACAAACTAACTCCCATAAAGAAAATTCTTACTGCTTAAGAACTCACTAAAATCAAAAAACACTAAACTTTATAGTTCACTTTCTGTGCTCCCCGTTCCACTATAAATTTTTCTTTATATAAGGTCTTGAATTCTATCTCTTAACAATATCATAGACACAATCTTTTAGGATGTAGTTTAAAAGCTCATGCAATAAGGTCATACACGTATATCCCAATATAGTGAATGCTCAAGAAAATTTTGTCCACTCCATATAGAATATAGAACTTATTAAGAAATTATTTCAACCTTTCGACACTACAGAATATCATGCTCAAAATATATGAATGAGACTTAAATCAATTAATATAGCATGATTCTCACATCTTGTCAAGCCAAAAAAATATTTGTGTCTTAAGATGAATCATGAGCCTTTATTATTTTGATTAGATACAAATAAATACAAACATTAAAACTTGTATTTTATGCGATATCAGACCATGCTTCATGTATCTTTGTCTATATTTCCAGATGAAAGCAGAGATATACCATGATTTGATACAACATTAAAGAGTGAATTTAATATCTTCATTTAATATTGTCTCTGAAATCTGTTTTGCAGGAACTTTTCTACACGACATTCTCCTAGGATTTGTGTAATCCTAGGAAGCACAAAAGAATATTCAAACAATTTGAAGTTCAAAGAGTATCAAAAGCCATGCCCTGTTGTGATAGACCTCTTGTGACAAAAAGAAAGTGATTTTTGCCGAAAGTGTTATACATGAAAGCTAACAAGAGTAGTTTTCCAACATGAAGAAGTATGTGGATTTAATGCAAGCATTGAATGCTCCAATGGCTACAATCTTCAGATGCGAGCTGAAGTGAAAAAATCTATCCATTTAGAGACAATAGACACTTGTTGAAAAAGATCTATAAATATAAAAAGCTTTGAAAAATTGGATTATGAACCCTATGCACTGCCATTCAAATTCCTTTTGTATTTTCTTGTAAAGATAAAAAGTTGTCAAAACATCTTGAGTATCCTGAGAGAAAAGACTAAGAGCTTAGCTTGTAAATTCATCTGTTATACGATTGAGAACTAGTTAGTGTGCACATAAATATTTTTTTACATTTGTGTTAGAGCCAACAATGACTTGATATGATAAAGAATATTGAGTTATTTGTAAGCTTGGTGTAAAGCTTGTTGAAGAGCCAGAAGTGATAATGACTAATACTTGCAACTTTGGTAAAGTTAATAGAACTTAGTGGTATACAATAACTAGACGTAATCTCTATGGTTGAGATGAACCAATATAAATATGGGTTTGATAGACTTTCTACTCTCCTTGTGTTTAAACTGACATAGGCTTAAATTTGATTTTGTTTGAAAATAGTTCTGTTTTACAACATTTGTTTCTATCATTCGAGTTTGTGTGTGTGAAAGTTTGTTATCTGTTTTCAAAGTTATTTTTTAGATGATAGCTTTTTTGTTTTAGAAAAAGGTTTAGAAAAATTCATAAAATCACAATTCAACCCCCACCCATTTCTTGTGATATTTGTCTTTATACATCTCTTTATAAGTTGATATTACACTTTAAACCTATTTCTTAGGATCTCCAGTTTATAGGTATAAAAGACAATTTAATCTATGGACATTAGTCTTATTCCTTTTGAGGTTTTGAAAAACTTCTTTCTTGCTAATCCTTTCATCAAAGGATCAACTAAATCTTCTTCAGAGTTCACATGGTGATGAGGACCAAGAAAAATAAGTGAAGAGCCCAAAGACTAATGAGTGAAGAGCCTAGATACCTCTAATGTTTTGAACATAACTTGATTTCTAGATGTCCGTTTTAGATGTTCTTTAATGCGTTTGAAAGCTCTAAAGATTTCCTACAAGTAGTATTTCTAGTCTCAAGTCCTAATTTTGCATCTATGATGATGAAAATGGGACATGAAGTTCAGCACAAATTAGACTTTTTTTAGTATAATTTTTAATAAGGAATATGTTACTCAAGTCCCACATTGGAGAGAAGTAGGAGTGAGGCACCACTTGTTGGTTATAAAATAATCACTCATTTGTCTTATTTACTCACCTTTGAATTGAATAAAACTTGCACTTTTAAAAGTGTGTGAGAGGAAGTTCCTCTTGGGTTTTTAATTGGACCAAACATTGGTTCTTATCAAAGGTTCCTATAATCTTTGTGGCGAATCCTCACGGGACTTATCACTTTTCATAAGGTGTGGTGTCTTCTTCCATTTCTTGTCTTTTTCCGCCTTTTTACTTTATTCTATTTTTTTTATTTAGCATTTTGTTCATGTTAAATTTGTTATTTCCTTGCACTTTTATTCATATTGTCTTTATCTTTGTTTCTTGTCGCCAAACACTTGGCGTGCGTCTTTTTCTTTTGTTATAACAAGAAGCCTTTTCAAGGACGATCCGTAGAAAAACAATGAATCCCTATATTGGTTCATATCACATGGTCCATCCCTACAGTCACGGTACTATAGCAATGGATCCATGTCACTGGAATCAATTCTTCTCAGTAGGAATATCTTACAACAAGTTTCAATCATGTTACTTCTCACCAACAATTTTCCAATGCAACCATTTCTAACTCCACAATAGATTGAGCTAACATAGTTTGCCATACATATTTTTTTAGAAAAAAATGTAAATACTAATATATGTTTAGGCTTTAGGTTGCCACTTTGTATTTTTTTTAAGTTTACAGTATTATTCAAAAATTAAAATACATATTTATTGTTATTTTTATATTATTTTCTAAATTCAATTTCTCTAATACTAACAGGAAAATGTATATTAAAATCAAGTTTAGGATAAAATATTTGTATACTTTATGTTCTCTAATTAAATTAGTTCATTTTTGGTTAATTTTATGAAATAAGATGTTTAAACTTCATTTTTTTCATTTCTAGCTGGCGGGTCCACCAACCCACTATAAGTCGGGCAAGCCAAGATTTTAAGCCCGTCATTTGAAGGCTAGTTTGCCTATCCCAACCATTTTTGGCAAGCTAGTGGCGGGACAGGTCCAAATAGAACGGATTGACCCGCTTTGCACCCTTACCTTTGAGTCATCTGAAAGAATGTTCCAATCAACATGATTGTAACTTTCTAGTACACCGTCGATAATGTAATTCTAGATTCATGGTCCTTTTATGTTCCTCACGACCCTTTCAATAGTATACTAGTTCATATTAAGATTACTTGTAAACTTACATACCCCACAATATAAGCTATATCAGGCCTAGTGCAATCAACGGCCAATCTTGTCCACATACTTAGATTGATTAACACTGTCAATGTTCTTGAATAACTTGACACTAGGATTATTGAGGTTACATGTTGGTTTATAATCAAAGTAATTATATCTCTTTGATATTTACTTAATATAATGAAATTGATCAAGAGAAGCTCCCTTTTAGTTCTAGTAATTTAATTTTGAGAATTTACTTCACTGAAATCCTTCATGTCAAAACTAGTACCCGTGCGGACGCGCGGGTAAGCTATACATTTAAATGCATGAGTTGAAGGAATGCAAATTTTCGTTTTAAAAAACCAAATATAGTAAGACTTCATAATGTGAAATATATAGTATTCAAACGGTATAAGATAAGTTCATAATTTTAGTTACAAAACATCACATCATCATATAGATGTAGTTAACAGAACAAGTAATAAAGCTAGAGTGCAGGCTTGGGTTGAGTTAAATGGGAAAAAGTTGCAATTAACCAATGAACCAAAGAATAATGTTGGTTGTCGGGTTTGGGAACTCCATGATAAATTCCAAGTTATGTTTCAATTCATTGTCCTTTGGAAACGTTCTCCAGCCATCCTCGATTTTTGCACTTTTTCGCCAATGTTTGAACACAATCTTGCATTGTGTTGTTCCTTCAAAGTTGATGTGTGTGAACCCTGCATCCTTTAAGAAGTAGTACATACTACTTGGGATATCCTGAAATAGACATTATGTATTGTTAGAAATTTATATATTGAAACAAATTTGAAATTCTTATAATGTGTAGAATGTAATAACTTACCAAGCTACTACAAGAAACCTTATATTCATTGAGGAAGATGCGGAAGATAATGGAGCTTAGTTTCAATTTGTATAGAAAATGTCATTTTGGAAAGGTCTGTGGTTCAGAACAGCTTGTGTAGACGGTCATTAAGAACACTGTCCATAATGCGTCAATGTAATCAGATGTATAATACAATTGTATACATTTAGTTGTAATTGTGTATAACTATAATTGATATATTATTTAATTTAAATTTATTTAACTAAAAATAAAATAACAAAACAAATTGTGAGACCTCACAATATGATAAATGGGAAAATAAACCAATTTTTTATATTCTAAGTGTTAGGTAAAGAATCCAAAATTTTATTGATATTAGACATACCTCAGAGTCAAACAAAATCAAATGCAAAATGGGGACTTGGTTAGGTTGGTCATTGTTAACAATAGTCCACATTCTAATGATTTGTGTTGTCACTGCCTATGAATGGAAGCTTGGGTGTATATCTTTGAGTTGGATTTTTCGTAGCTGAGACAAAGCTATCATATCTGACATTCAAATAATAAGTAAGAATGAGGTACGAAAATGAGACCAAGTCAGAAACTAAACACTAAAGAAATCACTAATGAAGATAGACAAAGTAAATAATGTTCAAATATAATGCTAACATATCGTCCTTGCTTCTTGATCAAATGAGCAAGTTCTATCTAAAGAAGAAGAACTGAAAGAGAAGCCACTTGTTGCAACTTCACAAAAAGTAGTAGAAGAGAATAGGACACAACTATACAACTCTCTATTTTTCTTGGTTCTCGTGAGAGAACAAAAGTACCTAACAAAAAAGATGGGCACAAATAGTCTACTATAGCCTAGAAAAGCAAAAGAAAATAGCCTTTGATATAGATGTGTTGTCAAATCACTTAATATCATTAATAATAAGTAAAATATTCATAGCAAGACAAATGTCTGTAGGTTATCATCACACTACATGTAGAAACCCACTTGTTTCAATTTAACATATTCAAATTAGTCATATTACAAATGTACAGATATACTCATATATTGAGACCTTTTATTTGTGTTGGGGTTAACAGGAAGTGAAAATCTATTATAGAATATCATATAATCTAAACATTAGTTACATATGGAAATGATATAAGCTAATAATGTCATGAAATATTTTGAGTGTGAAAATAATAAATTGGTGATAAAGTAAGTTTTATTTATAGGTAATCCATTGTAACTGGAAGTATTATCTCCTATCTTTTACTTATCTGTCTCACTCTTGGCAATGGTAATTTGAACCAAGAAGTTGTGTAGAATAAAATGTGATTATGTGAAGAACTTGAGAACCTTGCAGTATACAAATATGAAGTGAGAAAACTGGCATATTCACATATATAGAATAGTCACTTAACTCTATCTAAAGATTTTAAATGGCCAAGAATATACTTTGTTGACCATTTAAGAGGAACAAAAAGCGAAGCAATCAGCATAACTCATGTGAGCATTAAAATTTTGAATCATCCTAATTCATCAATCTATCACCCTGCGAACTTATTTATTCAATTAGGATTCCCAAAAAATTAAATAATACTTATTAAACATGGGATAATGTGATCAACATTTACAGCTAAGAATGCTAAAACCTTGCACCATATTAGAAATGTGTACATCTTTTTGTTCTTCAATATGAATGGATGAAATGTCCACTGCAAAATCACATATCAAAGAATATATATGAATGTTCACAAAAAAAAAAATAAAGGAAAGAAAATGATACTTGTTTAAATGAGAAGTTAAAAAAAAAAGCCATACAGACCAAAAGGGATTTTTAGAAAGGAAAATAAGCCACTTAAACAGGGATAATATTATACTAAATTACTAATACTATATATTTCAAATCTTGCAATAGCAGAAAATATCAAGCAAAAATTAATAAAGTCATAGAAGCAAGATTAAAATAATCCTTCACCGAAATCTATACTAAACCACTAAGAAGAAACTTCAAACCACAAAGTAAGAAATCATATTTGCTTTCGTTGCCTCTTAATCAAGTAAATAGCTACTTACTATCCATCCTAGTGTTTACCCACTTCAAGTCCATGAAATATTGAACAATGGTTAACTCTATATCTTGGTACTCTTAAGATTCTGATATCATTTCAAATTCTACAAAAATGGTATATTTATATACGTACAGTGTATCTTGGCTGTCAGTCCAATTATTGTAAATTGTTAGGCCTGTGAAGCCCAAGAAGTTATTTTCTACGTTTGTTATTCTAAATGAAATAGTGCGTATAGCTTGGCAATATAAAAAGCACTACTACACTAAATTGTGTGATACAGTTTTGTGCCTTTTCACTTTCTAATTTTTACGTTCAATTTCCACACACTCCATAAGCTTCCCATTTGGTTTCTTTTCATCTTCTTGTTTTCTCTTTAACCTAGCTCTGCTAGAGTTTGCTATTTCTGCATAAATCTTGAGTTTGGTCAGTGAAAGCAGAGCGATGATGATATAGGTCTCTGTGGTCTATATTCTGCTTTCCTGTTGGTGTTGTATTGCAGGTGGAGGCCATCTCTCTCTCGGATTTGGTCCGATTTGTGTTCTTGAGGTTATTCTCTGTAAGGAACTGGTTAAAAGGAAGGTGGAAGGTTGGGTAATGTTTGTTCTTGACATTGATAAAGAGTAGTTCTCTTTTGTTCCCTATAAACATTGTTTTCTTGTTTAACTATTATTTTGAGGCTTTGTTCTTGTCGAACATTTGGCCTTGTAATCATGAGGAATGTTGTTGGAATATTTCTTTGGTACATTAATGCTAATAAAGGGTCTACAAGTTTTTTGCCCTCGGATGTAGGTAACAAGGAGTTTCTCCTAGTTACTGAACCAAGTAAAATACTCTTGTGTTTTTCTTTCTCTTTTATTTGCTTCTGCTTAATTTTCAGTTTATGATTATGCGCTTAAAACTCTAACATAAATTAATATTTTAACTTAATTCAGAGTATGAATTATGAAAATTTGAAATCATGGCAAATAGTGTTTCACTTATGTAAGCTTTGTCTTGCCCAAGCTCCTATAGTAACAACACCAAAGATTAAAAATTACAAGGGCATTATTATCATTCTATGTACTGGTTTTTCCAAGAGAGAGAGAAAGAAGGGAATGAAAATTACAAACCGAAAGAAGGAAGAATCCAACATCTTGTAGAGTAGGGCCAGGACTATGTAAATAATGAAATCCTCAAGTAACCAAATTATGTATATAATGTAGAGAAACAGTTAAAATTCAAATATCAAACATTGCAACAAATAGGAGAGATGAGAGAGATGTGAACTATATTATACACTCCAATCACATTAAGTTTGAAATGGCAAAACAAATTATATCAACTTGTTTATAATAATAAGATAAATTATAGCAAGGCTCATAGAGACATATAAGAGCCATGTAACATATCTTGCTTATTATTGATCAGTAGCATCATTTTGCCTATTGGAATAATAGCTTGTTAGTTATTGCTAACAGAACCCCAATCAATTTTGGGTAAGCTTTTTCCTATAGATAGACATATCCGATTTATTATTTCCTAAATGCATAGCCTGCCTGATATAAAAACACAATAACAATATATCTTAAAGAATGTTAAAAAAAAATAACCATTCTAGCCAGCATAGATCTAACAGTCCTTGGACCATAAACACAATGTCGTGATGGAGGGCTGACTGGCTTCTAAGAATTATAGTTGTCCTGCATAGTTGTGTCATTCCATGAGCTTGGCTTACGACCAATTGACTATTTTGATTCTTATTAAAAAGAGTTTGTTTCATTCTAATCTTTCACATTATTATGATTCTAATCCTTATAAAATTGTAACCTTTTGATATAAGTCTTTTTTTTTAAACTGAATGATATAAAACATTAGAAGATTTCATTATAGTTCTATTATTTAAAAAATATCAAACCTATTGTTTTCCTATTTTAGTGAGCGATACAATCATTTAACAGGAATCCTAACATTATAACAAACAAAATTTTAAGAGGACTAAAACGAAAATAATCATATTATCAGGACTAAAGTTATTTAAACACATAGTATTGTTATAATCAACAATATTCCTAAAAAGTTGAAAACTGAAATAATTGATGCGAAAGTATCTGAAAATTTGCACCTGAAATACCTTCCCAAGAATTTTAAGAGCAGTAGCCCAAAGTCTAAGTTCTTCTTTCTTAACGTTATTTTCCTTTAGCACCTGCCACAATAGGAGTGGTACTAACTGAAGAAGTCTGCATAGCATTAGGACCACTTATTGTGCTCTAGCCACTATTTCCAATAGAATTTAAAACATGCCCAATAACCTGAAAACAAAACACAATAATACATAATGTTCCTTAGGCAATATCAAATCATACCATTATTGTCAAGACCTACATGAAAACATAATAGAATAGAATGCTTGATATGAACTACATAAGATTGATACAAAGAACATGGTAACCAACCAGAGTGAGGTCATGAACAATTCCTTCCACTAACCAAAAAAATAACAATTAACATATACAATTAATTTGATTTCCTATTCACCAATTGATCTTTTCTTACGACTGTCTGGTTTTTGTCACCCTGTTTTGTTAATGAAAAAACCAACAAAACATATTAATAAAAATTAAGATAAAATTGATAAGTAAATATGATTGTGGATTATATAAAATAAAACAAAATATGATAAGTAAATGCACCCTACCTCATTATACCTTCACGTCAATTAAAACCCTAAGCTTTTGAATGGTTTTCTCCCGATTAGAGACACACCACTGTTATGCAAAACATGCCAAACATAAAAAAATTCAATAATTTCAATAAAACAAACCATCATGCATAACCTTTTCTCCTAAACAGATCTAAACTTCAACATGAAATAATTTAACTAAATAAACAATCATGCAAAACCTTTTCTCACTATCCTAATAATATAGAAGATCAAAAGAAGAGAGATTTATAAAAACTCAGAGGAAGAAATTTGACTTCTTTCTTCATAATGGCTATTGTGCTACCAAGGTGTAACACCCCGGACGTGTTATCATTAACAATATCATAAGCGCACTATCAGAGTTAAACAAACGCCGTGCGGAAGCAACAGAAACGTTTTTCTTGATTTCATTATGCATGGAATATAAAACACATCAACAAAAGCATCCTACACAAGCCCCTGTGATCCAGTTAACTCCAACACACACATAGGCAGATATAAAAACATAAAGAGTTAAACTGAGATAATCAGGAGGAACCATAACTCATCTACATAACATATTCTGTACAGATACACCTAACTCATAGTTTTACTACCTCGGTGGTTATACAACATAATAAGGTACAGACAACGGGTGTACACTCACACCCTATACTTATACAAAAAA
>CM023944.1:24641388-24666388 GCA_013407115.1 Glycine latifolia | reverse complement strand
AAAAAAATGACACACCAAAATCCTTAATTGAGAGCTTGAAAAATGATGGATCCAATGATGTGACCAGTTCCAAAGGTGAAGTTTAAATTGGTGATCAAATAAATGTGCCAGTTTCCAACTATGAAATTCCACGACAAATGAGTGATGTACCAAACTGTAATGCTGATGTCCTGAAACCTGCAGCAGCTGAGAGTGCTGTGTGTCCACCAAATCAAGGTATGAAACCATGGAGCAGTTAAAATGGCATTTCCTTTTTATTTAGCATATTGCAACATTTCCAGCTGTGATTTTTAGACAGTTAAAACTGAATAATTCAACTGATAAGCTGTTTTCTTTTGTATTTTTTTATTTGTTAAAACATAACTGAGTTGAAAATTCTATCTCCCCTCCCACTGCTAAAAATAAAAAATAAAAAAGAACCTCTGGCCTAATATGCTTTAGTTTTCAGGGAGATTACATGGAATTATTAATCTTTTGTTTTATTTAAATTATTTCTGTTAAAACTTAAAAGCAAGCATGAAAGTATCAGATATGTATTTTAGTGTCAGATGGATGTCTTTGTGATGTCACATGAACTCATGTATTGCTGAAAACTTGAAAATCCGGAGTAAATTTGCCTTTGTTTGAAGAAACCCGTCTATGTCCCTGAAAACATGTTATTGTTAGAGTAGATGTTGAACATGCAGTTGATTAGAATATAATTTTTTAATCAAATTAATCAGGATTCGATTTTTAATATGATGCTACTACTTATTGTAAGAAATTTATCAGTTTAAGAACCATATGATGCTACTACTTATTTATAAAGCACTTGACATTTTCACTGGAAGTGAAAAATATTCATTACCAAAATGATGCGGCACTGCATTGTTTACTTACAGCAGACCACATTTAAACTCTTGGCATAGAGAGACATATCTGACATGACATGGTTTTTGAATTAAGGTTTTCGGACAATTAATGCTAAAAGGGTAGTTATCATTTCATAATAGCAATTGAAATTGGTATGGAATAATGCTATTGTTGCCTTCAATACAGGTGTAACAGGGGATTGCACAACTCCAAGGTCAGAAGGACACAATGAACAAGCAAAATTAACTTGAATTCAGGTGTTTGTACATTCCTCTTTTGAAGGTGACAACAGATGCACATAACAGTTTATTACAGACAAAAGTGCTAACTGGTGGGATATACTATTACCGAGACAGGCATTGATCTTAAATTTGTTGAGAAAAACCATTATTAACTTAGGTATAGGAGTAGTATTAGAATTTTTTGTCTGAAAGACTGAAACTAATGAGTTTTTCCGACATTAAACTTGTCTTCATTGATTGCAAGGAAAAAAGATTTAGCCAAGAAGTTGACTGTAGTTGCCAACTTTTTATTTATTTTTTCCTTGTTTTGTGGGCATCATCAATAGAGGAATCTTGTTTTCATCTTCGTGTCTTAGAGGTAGTTTTAGGTGTTTCTGTTCGTCCATTTGGTGAGATATCTGTTTGAATTTATGTTGCAAATTTTGCTTTAATGTTACACGTCAGTAAATACTAGTAACTAGATTTCAAACCCGTGCACGGTTCGTTAAAAACTTAAAATTATAATTATTTATCTTTTAGTACATAAATGATATTTAGTTTTCAATATTTTGTAGCATTTTAAATATAAATTATATAATTACATTAAAATTGAAGAACATTATATTAATTGTATTTTTAATTGAGCAAATGTTGCCTACACAAAATATTTGATGGTCTTGACTCTTGAGGCATTTTAATTTTAATTAATTATATTATTAATCAAAATATTAAATATGTACACAAAATGGACATACACAAATTAGTCCTAATATTTTTCTATTGCACTTGCTAGTCCTAATATATTTAGTACTAATTTATATAAACATATACTTTGATAAAGAGTATTATTTTTACATGTAAAAGAATTATTTAAACATCTTTATTTAAATCACAAAATAAATAAAATTTTTCAAATTTGAAATTATATATAGAGAGAGAGAAGAGGGATCAATATATCAGTGTAATTTAGGGTTGGCAAAATGGGTCTGGTCCGTTGGGCCAGCCCATTTAGCCCACAAAAAAATGCAGGCTGAGTTGACAATATTAGTCCGCTGTTAAAAAATTGGATGGGCCAGCCCGCCGAGCCAATATTATTTAAAATATTGTAGCCGCCCTTTAACATTGTAATTTAATCAGTGCATTTGTAGCCGCCCTTTAACATTGTAATTCACCAAGATAGCTCATCCTTCCCTGTCACCGTAATCCTCGATGAATCCAATTACCCTCTTTGGTCCCAACTAATGGACATGCGAATTGGAGCCCATAACAAATATGGATGTTTAACTAGAGCTGAGAAGAAACCAACCATCGATGGTCCTGCCTATGCAAGTTGGCTCACTAAGAACAAGCATGTGAAAAGCTGGCTTATTGAATCGATGAACGACTGCCTCCGAAATTTGTGATGCTGCCTTCCGCACCTTCTATGATGGGCCTGATGAAACCTGTCTCTTTGAACTCAATCAATGATCTTTCTCAACGAAGTAGAATGGTCATCCCTTTTCGGTCTATTACACTGAATTGGTTTCCATTTTCCAGGACATTGACTATCGCATGTGTTCTCAAGCCAGTACCATTCAAGAAGTCGTTCAGATGCACTCAACTATGGCTCGCCTTTGTGTTCATATCTTCCAAAGTGGCTTGGATTCTAACTTCAACTCGATTCAGGGCAAGATCCTTCGCAAGGACCCCAAGCTAGATCTCGAAGGGAGTTATGCATATGTCCTCCGTGAACATCAACAACGTCTCACCATAGGAAGCCTTCTAGCTAGTCCTGAACTCCCTCCTGACTTACTCTCCTCGCCCCCCTTCTAGTTCAGCCTCCACCAGACCTCGCAAAGATCCACTCTCTAGCAAGACTAGTCCCCTTATCTGCTCTCATTGTGAAATTCTGGTCACATAAAGCATCGTTGTTATGAAATCATTAGGTACCCTAAATTGTGGGACTTCTATGAGCGCCCTCCCCGAAACGTCCTCAATAAAGCTCTTGCAACCACATCTGATAATGATTCTTCTAATCCTCTCATTGTTAATGTTGTGTATGAAGGTATCTTTGGTGAGTCTCATGCTTTTTCCACACTTTCTTGGAATTCTACTTGGATAATCGATACAGGTGCCTCTAATCACATGATTCTCATTCCCATGCTTTAACCAATTTTAGTCCTACTACTAAAATCATGATCTCCATTGCCAATGGTGGTACCTTTGCCATCACCGGTCAAGGCTCCATCGTGTTATCCCCTAAATTAGCCCTTCACTCTGTTTTAGTAGTTCCTTTTCTTGAATTTAATCTTTTGTCTGTAAGCTAATTAACCTCACAACTTGACTGCAGGGTTATTTTTTGGCCTAACTTCTGTGTCTTTCAAGGAAACCAAAATCAGGAGATCCTTGGTTATGGTGTTAGACATGACAAGCTATACTTCTTGGATTCCTCCAGTGGTGGTCTTTATTCCCCTGTCTCTACTTCTGTTACTTCGAGTTTGGACCATCATTCCAATTCTGTTTGGGTCTGGCACAAGAGGCTTGGTCATCCATCTTTTAGTTATCTTAAAAAATTATTTCCCAATTTATTTGTCAAGTTGAATGTTGTTGATTTTAAATGTAAAATTTGTGATTTGGCCAAAAGTCATCACATCCCTTTTAATCCTAGTATGAATAAAAGTTCTATTCTTTTCTAAGTTGTGCACTCTGATGTATGGGACCCCTCTAAGGTCCCTTATCTCTCTAAATCATATTACTATGTCTCTTTTATTGATGAATGCACTCGAATGGTGTGGAATCCCTTGCTTAAACATAAAAATGATGTATTTCCTGTGTTTAAAATGTTTCATGCTATGGTATTTAATCAATATTCCTCCTCAATCCAAATTTTTCAGTCTGACAATGGTTTAGAATATATGAATGGTTTGTTCTCAGATTTTTTTCATCTCATGGGATAAAACATTAGTCCTTTTGTCCCTATACACTCCATCAAAATGGTCTGGCTAAGAGGAGAAACTGCCAATTGTTGGAAATTGTTCAGGCCTCTTTATTTGGCATGAATATTCCCTCTTTTTATTGGGGGGAGGCTATTGTCTCTATTGTGTATCTCTTAAATAAAACCCCCTCAAGTGTCCTTCACTTCAAAACTCCACAACAAACTCTTGAGTCCCACTTTTCTCTTCCTTATGTCACTAATCTTGAACCTAGAGTTTTTGGTTGTACCACTTATGTTCATCTTCCCAAACCTCTTCGGTCCAAGCTAGATCCTTGTGCAAAAAGTGCATTTTTGTTGGCTACTCTGACTCTTAAAAGTGGTATAGATGCTTTGATCCTATCTCTCATAAAATGTATATCTCTATGGAGGTCTCCTTCCATGAATTTGAACCATATTACTCAGGGGGAGACTCAATTTCTTCTTCTCAGGGGGAACATGTCCTAGATCAGTTTGGAGAAGCAGAAATCCGTCTCTCTGACCAGACCACCCTTGTTGAACCTTTCACTCATTCAGTGGCTGCTCCTAACTCATCTGCTAGTCCCACAGGTGATATTCCATCTCTTGAAACACTGGGTCTAACTTCTATACCTAAGGTCTCATCTCTATACATCCCTAAAAGACATACTTAATAGGTTAGTGACATAAAAACTGACTTATCAATACCTGTTGTATCTCAAAATTTTCCTACACAAGTCAGAAGGTCTATTCATACAACTAAAGGTATACCCAAACATTTTTATGAACCAGATCCCAAAGTAAAAACCAAATACCTAATTAGCAACTATGTATCTACTCAAAACCTATATGAATCATGTGCTCTAACCATTAATCAATTATCTAGTGTATGTATTCCGAATAGTGTGCAGGAAGCATTGGATGATCAAAAGTGGAAAGCTGCCATGAATGAAGAAATGGAAGCATTTCAAAACAACACCTGGGAACTAGTGCCTCTACCAAAAGACAAGAAAACAATCGACTGCAAGTGGGTATTCAATGTGAAATTAAGAGCTGATGAGAGCATTGACAGATTTAAAGCAAGATTGGTTGATAAAGACTATACTTAGAAATATGGTGTAGATTACTAAGAGACATTTTCCCCTATTGTCAAACTTAATACAATTCGAATTTTAATTTCCTTGGCAGCAAATAGAGACTGGTCATTGAAGCAATTTGATGTAAAAAAATTTATTTTTTGAATGGAGAGTTAGAAGAAGAAGTGCATATGGATGTGCCACCTGGATTGAAGCTTTCATCTTCAAAGGAAAATGTAGTCTGCAAGTTAAAAAAGCCTCTGTATAGCCTCAAACAGTCACCAAGGGCATGGTTTGGGTGGTTTCTCAAGCAATGAAAAATTTTGGGTATACATAGAGCAATGCATATCATACTTTATTTTTTAAGCACAGAGAAGGGAAAGTAACTATTCTCATTGTCTATGTACACTATATGGTCTTAACTGGAAATGATGTACATGAAATGAAGTCACTTGAACAACACTTAGCCACCGAGTTTGATATGAAGGATCTGGGCCAGTTGAAGTATTTCTTAGGAATTGAGGCTGCAAGGTCTAAACAAGGGATAATGTTATCCCAAAGAAAGTACATTTTGGATATGTTGTCTAAGATTGGAATGTTAGCCTATAAACCGGCTGACACACAAATAGAAATGAACCATAAACTTGGTATCTACCTAGATCAAATTGGAACTGATATTAGCAAGTACCAGAGGTTAGTATGGAGACTTATTTACCTATCACATACAAGACCTAATATTTCTTATGCAGTAGGGGTGGTAAGCAGATTTATGCACTCTCCTAGTGAAGAGCATATGAAGTCTGCCTTTAGAATTATGAGGTACTTAAAAGGGTCACCTAGTAGAGGTCTCTTATTTTCTAAAAATGAAAAAAAGGCATAGAAGGATACACTGACTCTGATTGGGCTAGAGACCAAACTACAAGACAGTCCACTTTTGGATCCTCATGTTTATTGATGGAAATCTAGTCATATGGAGGAGCAAGAAACAAAAGGTGGTGGCCAAATCAAACACTGAAGCTAAGTTTAGAGGTATGGCATATGGCATCTGTGAACTACTATGGATTAAAAATGTTCTTAGAGATCTAAAGATAGGAAATGATCAACCTATGAATCTTTATTGTGATAATAAGGCTACCATTGAGATTGCAAAAAATCTGGTTCAACATGATAGAACCAAACATGTTGAACTGGATAGGCATTTCATAAAGGAGAAGTTGGATCAACAAATTATTAATATTCCCTACATCAGATAAGAAGATCAACTGGCGGATGGTTTAACAAAAGCAATCTTGAAGCACTTAGGGGTTGCACCTAGAAGCTGAAAACTGCACTTAGAACTTAAAATTACTGCACCATTACACAAGTTTAGGGTTAGCCAAGAGGCACTTAGGGAAGCTTGCACTACAAGCTTCATTTAGCTTGCATTTAGGCTTCATTAGGTGCACGGCAAAGCTTTATTTCATTGTCATTTACCTTGTAATTTCATGGGATATATAAGCTGCCCCAAAACTGATTGTAAAGGATCTTTGATCATTGAATGCAAATCTGAAATTTGTGAGAGAGTTTTCTCTTTGTTCTTGTGCAAGAACCTCTTGTTTCTTATCAATGACTTCATGCTATTGTGACGATTTCTTCCTAGGCTTATTTGAAAGCTTTTCCATGGTGTCATCCATCTTCATCTCTAACCTTTCTTCCATCTTCCATTGCTGAAATTAAAAGTTACAAACAGCCCCATGTTCCACATGAAATGCTGGATAGATTTGAGTTCTTGAAAGTTTCTTGAAGAGTGGGTTTCATTGCAAGGTAGATTTGGGAATTTAAATGGCTGGTGGGTGCAGCCATATATCAAAGTTGATAGGCATTTCATAAAGGAGAAGTTGGATCAACAAATTATTAATATTCCCTACATCAAATAAGAAGATCAACTGGCAGATGGTTTAACAAAAGCAATCTCTAGAAAGGTACTTGGAAACATAATTTGCAAGTTAGGCATGTTAGACATACATGCACCAACTTGAGGGGGAGTGTTAAAACTGAAAGTTGAATTCAGAAACCAAGTTTGAAATTATATTGTAAAGTCTGGAAATTCTTTGAAATTTTTAGGAATATTTTAAGGTGTTTATTTCATAGCAAATAGGTCATTAGTTTGTTTCAAACTTGTATATTTGTTTCCTAGAAATCAGATAGTTAGTTTCATCCTTGTATATAAATGTACCTCAGATGAGGAACAATTATTATGAATGAAAGTATCACATTACCAATATAGAAATTTAACAATAATGTTAATGAACATTCAGACAACAAGAGATAATACAAAGATAAGGAAAATAAGATAGAAAGGAAAATAAAAACTAATTATATGCTCTAGATACTAAAATTGTCAAGCATACCCATTACTGAAATAGCCAAAACAACACATTAATAACCCTAAAATAAAATGTGCATAATAATGGAAACAGAACATAAAGAGGCAAACAATAAAGATTCAATTTGTTTTAAGGTAAAAAAACATTTATGAACATCAAAATGAGAAAGATTCCAATTGTTAGTAAAATAGAGAACATAGTAACTATAAAAGAAGAAAGAAAACTATAAGCAACGTGCATGGAAGGAGTTCAAAGCATAATATTGAGATCTCTTATTGAATTGGAATAAGTTCAGCAACAAATCACGAAATTTTGATGATTTTCTCTATCAAATGAATGAGTAATCTGTTTTGAAATTGTTTGTCTTGCACCTTCTCTAAGGAGTATATGCTTCAACAAGAATCACACAAGGATAGATTTGATAAATCAATACCTTTGATAAAATATCCACCCGTAACCCAACGGATAGATAAAGTACATTAATAGATTGATTGTTCTACTCCTGTATCTTCCAAAAAGAAAAAAGATCTCGGAGAGCTATTTCTTAGATTTGAAAGAGAGTACTTGGGTTCTCTCAGTAACTAAAAAGTATATTATGCCTGAACCTAACTAGGGTTTTTGGTGATGGAGGAACTAGAAAGGAAAAAGAGCAATTCTAGTTATAAGATATTTAATGAAATTATCACTAGAATTAAAATCTCATTCAAAGAGAAATATATTAAATACTAGAGAATGTACCTCTATGAAAAAAGAAGAAAATGATTTGAGAATAAGATAGGTGTATTAATGCAAAAATAAATTGAGAGAACACAATATAAAATATAACATGTGAAGAGTATTTCAAATTTTAAATGGAAAATATAACAGATACAAAATATTAAATTTACTAGTTGAATTTAAAAGGACTACACTGAATAATATGTACTGCAGAATTTTTTTTAAGGAAAGCAAGCGAGGGTTAAAACACAAAAAAAAAGTGATGAAAACGTTTTTTAACAAACACCGTGATGCTATTTATTAATTGCTTTCAAATGGTGCATTCACTAACTTTTCGTTATACTTTTTTTATATTAACTATCCGTACCCTTTTTGTATACTATTAACTGTCCGTAAAAAAAATCATTATTGTTTATGAAATATATTTTATGTTATGTTAGTTAATTATAAATAATTTTAAATTTAATTACATATTTATAAATTCATTTATCATTTATAAATTATATTATACTATACTTTTCAATAATTACAGAACTGAATTACATATTTTGAAAGATAATTTATAAATATATTATAATATATTTTTCATAAATTATAAAATATATTTTTAAATATAAAGTCCTTATTTTAATCATTAATTTTAAAAACAAAAATATATATATTATTGTTCATGAAATATATTTTATGTTATGTTAGTTAGTTATAAATAATTTTAAATTTAATTACATATTTATAAAAACATTTATCATTTATAAATATATATTATACTTTACTTTCCATCAATAAGAAAATAATTAAATTACATATTTTGAAAGAGAATTTATAAATATATATTTTAATATACTTTTCATGAATTATAAAATATATATTTTTAATTATAAAATCCTCATTTTAATCATTAATGCTAAAAACAAAAAAAATCATTATTATTCATGAAATATACTTTATGTTATCTTAGTTAACTATAAAAAAAATTAAATTAAATTACATATTTATAAAGTAAATTAGCATTTATACATATATATTATACTATACTTTTCATCAATAATAAAATATATTTTTTAATTATAAAATTTTTATTTTAATTATTTTTGTTCATGAAATATATTTTAAAACAATAAAATTTATAATAAAAAAAAAAGACTTCCGTGTGTGTGTGTGGGTATATTATAAATCAATTTAAAATAATATGATAGGACAAAGTGATTATAATTATAGTGTATCAAATCAATGGTGGTTGGGCAAATTAAAATTTTAATTCAAAGGCGAATAAATCTTCAAGTTTCTTTAACAAATCAATGATCATTATCAAATTAGAATTTTGATCCAATGGCTCTAAAACTTTCAAACTTCCTTTACATATAATATATAGATAGATAGATACATTTGTAACACTTTTTTTTATCAACACAATTTTTTTAAATGAAAAATGTTAATTAGTGTCCTGTGGAATCCAATGTCATAAAGATACTAATTAGCAAAACATTGTTTTTATTAGTTAAAATTATGTTTCAGCATGCAAGTCTCGTTCCTCATTTATGAGTCACATTCTTAAATTAATGGGAGATCTACATAAATTTCATCATTATTCTAGCTTGAGTTATCATTCAACAAGCACTACTAATTCTTAGGTTGTTTTTAATAGATCATTGAATTTTCGCTTCACTTTATTTAATAAGCAAATCAAAATAGAATATTATGGATTTGTACCATCGGTAAAAAAAGAAGAAGTAATTGTTCTTGTTGTTAATCTATGTATTTATAAAAGAGAAAATGAGTTATACACTAACAATATAAAAAATTTTACATAGTCATTCAATTACAACTTACCATGAATGATAAGTTTGTTGACTTTTAAAATAATTATCTTAAAGTAATTCGAATGGAAATTTGTGATTGGATGATAATATAAAACTGTTTTAGATTGTCATAGCAAGACTTTAAACTCTTTACAAAAACTATCGAGCTTGTTATCAAGTGTTGGTTGTTAGACAATGCAATTTTTTTTACTTTGTTCTTTTATTTTATTTTTCTCAATTTGTTTTTCTAAAAAATCGTGCAAGGCACATGCCCACCCCTAGTTTTCTGAAATACCCCACAAGAAATTCATGTTTTTAATTTTTTTTTCAACAATATTAGAGCTAGAGTCAAACATTTGGACTTGGGTACACGAATCGCATGCATAACCTGCACCTGCACGGTGCATGGGCTTCACTTTTTTAAGCCCATTTAAATTATTAATTAGACTATTATTTAAACTTTTTTATATTATTATTTTTTCTTAATATAATATTTATTTTTTATTATTTTATATTATAAAAAATTGCTTTAGTGTTTTTAACCCTTAAAAAAATTACAGCCTCATAAACTTTTTTCCCCTCTATATTTTTATGTATCTAAATCATAATAAAAATTGACATCTTTTTTTCATTTTTTCAAATTTTATTTTATCTCTTATTTTCATATATAATAATATAATGCAGAAGAGTGTTTACTAATTTACTTTTAATAACAATAAAAAAAAAGAGACCCAATGGGTGTAACTCAATTGTAATACACATTAAGTTTGTGGGGAAGAATCTGAGTTTGATTAGTGCCATAGCTTCAAGTGTGTGCTAAGTCTCGAACTGTGGATTAGTCTCATAGCTTGTGGGGATATTTTAGGGTTCCACTAGTTACATAAAAAAGAACAAAAAAGATAAATGTTGTAAAAAAAAAACCTCCAAAGAAATATGGATATCATAAACACTTAGTGGCAATAACGGTTCCAAGAGGTGCTTGGGCATATTGCCTTCTTCTAACATTAATTTGTTACCAGTCTCCAAATTCTTCTTATTTACTCTCATCGTGCACGATAACAATAACAATTATGTGAATCCAATGTACTTCACCCCAACCCCCTTCCCTAAATAGCTAGCCAGGATTTATCTTACACACTCCTACAAAACCTACTATTGCCCAATTTTCACTCTCCCTCACAATTCCCAATCACCCGCGTGGTATCATTCTTCTTCTTATTCTTTGAAACTCTGGTTTTGCAAAATTTGAAATGAAGTGTTTCGCTCATGACAATTTCGATGATAAAGATAAGGGAAAATGGTTTCGTGTGTTTATAAAAAGTGGTTTACGAAATATATCACCCTTTCTATAATGCATTTTATTTGGTATTGTTTCTTTAAATTCTTTCATTTAAGAATTTGAATCAAATTTATCTGACTAGCTGAATTAGATAATTTTGTATTATAACTTGTTTTGCTCTAAATTATTTATTGCTTATGTTGTTGTTGTGTTTAGGAAATCCTCTATATTCTATTAGAAGCAATAAAGAGTGGGATTTTGGTGCTACTTTATGGCTAGTTTTAGTTGAAAACAAATTTTGCATTGGAGACTTCTTATGTATATTTGTGTGATACACATTGTTGATTCATCAATTAAATTTATACATATACTATGGTCTTGCATTCTCATGTACATTGAATCAGTTTGAAGCATCACCTCAATCAGAAATACTTTGTTGTATAGCTTATCCCTAAGCAATTTGTGGCTTCTTCATCTTTTGTTGTTGTTGTTGTGTATTATGATGGTGTCATCATAACAACTGAGCATGGGTCATCTTTTGTAAGCACTAAGCCCAAGACAACTCAACTTAACAATGACATGACACTTGATTCCTTGAAGCAAGCGATTCAAAATAACATTAATATACTATATGACAAGCTAGTGTTGGACATTCATTATCTTGATGCCTTGTATCATATGTTGGAATTGTTTTAAGTATAGAGTGTGCAAACTTCAAGATGAAGAAAACGTAATAACTATGTTTTCTATAGTTGAGCAAGTCCACAACCTCACATGTGTTGAGTTAAATGTTACCACTAAGGATAGGCCGACACATATATATGTACAACGACCACGACTAAATTATGCAACCTCTTGGTATTGGGATGGTCTTGAAAAATACCTTGATGAAGCAATTAAGATAGAATCACCTTTTGAAGATAAAGGCCAATGGTTTGTAGAATTAATGTTTGTTATTTGATGTTGTATTATTAATTATTTATTAATGTTGTATTATTAGTTTTTGATTGTTGTTGTTGTTACTTTATTTAAATTTTAATTTTCCATTTAATGAATATTATTATTGTGTCATTTTTGGCTTTATAATCAAATTAGTTGGTAGATACAAATAATCAAACCTTACGCTAGTGTCAGGGAATCCAATACTTTATGTTAGTGTGTAAGTGATTCATTTGTTTTATGTTAGTATGCCAAGGAATCTAATGTGTTTATGTCAATGCATCAAGGATTCCTTTGCTTTATGCCAGAGCGTTAGTGATTCATTTACTTTGCATTAGTGTGTCAGGGAATCCAATGCGTTATGTTGGTGTGTCAGTGATTCCTTTGTTTTATGTTAGTGCTTTGGTGATTCAATTATATTATGTCAGTGCATCATCGATTCCTTTGCTTTATGTTATTGTGTAAATGATTCATTTACTTTTTGTCAAAGGGTCAGTGATTCATTTATTTTACATTAGTGTGTCAGTGAATCTGATGCTTTACATGAATATGTTAGGGATTCCTTTGTTTTACATAAATGCGTCAAGGATTTTTTTGCTTTATGTTAGTGCGATAGGAAACCTAATGCTTTAATTCAAATTTAAAAAATGAACGATGTAGATTGAATCTAAAAATGAATAGTTGAAATGCATAAACCAATAAGGGGATTTGGCCTATATATAGATGTTGCCTCAGTCTTCATTTACATATCCACACAATACTTCCTTACTCAAAAAATTACTTCCATATTTTGAAACACTATACATGACATGACTTCCTAATATGTAAATTTTCTTGTGCATTATAATGGTCACATTACACAAACAAAAGAAAGGGATACATTTGTCTGCTCCAACCCTAAAATGTTTACACTAAAGCAAGACATCACATGTGAAGCCTTGAAAAACAAAATCCACCAAAGGATCAAACAACAACTATCTAACCAACTCTATGAGATCTATTTTCGCTATCCACAAGTAGCTATACACGAAATACTCAAATACAAGGCATGTAAAATATTTTACAATGACGATGTTTAAGGTATGATTGTCATTTGTCATCAACAAGAGGATATTACATGCATTGAGATGTATGCAAACATCAAGCAAATTATTGTTCCTAGCAATGTTCCCAACTCAATTCCTTAATCAATAAATTCACAACCCCATTCTTTTTCATATCCCTAATCCATTTATTTACTTAGATTTGATGCAACCCCATCATATACTCATGCCAATTTCTACCAAACCACATTAGATTTTACCCAATCACAACAACAAAATGAATAGAAGTCAACCACATATTTTACACAACTTTTTTCCACATCATTTCCCACCGATTTGTTAGCTTCACAAAAATTTTGTCTGAATGAGCATATACATAATGCATCCTAGAGTAGCCCTGAAGTAAAGGTCATCCCTTCAGGGGGATCCCACCAATTGAACAAAATGATACTAAATTTTCAATGTTCGAACAATCAAATGAATACTTTGGTCTTTTTTCAATGAAGACAATGATGAAATTTGAGCCCAACAACCTAATGATGATGATGATGATGATGAAGTCAACAACAATAATGACGAGCTTGAGTCTACATGCCCTTCAACAACCACACTTGCATTTGCATATTACTTGCCCCCACACCTGCATCATATTGACTTGCAAATTAATTTTAAAGATTAAGAGTACAATCATGTGTTGGATCACCGAGAAGTGGAGCATGCTCTGGGTACCATTTTCAAAGGGATGCATTTTTAAAACAAAGATAAAGTTTGACTTGCTTTGGACTTGTATCGTGTGAAAAAAGAGTTCATTCCAGAATTGAGAATTCTACCCCAACCATATTGGTTGGTAAATGTGTTGCCAATCAATGTGCTTAGAGGTGCAAGGAAACATTCACATTAGCAAGAAAGCAATGGGAGATTCGAAAGCTTTGCCAACCCACACATGTTTAAGTCCTACCGTTATCCAGGATCGTAAAAAGCTTAGATATATGCTCATCAGTCATAGTATCCACCCTTTGATGGAGAACCATCCATCAATTGCATTGTCTTCCTTGATAGCACATATAAAAGCAAGTGATAGGTACATTACCACCTACAGGAATGTTTGGATGCCAAAGCAAAAGACTATCGAAGACGTTTATGGCAACTAGGAAAAATACTACTTTGATTTACCCAAATTGTTGAAAGGTATACAAGCTCATCTCCATGGTTTTGTCTTAAAGAAGAAAACAAAGCCAATAAAAAACTAGCAAGGTCAAATAAATTGAGGGTCTCGTTCAATTCCATCAATTGTTTTGGACATTCAAACCATGTATTGATGACAATGTTTTTAATCGAACTAGATCGCCCAATTAAATCATGGACTGGACCTCCCACTTGTCGGATCATGCTTTCAGATTGGAGATGTTATCAACCAGTGCTGACATCATTGACTTAATGCTAAACCGGTTATAACTAGTGTTAAACTAATGACTCAACTTGTTCGAGTTTAGATTTTTAACTAGCTATTTGTACATTGTTCATGACTTCACGCTACTTGGGGCTCTGTGCACATTGCTGCACACTGTCCCATGAGGTCTGTTGTTGACTTTGTTCATGTTGGTATTGTTGTTCACATTGATTGCTTCAACATGCTACCTCACACTAACTGGTTTTCTTTATCCCAACTTCCCAAGTTCTGCTAGTGAAATGCACAAACTGAAAGATTGAACATTTAAAAGTGAATGTCAATTTGAAATTTCAAATTTGCACTTGCTGAGATTTGAGCCCACGTTTCCTCAAATGCCAAAAAAGATTTTGACCACTAAAATAATGCATGATTATAGTATATACATAACACATTTCATTTATATACAACATTTTATATATAAGTTAGGCTTAAAAAACTTCTAGCTCCTTGATATATACCTGATTTTTATTTTGAGTCCCTGATAAATTTTTCCGTTGTATCGAGACCCTGATATATTAAAAGTTTTGTTTTGTGTGTCTAACGTTAGTTAAGTGATGACATGACATCATCCCAATGACTGATATATATTAGAAGAGTCGTTGAGATGGTGTCACATCATCACTTAACTGATAGCAGAGACTTGAAACAAAACTTTTAATATATCAGAGACTCAGAATAACAAAAAAAAAATTATCAAGGGTTCAAAACAAAAAGGATAAATATCAGGGATCTCAAACATATTTAAGCCTATATAAGTTATATATATTTAATATAGACCGGATCATGCGATTCAATTAGTGACCATTGGTTTGACCATTCACCCAATGACCAGTGCCTTGACAGATGATCAACAGTTCGGTTTTTAAAACACTAATTGACGAATTTCAATATTGCAAGCCATTGTTCAGGTTAATGGAACTTGGTTGTATGGAAAGTACAAGGAAACTCTTCTTTTAGCAATTGCAAAAGATAGAAATAGCAAAATCCTTTTGATAGTGTTTGAAATTATTAAGGGTTGATAACGACTATCGAATCGCTACAACTCAAATAAAACTAAGATAATTTTGTAGCACAAGATTAACCTAGGTCGACTCAAAGATACAGTCCAATTTGGTTCCTGACTTAATCCACTTATAAACAGCAGACAAGTTTATCAAATAGTTTGCAAATAGTGAACAAAAATCACAGAAACACAAACAAGAATTGAAGAAAAATTGCCAGTTTTGATAACAACTGTCGAATTGCTACAAAACAAATAAAACTAAGATAATTCTGTAGCACAAGATTAACATAGGTCAACAAAGAGATACAACCCAATTTGGTTTTTGACTTAATCCACGTATAAACAGCAGGGGAGTTTATCAAACAGTTTGCAAACAGTGAACAAAAATTGCAGAAACACAAACAAGAATTGAAGAAAAATGCAGAAACTAACAAAATTGATAAAAGATGTTGTAAAACAAATTCAAGAATATTAATCAAATTCGCCAAACTAAGCAATGCAAATTATCATAGTTCTGATATAGTGATGATATTATGAAGGTTCATTCAATATCATTAGAAGCAATTCAATCAAATTAACTCCTAAATCAATCAAAACCCAAACTCGCAGCCCAAAACTCAAGTGTAGAGGTTCTGACTTTCAAGCCTAATTTGACCCTCAAATCGGCAAAGTTAGCCCATGCTTATCTTTGCCCAAATTGTAGCTCTTTTCCTTAGCTTTCTAGGGACTACTCATATGCTCCATTTGAAGTTCTGTAGAATCCTATAGGTCCTACACAAGGAAGATAGGTCAAGCAAGCACAAAATCTGAAAATAAGCAACAATTATCAATTTAGCCCAATTATTTGCCTAAGACCAAAGTTAAAGTGAGAAAATAAGAATCTAAGATGAGTCAAATAAGCTAAGAAGAATAGAAAAATACTATACTAAAAATGCTCAATCAAGGGTGAAATCATAGTTTTAAAAATTGAACCAGTGATCAACCCGATCAAGGCACTGAGTCAATTGTCGAACGAATGAGTTGCATGACTCGGTCTTTATAAAAAAAATTGAGCATTTTATACAATGCACTAAAAAGAAAACATAAATAAAATCATATCACAAATTAATATAATTCCTCAAACTCATTCTTAAATTTTCAAATCCATTGACATCCATCCATGAGGTTTTAACCAAATAATCATGTTCTAAACAAAATAATAAAGTCATAAGTTTCAACTTCGAATGACATCCATGATTTCAAACAACAAACTCACATAAAAAAGCTCACAAATAAGTTATTATTTTTTTCTTTTTCTAGAAACCTAAATAAGCTTGATAAAAATATGTTTTGATGAGACCAATAAGGTTTGGGGTTTGCACACCACAATTTATAAGTTCTATATTTAGAAGCAAAAATTACAAAGAAAATTTGGGGTGGAAAAAGCAAAAATGTTGGGTGGAAATAACACATACCTTACTTTTTCATGAGCCTAACTAATGAGGTCTAAAAATTAGTAAGCCATGAAAGAAACACAAATTGGGCAAAACACAAAGATAAACATAAATTGAACAAAGAGAGAGAAAGAGGCATTGGTGGTGATAAAATGACAAAGGCCAACGTGGAAGAGAAAAATTAGAGACACAAAGTAGAAAATTTGATGACGACATGTGACATTGTGGTTAGTGTGACAACAATTTGCGAGTTGCGAAGGTGATGTGCGAGCTTGCAAGTTGCGATGACAATATGCAAACTTGCGAGTTGTGACAATGCTAGTTCTACGAGCGTGCGATGGTGCGAGGTGATAGAGATCTCAACTTTGTTATGAAGAAGTTCCTTAGTGCCTTTGCCCCTTTCCCTTTCATTCTTGTTAAATTTTTTTAATTTAATGCTTTTTTTTTATTTTAAAAAAAAATTGAGCTAGACCAAGTCACATTGACCCACGAGTCATTGGTCCAACCACCAACCTGACCTAGTCGCAACGGGTGAATTCCATGATTGATCCAATAGGTGAATTGAATTGGTTGGTCCACTGGGTCACGGTCGGACTAGTCAAATTGATCGAGTTGGTTCAATTTTTAAAATGGGTGAAACAACGAGAGCTTAACACTTCTTTATAAAAAATGTAAGAAGACATGTGATACCTCAAAATGATATGTGCTTATCTTAGAAAGACACAAAACAACTAAAAAGGCTTACTTAAGGATGAGTTGTGGGTGCCCATAAAAAATTTATGTGGATGTGTTTTCCATTTGACACATTACACAAAAATTTGTGAGTAAATTGAAGAATGCAAAGATAGGGACAAAGTTATTATCTCATTTTAATAAAGATAAATTTTTTTAAAAATATTTTTAATTTACATTGTGTTATATTTCATTTATATTTAAATAACTTTCTAAATGCAACTTGATTAGTTCACAACATTTCACGAGAAATAATGTTTTCTTATTTAGATAACAAGTGAAATGGAGAAGAAGAAAAAGAGGAAATGGAATAAGGGGGACATGAATAAAACAAATAAAGTATAAAAGAACTTGTTATTTAAAAGAATAAAAATAAAAAGTTAAAAATATTTTTCTCTATTTATTTATGAGTAGAAGAGAAAATAAAAATAATATAAATGCATTTTTTATATCAGTTTAAAAATAAATTTAGCCTAAGAAATATAATTTTTTCTTAATATTTTTTGATGTTATAGATAATTGCTTTAATGTTTTTACTTTTAAAGCCTAAAAAAACTTTGTCCTCTTAAATTTCTTTTTTCAACCAACAAGTCATTTGTTTGTCTGCTCAATTCTTCTTAAGTAAGATCTTAGTTTCACTTTTAGATGGATAAAAATTTAATTTATGGTTTGTCAATTATTTCAATAAAGATTAGTTATCGAATACTTCATATTAATGTTATGGTGACCCAAAAAATTTTCTTTTTCACTATAGCATAGCTCCCCTTTGAATATTTAAATTCAAATAATTCCATACTAGTTCATCCACACATTTGACAATATACTAACAACTATATTAAAAAATATTACATTTTCCTTTTACATAGTTTTAATTTATTTTTCTCTTATTTTCATTAATCAAATAGTCCAATAATAATGTAAAATGCAGACGAGGATTTACTAATTTATTACTAATTACAAAAATAAATTAAAAAACTTAATTGCATAAGGTCCCTAAATTATAATAAAAAATTTAATAGAGTCCTTAATTATTAAAAAATTAATATATATTTATTATTTTAAAAAATTTAATTAAATCCTTCAATTATTAAAAAGTCAATCAAATCTTTTAATTGTTTTAAAAAAATTGAATTAAGTCCTTCAATTATTAAAAAGTTAAATTAAAATTTATATATTTTATTATATAAAAGACCTGATAATAGCATTTTAAATAATTAAATAACATAACCGAACTTGTAAATAATTGAAGGATTGAATTAAAATATTTTAAACAATTATAAGATTTAATTAAACTTTTTAATATTTAAAATATCTAATTAAGTTTTTAATTATAATTAAGAGATCATTTCTTAAAAAAAATCTAGTTTCACAAACATCCACCCAGCGCAGCAGTAAGAGCATTTTTAGTGATAGATCTCAAATTGGGATCTTAGATCACTTTTTGGTAGACTCCATAATATCACATAAGATTGAAAATCTCTTAAAATATGTGACATTTTTTCCTTTATTGGTAGATCCCAAATTGAGATATTAGATAATTTTAATAGGTCCCATATGGACCCTACTTTTAAATATTAAAAATTTAATTAAATTAATTAAGTAATTAATTTTAATTAATAAAGCATAAAAAAATATATGAATATTAATAAAGCATATAATTAATTTTAAGTAATTAATTTAAACTTTTAATTTCATTTTATTATTTTTTTTTGTCCTATCACTTAAAAAATCATTTTTTTTGAATTCTGTGCAGATCTTTAAAATTTTTGGAAAAGATTCGGATCTCCACGTGAATAGCTACTTTTCCTCTTTACTGATAGATTTAGAAAAAGAGAAATATTCTGTTTAAGATATCTCCAAGATCCCCCGGTAAAGTTTAACATGCGCTAGGCCTATTGCATTTTTTCGACATTAATCTGTTTTCACTCCCCCAAACTCTTCTTCTTCTTCTTCTTCTTCTTCTCACTTATCACGCACAAATTACACGAATCCAATGTACTTCACCCCAGGCCCAAACCCCCTTCTTCCCTAGCTAGGGTTTATATCTCTCACTCACTCCCAACAAAACCCTACCCTTCCCCTCCCCAATCTTCATTCTCCCTCGCGATTCTTCCTTCAAACTGTGGTTTCGCAAGAATCGTTTCGCTCGCGGCTATTTCGATGATTCAAATATAAAAAGTGTAAGGGGAATTGCTTTCCTGTGTTTACAGAAAGCGGTTGGGAAATACGTATCACTCTTTCTTGAATGCATTTTATTTGGTATTTTGTTTCTTTAAATTCTTTTGTTCAAGAATTCGAATCTAATTTATCCGACTAGCTGAGTTGGATTTTTTTCTTCAAATTGTAACTTGGTTTTCTCTGAATTGTTTATTCACTTTATTGCTCGTGTTATTGTTCAGGGAATCAATCCTCTATGCTCTGTTAGAAGCAGTGAAGGTTCGGATTTTGGTGTTAGTTTATTGCTGGTTTTAGTTGAATACAAAGTTCGCACTGGAAAGATGTATAACCAAGTGAATCGCAGTTCTCATTTCGGGCAGATTTCTGGCCCTCCGGTGCCACCGTCACCACCGCCATACCAGCAAGCTCCGCCACATTTCCATCAATTCCCACCACCTAACGTTGGTGGTCCTCCACCACCACCACCACCACCACCTAATATTGGTGGTCCACCGCCGCTGCCACCACCTAACAATGGTGGTCCACCACCACCTCCACCGCCTCATAATGTTTATTTACTTGGATCTCTGCCTCCACCTCCTCCTACTTCGTCTTCCTCAGTATCCATGAACCTTGCTGTTCAAGGTTGGCATAATGTGATGCCAAATGCAGTACAATCATATGCTGTCCCTTCTCAATTGCACCATGCGAACACCATGGGGCCGCAAACATCTTGGGCTCCAGCGCCACCAACTAGAGTATTGCCGCGGCCACCACCACCTCCCTCAGCTTCCCAAGGACATATTTTTTATGACCCTCCTTTCCATGGTCCTCCTCTGCAGCCTGGTGATGTTCAGAATCTGCATAATGCTCCTCCACCGCCACCTCCTTCAGTGTATATCCATTCAACTGTTGGCAATTACCACGTGCCTTCTGGTGTTCCCCCACCATTGCCATCATCTCCACCACCTGTTCTGCCGGCTCCACCGCCAGTGATCTCTGCATCATCAAATGCTTCTCATCCATCTGGTGTTGTGCCTGTACATGGTTCTGATTCTAATTGGGATGGTGCAAGTTGTAGAGAGGATGCTGGTGCTGGCAGAGATGAGGATCTTCCCCCACCCAAGCCAACAGAAGAAAAAACTGTGCAGAAGATTGAAGCTTTGTGTCAGCTTATTGCTGAGAAGGGTGCGGATATCGAAGATAAAATTTGTCATGATGAATTTCAGAATCCTGAATATGCATTTTTGGTTGGTGGAGACCCGGGAACCGAAGCTGCAATTGCTCACACTTATTTCCTGTGGATGAAGAAGAAATATAATTTGGATACTGGATGGCATGAAAAGAAAAGACAATCAGATACAGTATACTCTTCAGGGGAACAGTATCATCTGCATGTTACAACCCTGAGTGCCGATTCTGACATGGAAATGGAAGGTTAGTTTTCTTTGTTACTTTATGATTCTGGCATCAAAGCTGATATTTAATGGTATTAAATTGTGGTATCTCTTATTAAGTGTGCTCTCTGCTCTCTGCTGTTATATATTCTTAATAAGTAAGTCTTTATAGTTGTATTGGATTTGGATGCCCTAAAGTGCAGGGTGCACTTTTAGAAAGTAATTATGGTATCTCTTATTAAGTGTGCTCTCTGCTCTCTTCTGTTATATATTCTTAATATGTAAGTCTTTATAGTTGTATTGGATTTGGATGCTCTAAAGTGCAGGGTGCACTTTTATAAAATACCAGTACTTGGATAACAAATCATGGAAATGTGAGAACCCAAATCTTTATTTTTGCATCACAGTTTACCATTTGCACTTTAAAGAGTAAAGAAGACTGTTTAGTTGATATAATTTCTCTATTAGTAGCCTTAAGGTTGAATATCTCAACTGTTCTATTCTGATATCCTGTACTCTACTAAGTTTATGTAACATAATAGGAAAGAAAAGTGTGTGTGTGTTGGTTGGGATTTTGGGAACCCAAATCTTTATTTTTGTAACAGGTTACCACTTGCACTTTAAAGTGTAGAGAAGATATATATATATATAGAACAGGGATTTGTATTATTGAAGAAGAAGAAAATAGAAAGCCACTGAGATCTCTTACAAGAGCAGTATTCTACTGCTGAGATTCAGTTGTACTGCAATCTAACTGTTAACTGACAACAGTTGAAAAACTAACCAGAGTTAGTTATTCATATACACTTACACCCCCACTCCCCCTTCCCCAAACTCAATGGGGCTGAGAAACCAAAGTTAGCTCAGCGACATTGAGTTTGCTTGGTGAGGACCTTTTCTCTTACAAAAAACACATCCAACTCCATGTGTTTGGTTCTAGCATGTAGAACTGGGTTATGAGCTAGCTGCACTGCACTTGAATTGTCACAAAGCACTATAGGAGTAGTATGAGGAAATGCAAGTTCCTGGAGGAGAGTCTGAATCCAGGGAATATCAGCTGTGGCAGCAGCTTAACTTCTATATTCTGCTTCAGTGCTGGACCTGGAAACCACTTTCTGCTTTCTGGACCACCAAGATACCAAGTTAGGACCAACATACACTGCTGCACCAGAAGTAGATCATCTATCATCTGGGTCTGAAACCCAGTCAGAGTCACAAAATCCTCTAATGGTGTTGATTAAGAGAAGCATAATAAAAAATAAGACTAGAACACAGAGCACCTTTAAGATACCTCAAAATTCTCTTTATTGCTGTCTAATGGGATTCAAGAGGAGAAGCGATAAATTGGCATACTTTGTTAACAGGAAAACTAAGTTCAGGATGAGTGATACTTACATACTGCAGAGCACCAACAACAGATCTGTAAAATGAAGGATCTTGCAGTAAATCAGACCCATGTTTGGAGAGCCTGCAGCTTGAGTTCATGGGTGAAGAAATGGGCTTTGCTTTCGACATATTCGTCTTTTGTAACAGATCTCGAATGTACTTAGACCGAGTCATTAAAAGTGCTCCACTGGATAATGAATGAACTTCAATCCCCAAAAAATAGGCTAGAGAACCCAGCTGTTTGAGAGACAATGAGGAATTGAGTTACTGAATTAACTTGTAAACTTATGAAGATGAATTGCCAGTATTAATAATATCATCCACATTTACTAAAATGTACGTAATAGTAGAGGAAGTCTTGTAAATGAATAAAGAAGGGTCACATTTGCTGTCAGTGAACACAAACTTCAGTAAAGTAGCTTTGAGTCTCACAAACCAAGCTCTAGGAGCTTGTTTGAGCCCATAAATTGATTTATTCAGCTTACACACAAGGGATTTATCAGAGGACTCAAAACCTGGAGGTTGAGTAATGTAAACTTCTTCCTCTAACAGCCCATTAAGAAAGGCATTATTTACATCCAACTGCTGCAAGGGCCACTTGTGAGTGATGGCAAGAGTTAAAATCACCCTAATAATCACTGGAGAAAATGTCTCATGAAAATCAAATCAAAACTTTTGATTAAAGCCTTAAGCCACTAATCTGGCTTTGTACCTATTGGTACTTCCATCAGAGTTTTCCTTAACTCTGAAGACCCACTTACACCCAATTGCATTTCTTAGCCATGCATCCCTTCCTCTTTCTTTTTGGGATCATGCCTTTCAAACAGTTGTGTATCTAATCAATCGCTTGCCATCAGCCTATGAACGATCCCCAATTCTGACAAAAAGGAAGAGAAAACTCAAAATTCTCCTCCCCAATCTGTTTGAATAGCTTTAATCTTTTTGTTAAATTGCAATTCAACAAGTGACTTGAATTGTTTAAAAACAGATAAAGCATCAGATTTATTCTTTAGAAAATATATCCAAGTAAACCTTGAATAAGCATCTACAAATGACATATAATATCGAAATTGACAATGAGAATTCATAGGAGCAGGACCCCACAGATCATTGTATATCAAATCCAAAGGAGAATTATACAGTTTGAGAAAGCTTAGAGAGAAATCTATGAATCTTGCCCATACAACAAGCAGAGCAGAAGGGCAGTTCATCTTTTACAAAAAAATTGAAATTACAATGATTAAGTACAAGCTTTAAATTCTGAGAATTGGGGTGACCTAACCTAAGGTGCCAAATAGAGTTAGGCACAGTATTATTACAACCAACAGAAGAAACAGTGTTTATACAAGCTGAAGAAGACTCAGCAGAGCAGAATTGAAGATTGGGAAACTGATACAAGCCATCAGGTCCAACATCTCGTAGAAGGATTTTTTGGAATCCTGAGATTTAACAAAGCAACGATTGGCATGAAGTTCAAAGAAAATATGATTATCTTTGGAAAATTTACTTACACTAATCAGATTCTTAGTGATTTGAGGAACAAGAAGCATGTTTTTAAGAATAAGTTTGACATTAGGACTGAAAGGGGAAACACAATTGGAATGGCCAGAGGCTGAGATATTCAGACCTTGTCCATTTCCAATGAAGATCTGATCTGGACCCTCAAAAGGAGAAGTTTGCTGGTTATTCTGTGAGTTATTGGTCACATGAAAGGATGCTCCAGAATCTGGAAACCAAGATGATGAAGCATTGGAGTCAGAATTTGCCACCATAGCTTGTGGAGGCAAGGAATTAGTACCCTGAGAATTATGATACTGATTTTGACTTTGCTGATAACTCCAATTGGAATTAGAAGAATTGTTCCAGTTGTTGTTTTGATTCTGATTCTGACCCCAACTCTGATTATTATTCTGATTGTTCCAGTTGTTGTTTTGATTACGATTGTTGTTACTTCCATAATTGCTATTGTTACCACCATTGGCAGCTTGATATTAAGGATTGAATCTATTATAGCAAGTCAGAGCTGTGTGATTATACTTGAAACAAACTTGACACTTAGAGCTCCGACCACCATTGTAACGCCCCGATTCACTAATCAGGATCATTACCAAGCATGACCACACACAGCCAGATAATCAATCAGATAATCAATCAGAGTTTAAGCAGTTTGGAAGCATAACTAAAGAGTGACATCATCAAGGGTCACTATCATAACACTGTA
>CM023944.1:24616928-24636388 GCA_013407115.1 Glycine latifolia | reverse complement strand
GTTTTCTGCTGTGAATCCCCGCGCTGTCGCGCGGGGGTATGGTACCAACCACGCCATAACTTAGGGTTATCACAACCATGATCACCACCGTGGTTGAAACCACCACCTCCACAACCATTACGACCACCAAACCCTTGCAAATCTGCAGAATACTGATTCATATACACAACATTGATGTCTGAGTATGAATTTGAGTTGTCATTCTCAGTAGAATGTGACAAACTTGTTTAAGTGAGATTAACTGTTGGTGTGAAGGAATTACTCGAAGATTCGAGTCTGTTATATTTGCAAAGCTGCAGCTCCTGTGCAAGAATATATCCTTTAGCCTCTTCAATGGTGATTTGAGGAATGCGACTTTCGATTTGAGCGGTAACAGAATCAAACTCCCTATGAAGACCTTCAAGAATCGAAACCATGTGTTCATGATAAGCACCAACATCTCTGATAGACGCAAGCTCATCGATGAGCACCTTAATGCAAGAAAGGAAATTCGAAATAGGATGATTGTCAAGAGTAGTGTGATGAAGCGCTGATCGAAGCTGACGAGCCTTTGTCCTAGTCTGATGATGAAAATATGTGTGGATCTTGTCCCATACTTGATAGGAATGAGTCGATCCAAGAACATGAGCTCAACAGAGTAGATTGAAGGCAAACAAGCAGAAACTTATCTTACTTCTGCCACAACGAAAACAGAGGATTGATGCAATCAAGATCATGATCTGCATCAGAAAGGTATTGCGGAGGGATTTGAGGACTAACTACAAAGCGATTGAGACCGAGAGTGGATATTGCAGGCTCGATTTGTTGTCGCCAGAGTAAAAAATTCTTTTCATTCAACTTTTCTGTGATTTGATGTGAAAAGTTTGTCGTAACTGAAGAAACTGGAACATCTTGATTCATCGGAAACAAATTGACTGGAATCGGGCCGAAGTTGTTCGGAATCGGACCAGAATTGATCACAATTTCAGAGTAGAATGGAATCTTAAGTTAACCGGAATCTCACCGGTCGGAATTTCACTAGTCAGAACTGCACATGCGCTGGTGTTAACTGGAGTGGCACCACTGCACCAGGATTTGTGGAAGCCATGAAAATGGATCAGATAGCTCTAATTACCATGTAGAGAAGATATATATATAGAGAGAGAACATGGGTTTGTATTATTGAAGAAGAAGAAAATACAAAGCCACTGAGGTCTCTTACAAGAGCAGTATTTATATTGCTGAGATTCAGTTGTAACTGCAATCTAACTAAAGCTAACTGTTAACTGACAACAGTTGAAAAACTAACCAGAGTTAGTTATTCATATACACTTAAAGAGTAAAGACTGTTCACTTGATATAATGTCTCTATCAGTAGTCAAGGTTTAATATCTCAGCTGTTCTATTCTGATATCCTCTTCTCTACTACGTCTATGTTGCAGAATAGGACATAAAAAAGTGTGTGTTGGGCTATTAGATGAAGTGAGAGGAAGAAAAGAGAGAAAACTTAGAGAGAACTCTGATATTATTTCAGACCAAAAAGTTAGTTTTAGTTAGTTACAAAGGAGGTATGTATAGACCTCTGAACAGAGACTAACTACCTAACACAGAGGGGTGCTGTTAGCAACAGCTACCAGCCCTAACATAGAGGGGTGCTGTTAGCAAAAGCTAACAACCCTTACAAACATATTACAAAACTGTTTTTACAGTTTTACAGCTACATACTCTAATACCCTCCCTCAAACTCAAGGGGAAGAGTTTTAAGGGGAAACACTCTTCCCATTGAGTTTGCCCCTAAGAACTTCAAATCTTGCTGATGAAAGAGGCTTAGTCAGCACATCAGCCCACTGATCCAAAGCTGGAATATGCACAATTGAAAGCTGCTTGGCCAGAATTTTTTCTCTAACAAAGAAGACATCAATTTCCATATGTTTTGTACGACTGTGGAACACAGGATTGTGAGCATGAATCCAGGTTAGCTCAGTAGAGGTTTGAGCTAAACTATGATACTCAGCTTCAGCACTTGACCTGGCCGTGACCTTTTGTTTGCGAGACCACCAAGAAATTAAGTTTGGACCGAGAAAGATGGCAGCCCCTGAGGTGGAATGCCTGTCATCCACATCAGATGCTCAGTCAGCATCACAGAATGCACGAAGAACCAAGGGCTTTGTAATAAGAGCCGGCTGAAGAAGTAGCCCATGAAACAAAGTACCCTTGAGGTACCTTAAAATTCTTTTAACCACTGCCCAATGAGAGTCTAGAGATGCAGCCATAAATGACAAACTTTATTGACAGCAAAGCTGATTTCAGGTCTAGTAAGAGTAGCATACTGTAAGGCACCAACCACTGATCTGAATAGAGTTGGATCATGAAAGACATCAGCACCATGTCTAGACAGTTTGCAATTAGAGACTATGGGGGAAGAAATAGTGTGAGCTTCAGCCATGTGAGTTTTGTGTAGTAAATCAAAAATATATTTGCTTTGAGTCATGAGTATAGAGTTACTGGGTAGGTACTTAATCTCTAAGCCCAAATAATAATCCAAATGACCAAGTTGCTTGAGAGAAAAGACATTGTGCAGTTTAGTTGTGAGCTGCTGAATAAGAGAAGTAGAACTTCCCGTGATAATGATATCATCTGGATAGAGTAAAAGATAAACAATATGCACCTGATGCTTGTAAATGAAAAGAGAAGAATCACATTTGCTTCCCACAAAACCAAACTAAGTAGAGTAGATTTCAGTCTATCAAACCACTGCCCTGGGGCTTGTTTCAAGCCATAGAGAGCTTTGTTGAGCTTGCAAACTAAGGACTTGTCTGTAACTTCAGAATCAGGAGACTGTATCATAAATACAGATTCGTCAAGACGCCCATTAAGAAAAGCATTATTCACATGGACTATTTGGCAGCATAGAAACAGAATCATCTTCCATAATGAGAGTTTTAATAGCGATAAACTGATGGATGATGCGCTATTTCTCCGCTGGACGTGGCTAAAAAATTTGGAGAAAGGATTTGACATTCCTTTCCATTACTGGTCCAGTAATATTGGGGAGGCTTTTGTATTTAGGGGAGGGTTTAGCATATAGTTTTTTCTTTCCCTCCCTTTTCAGGTGGGAGCCTAGAATCCAGCCAGATTTTTGGCAACTTAATTCATGTATGCTTCATGTATTAGGTTGCCATAGGTTTGCAATTTTGTTGCAGCAGGGATTGTTTATGTATCAGTACTAGTACTCTGCTTTCATATAAATATATATATTATTTTTGCTGATAAAAAAAATAAAAGCTGAAATAACTCCCACCCATGTGACAGAGCAAGGGTGAGAACAATCCTAATGGTGACAGTCTTAACCACAGGAGAAAATGTTTCATGAAAGTCAAAACCATGAACCTGATGAAAACCCTTGGCTACCAACCTTGCCTTGAACTTGTTGATGGAATCATCAGCATTTTCCTTTACTCTACAAACCCACTTACACCCAATAGCCTGTCTATTAGAAGGTAAGGAAACTAAGTCCCAAGTTTTGTTTTTTAGCAAAGCATCATACTCTTGTTGCATGGCAGCATGCCAATCTGTATTTTCCAGGGCCTGTTTCACAGATCTGGGTTCAGAATGAGCAAGAAACAAAGAAGGATGTAGTCTAGGATTGTGAATTCCAGACTTGGACGTGGTTTGCATAGGATGAGTGTTAACAGGAGTAGAGTTAGGTGCTGGACTAGGCTCAGAAGAGGATTCAGTAACAATTGTGGCTTCTGAAGTTTGAGGATGAACAGAAGTAGATTTAGAAGAAGTTGGATGAGATATAGGAAGAGAAACAGTGGGGGAATGGACAGGAATAGGAGAAAAACCAGGGGGAACAAGAGGTGTAGAAGAGGAATGAGAAGAAGACAATTGAGAGGGTTGAGGTGTAGACACCAAAGAAGGTGGAGACAAATTAGGATTAAGACTAAAATAGGAATCAAGATTCTTGACTGGGTTAGAAGAGGAGGGAAATAATTCAGAGTTAAGAAATTTCAATTCATTAAACAGAACATCTTTGGAGATGTAAATTTTGCCAGTTGGAGACAGACATTTGTAGCCTTTGTGAGAGGTGGAATACCCCAAAAACAGACACTCTTGAGATCAAATGTTAAGTTTGTTTGCATGGTAAGGCCTCAGCAATGGAAAACACGCACATCCAAAGGTTTTAAGAAATTTAAAATCAGGGTCCTTGTTGAAAAGAGTAACAAAAGGAATAACCAAGTTGAGGGAAACAGTGGGGAGTCTATTAATTAGATAGACAGCAGTAGTAAAAGCGTAGTCCCAAAACTGTAGGGGTAAAGATGCATGATGCAACAATGTAAGGCCCAAGTCAACTATATGTCTGTGTTTTCTTTCAACCACACCATTTTGATGATGAGTGTGAGTACAAACAAGTCTGTGAGAGATGCCATAGGAGGATAGAAGAGCAAAGAAAGGTCTGTATTCACCCCCCCAATCAGATTGAATACTTTTGATTTTAGTATTAACTTGCAGTTCAACTGGAGATTTAAAAGCCTAAAAAACAGAAAGAGTATCAGCTTTAGATTTAATAGGGAATATCCAAGTGTACCTAGAGAAGGCATCAATAAAGGATACATAGTATTTAAAACCAGTATAGGAAGTTAAATGAGAGGGTCCCCACAAATCTGTGAAGATAAGCTCCAAAGGAGAGTAAACAGAAGTAGAAGTATGAGATGGTATTCTGTGAGACTTTCCCATACAGCAGGAGGAACGAAAGTCTGAAAAACTTTATTAGATTGGGAAATATTGCAACTATTGAAGACTAGTGTCATTACATGACCATTAGGATGACCTAACCTAGCATGCCAAAGACTGACAGTACTAGGAGAAGAAACAACAGAATTAGAAGCTGCACTAGAGTTTTTATTGACAGTAGTAGCTATACCAAGCTATTATCTGAAGTTCAAGTTGAAGTAGATAACAGCAGGGGAGAGGTGCCTTGAAGCTTGAGGTTATGAAAAGAGTAAAGACCATCAGCATCAACAACTCCCTGAAGAAGGACTTTATTGGTCTCCTGAGATTTCACAAGACACAAGTGAGGATGAAATTCAAAGAAAACAGAGTTATCTTTAGCAAACCGACTCACACTTCACAAATTTTTTGATATTGAAGGAACATGTAATAATTTGTGAAGTTTAAATGTTGTGAGAATCATTGGGAGACACAAAAGAAGAGGAACCAACACCATAGATACTCAAACCTTCACCATTGCCTATGAAAATCTGTTCAGGTCCATCAAATTGGGTGAACTGCTTAATGTTCTGTCATTCACCAGTCACATGGAAACTAGCACCAGAGTCTGTAATCCAGGTGGAGCTAGTGTGACCATTTCCAGGAGAGGAGTTGGTAAGCATAGCACTAGGTTGATTGAATGCTAGAACAAAAGGCTTGGAATTGGGATTGGTCTAGGTATTCGAAGTCCTGGGAGAACCAGAGGAGTAGGGAATCGGTTGAAATGTGGCAGGAACAAAGAAAGTGAGTGATTCATGAGGCTGAAAGTTCATGTCAGGCTGAAAATGACAAACATTGGCAGTGTAGTACTTAAGGCAAATTTAACACTGAAAGTTGGCAAACCGTCCACCACCACTGCGACCAGAACTGCGATCAGGAAAACCGCCATGACCACCACTGCCTCGTCCATACGATCCCCAAGAACCACCAGAGTCTCCGGATTTGTAGAAATTAGAGTACAAGTAGCCTTAAGTGTAATTCAAGAACGGAGAACTCAGCAACTGGGCTTCTTTATTGTAGTAAGTCGAGTTTTATGACCGTAAAGCAAGGCCTCAATCTCAGCAATGGATGGAGTACGTTTCTTGCCTTCAATGACGGAGATGACAGGCACATAATTTGATGGGAGACCCTCAAGAAGTGCGTCGACATATTCCTCATGCCGAACCGGAGCTCCAACACAGCAAGCTCATCAACATAGCCTTTAATTTTACGCAGATAGTCATCAATAGATTTACTGTTAAGCGAGACAGTGCATCGCAGTTTGCAGCTGGCAAGCACGAGATTTCATGTGGAGACTGAAATGCTCATGGATCTTCCCCCAAACCTGCTAGAAATGGTTCGAATCAAGGACAAGCGACAGAACAGACTTGGAGAGAGTAGATTGAAGCCAAACAAGAAGCGTTTGGTCTTGAACTTCCCAAGCTTCATACTCAGGGTTCACTCTATCAGTAACGCGATTGTCTTCCGTGAGATAGCAAGGTGGAACAACAGGGTTGACAACAAATCGCTGCAGTTTGTGCGATTTGAGAACTGGTTCGACATGTTGACGCCAGTGAAGGTAGTTCGAATCATCAAGCTTCTCGGCGATGGAGTTTGGGAAGGATTGCGACACAAAATTCGAAGGAGCAGAAGCCATGGATGAACGGATCGGAAACTTGTAAGAGCACGATCACGGTGAGAAATTGAACGGATTGAACGGAACAGGAACCTGTGAGATCTAACAGTTTGAACGAATCAGGAACTTGTGAAGGCACGATCAGTGCAAAAAATTGGCCCTAGATACCATATTAGATGAAGTGAGAGGAAGAAAAAAGAGACAACAAAGAACTCAGATATTATTTCAGACTAAAAAGTTAGTTACAGGTAGTTATAAAGGAGGTGTATATAGACCTCTGAACAGAAACTAACTACCTAACACAGAGGGGTGTTGTTAGCAACAGCTACCAGCCCTTAACATAGAGGAGTGCTGTTAGCAAAAGCTAACAGCCCTTACAAACATATTACAGAACTGTTTTTACAGTTTTACAACTACATACTGTAATATGGGCCGGCGGTGGGGTGTGGGGTAGTGGGTTATTAATTTTGTTTTAATTTGACGGGTTGATATGTATTGTTTTAGATAATAACTGGTTACTTGGCTAGGAGAGAATAGGAGTGGCAAAAACTAGTCTCCTAATACTTATTTGGATTACTTTGCAATTTTTATTTGATAAATACTTCAAACAATGAAACAAATAAAAATTCATTTTAGATATTGAGTCTGATCTGCTTTATTTTATTTCTCAATGGATGGGTTAAGATGATATCACAATTTCTGACAAGGACCAAGGTTCAAATTATGCAACTGAAGTCCTAACTCATCAACATAATTGGGATGAAGTGTTTAGCGTGAATCAGAATATAAAGCAGCTGCATAATTTAACAGAGAATGACCCTGCCAAGGACATCTCATCCTGCAGTGCATCATACTTTGGATCCATGGGAGCTAGCAAACAGGATGGAGGTAAATTTGGTATTTAATTTATAGTGTTTGATAAGTTTCTCACTTTAAATACTGAATCTGACTTGACAGTTTGAGGATTGACTTGAGAAACTTTAAAATAGACTTACAGAAATTAGACAGAAGTCCTGTAAATTTGATTGAGTGGGAGCACTCAGCATCCTTGATGTTTAGGGGCATAAAAGAATAAATAAATTTTATATTTACTCAAACAGTGATAAGGAATTGAACTTTTTAGTACAACCCTAATCTTTCCAGTGATACATTAACTCCCATAAGTTCCAATGATGTTTTAATGTTTTTCACTATTTCCAACAGATTTTATGCAGTGCAGGGATTGCAGTAATTATTTATACTACAAAATTTCATCTAATATCCACTTTAGTATTTTGTTTTGTCAATTTGTTTCATTTCATTAAATAATTTCAATAAGTTTGAAGTGATTAACCATATTTCTTTTTATATAATTGAAAAAGAGGATAAGTGTAGCAAGTCATTGTTCATGATCATTGCATGTGGAATACATTCAGAAGGAATTACTGTTTATATCATTTTTGACATAGCCCTATCAGAATTCAGAAGTGATGTCAAATTCATTCTAGGGTTAACTCTCTAATATATGGCTTTATACCAAGAATTTTGTTGGTGTTAATAAGTCTCTCTAATAAATACAGGACCAGAGATTTTATCTGAATCAGAGCACATCAAATCTGTAAGATCAGTTATCAAGGTTTGTAGTCCTGTGAATGACTCCACTAAAGTGGCTGAATTACCGCTGGGCACAGCTTTGGAGAAATCTACAGCTCCTGTAGATGATGATTTCACACGTACTGGTACTTCTGATCACAATGAAACCACTACTACTGATAGAGATTCTGGGCTACTCATTAGGAGTGGCAGCCCAATAAGACTTCTTCAAGATTATGCTTCTGATGACACTTCAGATAATGAAGATGAAGGCAATGCTGCGGATGCTAATGTTTTCATGGTCTCAGGAGGTGCTGACACTGGTATTTCAGCTGCACATAAAGATTCTGGGAGTTATATGGAGACTGATATTGGATCTAAGATTCCTTCCAGTGCCCAAAAGGGGTTTGGGCCGCTCTCCAGAAAATCGCAGGATGATTCAGAAATAGCTCCACATTTATTAGGAGAGTCTAAGGAAACCCGTTACCGTAAAAAATCTGTCTCACGTTGGTCTAGTGAGCATAACCTCGAAAATCAGGTGTCTGCTTTAAAGGGCAAAGATGGATTAGAGAGTACTGGCATTGACAGTGGTAGTAAAAGTGGTAATGCTGAAAAGGAAGATGAGGGGAAAACCTCAAAGTTGGAACCAAATGTTCTGAAAGTTGATGAATTCGGAAGACATCTCAAAGAAGGTCTTACAGATAGTGACTCTGATGATTCACGCTATCATCGGACAAGCAGACTAAACAAAAGAGATAGAAGCTGGAGTCGCAGCCGGTCTCCTCCAGACAGGAGGAGTAGGAGGAATAGGAGGAGTCCCTGGAGGAGAAGGGATAAAAGAAACAGGTCTCGCAGGTATGTACTGCTATTGTGCATTGTAGGATGTCCCTATGAATCTTGTCCCGAAACAAACAGTTTTTATTAGTATGCACTAGTCTTCCTTTCCTAGGTTGTTTGTTGAATGGATTGAACATAAAACCTCCTGCTAATGAGGATTTATTATCTTTCTTTACTTTTTGAATATTGGTTCTTGATATCTTAAATTATCTCTCTAAAGAAACACCATATAGAATTTTCAATTTTTTGTTTTGTTTCAGCTGGTCTCCCCGGCACCGAAGAAGTAGGAGTAGGTCTCCAATCTTAAGACGTTCAAGTGACTTTCGTGGTGAGAATGTGAAAAGGGACAAGGATCAATGCTTGGACTTCCTTCGAGGAAAGTGCTATCGAGGAGCATCTTGCAAGTACATTCACCATGAATCTGACATGAATGCTACTTCAAGGCGCTATAGGAATAAACATGATCTGGAAGCCAGTTCTCGTGTAAAAGAATCTAAGATTAATGGAGATATGAAGAGTATTTCTTCTCTAGTGTTGGATAATGAGCGTGATGGAGTCAGAAGTCAGGATGTGGATCCTTTCCAGAATGTAACTAGCCAGGAAGTAATGAAGAAAAACGAAGATTCAGGAAGGCACGCTGTTGCATCAACTACCATTCATCTTAATGATCAATCAGTTAATATCAATCTAAGTAAATCTGAATGTATCAGAGAGGTTGCTCCTGAAAAGCAGGAAACCATAGTAGTGAGGGAGGAACTTAAGACTTTAATCCTTAAAAATGATGGTTTGAAGGCAGGGGATTCGCATCAGCAACACTTAGTTGATGGTTTTCACCCTGAAGCTTTAGGCAGTGGTGATGCTTCTAAAGCATCTGGTACATATAAAGATGTCATTCCCTCAGAAGATGGTTCATTTGTTCAGCAAACGCAATTCAATGTTTCTGCTGTTGGAATTCCAGAACATTCTGGTTACGTGTCTCAGCATGTGAATTCATCCTTTGTGACTGATTCATCACCTCATAAAAGATCAATTGTTTCTGCTGGTATTAATGAAGCTCCTAGTAGTGAACCATTACCATTGTTGTCATCAACTCAGCAACAGTCAGCCACTAGTTCTGTTGGGCAATGTGTCACATCAGAGCAGCCTTCATTGCACTCTCAGGCTTCTAAAGAGTTACCTCCACAGAGTGGTTCTTCTGGGGAATTACCGCTTCATACTTACCAGTTGCCAGCTTCTGCTGTTTCAAATTTCCAGGGTGAAAATCCTGTGCATATGCCACAAATTTCAAGGCAGTATGGTGCGATGCAACAAAGTGCATTCTTTCCTTTCCAATCCACTACGAGAGAAAAGTTTGAACCTTACCCAGCTCCATTACACATGCAGAATGCTCACTTCAATGTACCACCTAATAGCTCTTGGACATCCTTGCCACTGCCACCACCACCGCCACGACCAAGAGTGGTGCATAATTCCAGTTTAAACTCGGGAGTTGTAAAATCATATATTTCTTCTGAATTCAATCAGAGTCAATTCCATTCAAGAACTGACTTTGTTTCTCAGACTTCCATGAAGCCTGGGTTACCAACTGGTTCTCAGAATTCTGAATTTCTGGATCAAGCATACCCTCCAATGCAGGATCATTCACGAACTTTCAAGCTTACAGAACCTTTCTCTCCAAAGCATCTCCCTCAGGGGAACCCAGCTAGTCCATTGCCTTCAGGCTCTAATCTCAATAGAGATGATTTTCATAATCAACTTCCTATGCAGGATTCAAAATTTTCAAGTACCACATCATTTGGGAGCCTGCAGCCTCAATCAAATCAATTTTCCTGGAAGTTGGATGTGAACAGACTACAACCTACTCTGGGTGGCAAGTTGCTTCCTGAAGGACATCTTATGACATCTTCCAACATCGATTCATTATCACAGATGCAACAACCAATGTATAATTTTCAATGTTCTGTATCCGTGGCTAATGTGGGTGTGCCTGGGGAGACTGCTACTGTTTCAAGATATCCACCTGATTTTCTGGATAGCAATCATTCAACTTCTCTTCCATCATTTGGGGGATCAAGAATATCTGCTCACTACAATCCTTATGCATCAACCTTTGAGAAACCACTAAGTTCCAAATTCAGTTCAAGTATTTATAGACAGGAAAATGAAATAATCCATGGTAACAATTATGCTTCTTCTAGATTGAACCATACTCCTGTAAATGGGGAAGGTGATGGTGTGGTTGGATTAAGACAGTCAGCTTCCTCATCAAAATCAGCTAGAGCTCTTGGTCAGATTTTACCTAGGTCTGGTGGCGACCAATATGACCCAATTTTTGACAGCATAGAACCATCATCCTCTTCTCTAAAAAAAATTGATTTTGATCAGAAGGAAGTTACAGGTGAATCCAACATCAGCCTAAGGCCCAAAAGTTCTTACATGTCTTTGGACTCGGACGAGAAGAACAAGCATGAGGAGGTTGGGGCTGTTGCCTCTACCACTTCTCAAAATAATGATGAATATGGTGAAACAGCAGATGCAGAAGTTGGTGCTGTTGAAAACGATAGCCTAAGTGATGATGCAGATGTTGCAAACCTGACTTCAGGGGAGGCTGAAATTAATCAGGTCAAGTCTCCTGGGAAAAGAGAAAAGAGTAAGGATTCCAGATCGATGAAATTGTTCAAAGTTTCCATTGCGAACTTTGTAAAGGAGGTTTTGAAACCATCATGGCGGCAAGGTAATATGAGTAAGGTGGCTTTCAAAACCATTGTGAAAAAGACTGTGGATAAAGTGTCAGGAGCCATGAAAGGCCACCGTCTACCCAAGTCCCAAGCAAAGATAAGTCAATATATTGATTCTTCACAGCGAAAGTTGACTAAACTTGTGATGGTAATTGATTTTCTTATCACTTATTATTTGTGTTTTTTCCCCTCATCAAAGCTAAATAGGTTGCTCGTAGCTGCTATGTGTTTAGTTCTGTATGTTTGCATCCCTACCTAAAGCTGTGCTGAGAATTAATAAAGGTCTATTTATAAACAAATCTCTGTCACTGACAAAATGATGCGAGGCTTGATGCAGAGACTTACCTTTTTGTCTTGAAATATAAGTGTATTTAAATGAAAAAGAAGAATGCTTTGTAACTTGTTTGAAAGGGCCGGCACTTTGATTTTAACTGCATTATGAATGTTTCCTTCAGTGATTTTAACTGAAAATTTGCTTCTATGCTGAACTGTGTTACTTACTGGTTACATAGATCCAAAACTCGAGATAGTTTGTCTACATGTGTCTGTAAGACAGGTTTTAGTGTTCTATTGAACTTATCAGTGAACTATCTTCCAATGATTTTTATATGCAAGGAACTACCTTTTTCTTTTATTTTTAATAAAGGTGTTGGAAATGGGAAGCATTATATAAGAATTGTTTACTAAAACATCATAGGTTTCTTGTCAGAACAGGAAAGTTGATTTAAGGATAACAATATGCCTAAGCGTTAATATTCAAATTGCTTTTAGTGATGTTCCATTCCGTACATTTTCTGCAGGGTTATGTTGACAAGTATGTCAAGGTATGAAAGTGAAGTATGCAAATGTTTCTCCAAGATTAAATATCAATATAGGTGCATCATTTCAACAGGAAACGTCGATGCTTCCCTGGAGTTGTCTCCTCTCAATTAAAGGCATACTACGTAGATGCCAGAATGATTGATCAACATTCAAGTTCCTGAAGTTTTGGTCGTCCCCAATATGTATGTATTGTATTTTCTACTTGTTATTCTTTGTGATTTGCTTTTAATTTTTAGTTTCCACCTCATGTTATATAATAGCATTTTGAAGAAGTGGCTTGTGAATAAATATTGCAAAGTTGGAATTAGTTCTCTTTTTATTGTTTTTATAAGCTAATAATAACTAGAACAAATTGCAAGTAAAAACAAAAATACTAAAAGAAAACAGTAATCTTTTCTTTTTTTGGTGCATTAATTTTTTCTTTTTAAATGTTCCAAAGCATCTCGTGGATTGGTATAGAGACTAAGAAGTTTTTCTCTTTACTAGTGTGACCTCATCAAATATCTTCTGCGAACCGAACCATGGAAATGAAGAAACTTTTCTTGCAGAGATGCTGTTAATCAAATTTGTTTTTAATCGTGGAGGATTGGTGATGCATTATTATATTCTGATGAATTATAATGCAAATTGACCTTGGTCTTTTATTTTTTCATATATTTGATTTGAAGCAAGTCCTCCCTGGGGCAAAAATCCAGGCTACCACCTGATCTTGTTACTTAAGTGACAATATCTTACTGGTTTTGTATAGTGCACAAGAGTTTAGCGTGTATGAAAATTTCTCAAAAGGAAATATTTCTTGTAAACTGTATTCTTTAAGGTCAATTTTCCTCCTTATGAGGGTTTTTTTAGATTAATTTTAGTTTTTAGTCACTACCCGATAAAGAAATCTCAGTTTGGAGTCTGAAATTGTCTCGTGTGCTTTCCAACGTGTTTGGAGCGGAGGGAAGGGAGCTAAAATTAGGGGTTGCAATGCGGGATGGATCGGCCTGCTTAGCCCATCTCAAAATAGAGGGGTGGGGTAGATACTTAAGCCCAACAGGCGGCTCTGCCAACCCGGCGGACCACAGGCGGAGAGGACAGGTGGGTCTGCGGACTCGTTGATTATTTTTTTAATAATATTATGTTATTAATTTTATGTATGTTAGAATTTACAAAATTAGAAATTTATTCTCAAACACACACACATATATATATATATATATATATATATATATATATATATATATATATATATATATATATATATATATATATATATATATATATATCTTTAAGGGAGCTTTTAATTATAGACAATTGTGATGCTTTGATGGCTAGAAAGTTGGTGCCATATGAACGAAGTGGGGGTAGTAAATTTATGAACTTTATTTGTCATCTTCTATATTATTGACATAGAGTTGGTCATATTATATTTCTTTTGGAATCTTGACTTTACATGTATACATATTATACATATATCGGCTCGGGTTGGTTAAATTTTATTCATACTGATTAGAGGGGGTATATGATGTGTTATTTTATCTTGTGTAATGTTTTATTATGTATCAAATAAAATGGTTGAAAGTTTCTTGCAAAAGTTGTAAACTTAGTATAATTAAAAATATATTTTTAAAATGAAAGGAAAGACACACTAAAAAAAACTTCAATTTCCTTTTCAAATTTGGCGGACCATCTCGTCGGTTTGCCAATCCACCTCTATGCGGGATGGGTCAATGTCTAAACTGTTCAAATTTGGTGCCCAGCCCAATTTGCTCCGTCTTGTTTCTGGTGGACTGAAGGCGGATCGGGCTACAATTGATTGGGTCAGCCCGCATTGACATCCATTCTTTCTGCGTTGGGGGTGCAAGAATTGGATTGTAGGTCAATTGGAAACTAATGCTTGGTTTATTGGGGTGGAGGAGTTGAAGGTCAGTTGGAGATTAATATTTGGTTTATAGGGTGCAGCAATTGAAGATCAATTGAAGAGTTGCATTAGCCACAGTAATTGGATTTCTCGGATATGTTTTTGGAATCATTTGTGGAGGCATTTTTGTTCTCCATTGTAGCCTTATCGAAATTGAATTGCCCCCTACCCAGCAAAACAGCAACAAGAAGAAAGCGAAGAGAGAACTAGAAAGACATGTTTTTTAGTGAAAAAGAAAAATAGAATTTGGGTAATTCTATTCGTGTTTGCGTGACAGTGAGTACAATATGCACTTGAAAAAAAAAAGTTTTCTTCTTCTATATGCTCCATTGTTGGGAAAGAGTTGCTTCGGTGCAACACAAGAAGGAGACGAGATGGAGGGAAAGAGAAAAGGAAAATTTGGATCATTTTCAGTTTTTAAAAAATAAAAATAAAATAAAATTACATAATTATCCTTTAACCAACATTAATTTAAAGAGGAAAGTGATTTTTTTGTCAAACATAAAAGGTGTTCAATGTTAACATACACCTTCTAATTTTCAAGTAAATCTATGTTAGCAAACCCGACTGTGCTATAGTGATTTGACCGGATTTGGTTTCCATTTAATTTGGATTGAAAGAATCTAAAGACTGTATTCATAGAGGATACCAATGGTTTGTTTGTACAAAAAATATTCTATTTAACGTATAATTTATTGTTACATATTACATTTTAAAGTGTATGTATTTGCATTAACTATCATGATCATATTCACTTCTTAACTAATTTTGTCTTGAAAACATTTTGTATAATCTACCTTATACATTTAATTAACTTGCAGGATTATGCAAATATTAAACATAATTATAATAATTAATTAAAGTTTTCAATATCTTCACAAAAAAATATGATGACTACAATTATGGATATATTATTAGAATTTATCTACAATTTTAATAAATAAAATAATATTAAAAATAGGAATCATGGAAAGGTCGTTAGTCTAATCTACTCGTACCGGGTGGTGTTATATAAAACATATTTTTCTTTATTTAGGTTAAACATTCTCCAGAAATTTTGAGTTTAATATTGATATATAGTTATAAAACTAATAAATCTAGGTGTAGCGTTATGGGTATAATGTTATTTTTAGAAGTTGCTCCAACTCAGCAATAACCATATTGCATTAAATTTTATGAAATGAACTTTTATATATATATATATATATATATATATATATATATCATAATTTTCAATTGAGAACCATAAAAGAAGATAGACAAAAACATCAAAGAAGAAGAAAAAAGAAATAAGACAAAGTCAATAATAGCTCAAATTTTCCTCCTTAATGTTAGTGTTCCTTTTATTTGTTGTATCCTCCTATGCAATCCAAGGAAAAGATCTCAATGCAATTTGCAAGCAAACTAAAGATTTTACATTTTGTTTTAATCTTATCAATTCAAAGTCGGGTGGAGCAGCTAGTGGAAACCTTGTTGACCTTGCTCAATATGACCTTGATGTAACATGTGCCAATATCACCACCACAATCAAACTAATCAAGAGGTTTATTTGAAGAAATGCTAAGGACCTTGAGGCAAGAGATCATTACACATTATGTTTGAATCTAATTCATAAGGATGCGCTTGACGTAGTTATGTCCACTCAAGAATACTAAAATCAAAAGATATTTGTGTCTTGAATGTGGTTGCCTGTGGAATCCAAACACACATCGATCTATGTATTGATGGAGAGTCACCATTTGATACTCCTTATGACGATACATCCTTACTCCCAACAAATGCTAATGTTATCTCACAAGTTGTCGATATTATTGTTATTTGTTCTTACCAAAATCTAGATAAGGAGCACGTCGAGTGGATGTGGCCAAGGTAGGCTCTAGACTTTGCACGTCGGATGATGAGTCAACCTTGTTAAGAAGGGGGACCTGCAAAACAAAGGAAATTACTTCAACGCTCAAGTACATCAATTATAGAGAGAAAAGCATATAACTGAGTATATCAATTGATGAGGATGGGATAGAATGAATGTTTTCACCGTAAGTGAATTGTGTATATATGTTGTGTGGAAAGGTTAGATGGAACCTTTTATTTATAGAATGAGTGTGGGCCTTGGACCTTTGTAGATAATTAACATGTAGATAAATAGATAATTAAGGTTACAAATAATGTGTACCTTATAGATAATTTGTAGCTTGTAGATAAGCTAATAGATAAGCTGAGGCTCATAGATAATCATTTATAGATAATTTGATGGATTATAGATAATTCGGTGCTTATAGATAATTTAGTACGTGCCATTTGATAAGGTGGTTGCAATATTATCAATAACATTTGAATAATAAAGCGTTAAAGATAACCTGTTGGCCCAATCGGCCCAACTATTGATGGTAGACGTTCGTGCTTCTGTAGCAGGTATGACGTGGAGGGTTGACACGTATATGAGAGGTCCCAAATAAGTGACCACATGTAATTTTCAGATCTTGAATGGTACATAAGCCCCCTAGCCTCTAAGCCAACTTACGGGCGAAAGAGGTTGTCTGGAGTCAAATAAGAACATCCGGTGTTGATGGAGATTGTCTTGCATCAAGGGTGGTAGCCTTGAAAAGTAAGAGGGTCACAAGTTTGTCAAGCCCCTGAGCGTGGACAAGTGTTATCCAGTGTCGATGGTGATAACCTCAACAAGTGCAAGAAATGTAAGTGTGGATAGGCTAGGCGAGGTCGGATAGGACATGTTTTTGTTTTGCAGGCGAGGTCGAATAGGCTAGGCAAGTGAGGTGTCCAAGTTGGACATTTTTTCCCTTATCTAACCATTAGAGAATGCATTGAAAGCAAGCGTTGCACTTGTCTTTTGCCACAGGTGCGTGCAACGCACGCACAATACTCGTGCACACGTGTCACTCATGGAGTGGGCACGTACTGGAGTCGTGCGTTAGTGAGCAAGTGGAGTTATGTCATGCTGCATATTTCAAGGGAGTTGTTTCAAATCCCTCCTCAAGTAGTGTATCCAAGAAGCTGTTCGAGTTTGACTCGAACGTCTTCCATCGCTTCAAGGATAATTTCTTCAAGGTCCTGGATACAGGCATCGTGGCAGATGGGTTGCCACTGATGTTCAACCAGGACAGGGAGCCCCGCTTCCTGTTCTATTGGCAGTCTGATCCCACCAGGTTCAAGTCATTTGATGAAGATCTGTTGACCCTGGTGGAGAGAGTGGACAAGGCGATCTTTGAGTAGCTATCAATTTCTCTGGATACATAGGCTATCTTGTCTCTTCCTTCAATGGATGACCCTTTCGCTGTCTTGGATGTTAAATCATGTTACCTTGTCTTTTATCTTGTCTGGGGTGTTTAACCCGAATTCATACTTACTGTGTTTGATTATTTTGTAGGTATCATGGGCGACTTCCCTTAAGGCCTCTGGTGAAGCATGGTAAACCTGATGGTAGGGCTGTGGCACCTTCCTCTGTCAACCCCCTGGCTGAAGGTAAGGGTCGACCCATTTCTGGGGTTGGCCCTATTGGTATTGCTGAAGTTTCTCCTTCCTCTATTTTGGTTAAGAGGAAGTGAGATGACAGTGCTGGGATTCTGGACGAAAGAAGTCAAGGGCCCCGCTCGTCCTTCGTGCTTTGAGGCCGGCTTCCGACTGCTTCCCTGTGCGGGTGACCCTTCTGTTATTGCTGCGCAGGGTTCACCTGTGGTGTCGTCGATCATCCAGATTGTTGCTGCCTTGCTACTATCAATGTTGCTCCTGCTCCTCTTCCTCATAGTGTTCAGGAACTACCTGTTTCTCTTACATTTGTGATTCCTTCGACTTCCGCTGTTGCTGCCCTATCGAATGTTGGTGCCGCAACCAGTGATGCTTCTAAGGTGTTGTCTTCTTATTCGCCTACTCCATTGGTTACTTTTGCTGCACCGATGTTGACTCTGTCATCTTCTCTTCTCGCCCCATTACCTCCCTTAAGTATGTCTATGCATCGAAGGACATTGACTCGTTGTGGAGCTTGGAGTACAAGCCAGAGGAGAGGACCTTGACTCCCTTTGACAAGAACTTGATCCGTTCGGTCGGGGTTTAGAGCACCACCAATTTTATGAAGGCCTTCCTTCAGAGAAGCCTTGCGATTTTGGAGGAGAACGGGCAACGCCACCAGAAAGTTATGGGTAAGGTGGCGTCATTGGAGGCTGAGCTGGCCAGGTTGAAGTCGTCTGTTCGCACTGTCTAGAGAATGAAGCACTCCAAGGTGAACAATGTCATTATTGCCTTTACCGAAGTGGCCAGGTTCAACCACCATCTGTCTGCAAAGGTTAGTGGTGTCTTGGCCAAGCTTTTGCGCACTAGGTTGGATGGTGATGAACTGGGTAGGTGTTGCAAGAAATTACTGCAAGAGAAGAAAGACTTGGCGGGCAAGGTGGACAATTTTGTTGCCACAAGGGATGAGCTTGCCAAGAAGGTGGCTGACTTGTGTTGGTTTCAAAGGAATCACTTGAAGAATGGACAAAGAATCAAGCTTAGTTTTGAACATTCAACATGCCTTGACGCCTTGAAGATTAATTTGTGATTAAATGTAAAAGGAAGAAGCATTTCTGGTGATCCAAGTGCATTGCATTCACATCATTCATTCAAGTCTTTAATTAGAGTTATAGAATTCACAAGGCTTTGATAATCTGATTAAGTTTCTGAATTGAATCAAAGGCTTTTGGAAAAATACACTTTCTACTAGTTTAATCGATTACCTAATAATATAATCGATTATTTTGTTCTTAGCTCTTTCTGGAAAACACTTCAAGAACAATGTAATCGATTACGCATCGGATTAATCGATTATTTTACCTATGATTACATATAAACAGCCTTGATAAACGTTTTAATCGATTACCAAAAAATAGTAATCGATTACATCATGTCTCTGGCTAACTATTTTGATACATTAATCGATTACCAAATATTGTAATCGATTACATAGTTCAAACATGTTTTATGAAGCTTTCTGTCTTAATCGATTACAAAAATCCGTAATCGATTACACAGCGTATTTCAAGTTACACTTTGAACTTCAAGTTTATAAAGCTCACTGTCTTAATCGATTACAAGACGGAATAATCGATTATTCTGTTCGTTGCCCATACCCAGATTCTTGTAGAACATATTAATCGATTACATGGTTTATTTAATCGATTACGTATGAGAAATAATCGATTAATGGGCGCGTTTAATCGATTACTGACAG
>CM023944.1:24592804-24616828 GCA_013407115.1 Glycine latifolia | reverse complement strand
CTGTCTTAATCGATTACAAAAATCCGTAATCGATTACACAGCGTATTTCAAGTTACACTTTGAACTTCAAGTTTATAAAGCTCACTGTCTTAATCGATTACAAGACGGAATAATCGATTATTCTGTTCGTTGCCCATACCCAGATTCTTGTAGAACATATTAATCGATTACATGGTTTATTTAATCGATTACATATGAGAAATAATCGATTAATGGGCGTGTTTAATCGATTATTGACAGTTACAAATATTTGTTATAAATAGAAACCTTGCTCAGCTTGTTTTACAACTTGACTACTTCGTAATCTGAGCTAGCTTAAGCTTCCTAAATACTTTCTTGGTGATTTCTGAGTTCCATGAGTTCTTGCTTTCACTAATACACTTATGGGTTATTGAGTGATTCTTGAAGCAAGAAGATTCTTTTCAAAAGTTAAGGAAAGAGATGTTCTGAGTTTTAATTACTTCTTTCAACCTGATTCATTCATTCATGTGCATCATCATTTACTGGATCATCAGGTGATTTCGTTCCTTAACTTAGTGGTTGTAATTCTATTTTGAATTTGTATTTGAGTTTCTATTGTAAATGAGTTTCTTGCTTGTAATCTAGAGAAAGGGTTTCTTTAGGGGTTGTGCTGAGTAGTGTTCTCAGTGGGGTTGTCTCTAAGTTTCTAATAGTGTTTTAGAATTACTAAACTTTATCTAGAGTTGATAAAGAGAGACTTTGTAATTACTTGTAAGAACAAAAATTTGCAATAATGGAACTTCACTCTAGTGTTGAGTGGAAGAAAACTGGATGTAGCTTTATAGTGTTTGAAGTGAACCAGTATAAATCTCTTGTGCTTTGATTTTAATTCCGTTCTTGATTAATTCCTGTTCATCTTGATTGTCTTGTTTTGCTTGTAAATTTGATCTTGAGCTATTGGATACCTTGGGCTGAGCATTTGATTGAATAAGCATTCTTGGTTTCAAAAGTAATAAAGATCCTAAGGAAAACTCTGATTTTGTTTTAAGAATTTTTAATTTACCAAGGTTTAACCAATTCACCCCCCTCTTGGTTAAGTGTGAAGTGTTCCTATATTTTACAACTTAGAGACATGGTTGAAGGAGTTCGAGCTCAAGACTTCGACAGAGATGGTCGTTAGCAAGGAGCTTTGAGGAGGAGTTGTCTATCTATAAGAAGGAGGCGGTGGAGCAGCATCAAAAAGGCTTTCAGAAGGTCGTTAGGCCTGCCAGGTTCTTTGCTAACTACTATAGTTAATTCATAATAAGATTCTAGTTGAATTCAAATTCAAATCTAGCTCTTATCTTCTCCTTTTGATATGAAACTAACTACTATAGTTAATTCATATTTAAATTCAAATATTTAAATTCAAAATTTAAATTATCAAATTTAAATATTGAATAATTAATTTAACTATTTAAATTAATTAATAATGTCTTGGACTATCCAAGCCCATTAACTCCATTCATGCGCCCCTCTCTCTTTAAGATAAGTATCCAAACTCTTTCTTGGGCCAACAACCATTATTAGGCCCAAAACCTTTAATGCTATAATGTCATGACAATAAAGTGTTAGTGTGTGACCCATTAGGCCCAACATAGCTACTGACATAAATGAGTTTGGGCCCAACAAGGCCACTACTCATTTAATGACAACACAGAGCACTAGCAATGCTTTGTTGCCCCAGAACTAGTTAGGTAAATGACAAGATCATCCTATTAAATCTATTTGGTTTCTGTATGTATTTCCTTTCGTCTCAGTTACCTTCCCATAAAACCTAGGGTAAGGAAACGTATCAGCCCTTGCGGTCTAGGGTAAGCTTTAATACGAAATAGGGAGTCTCCATTTTTACTGACTCTAAAGGCAAATCATCTCATGATTTCTTTTACTATGCATATATTCCTGAGTCCCATAAATGTCATCCCGATTTCTCCGATTTACAGATAACCTAATCTCTCACAGAGATTTGACGAATTCCTTCAGCTAGTCACCCTAGACTCGTGTTCTTTCAGGACATGCCCAAAAGTATACCTATGTGTCTCCATGTTTCAGGCAGACGAGGTATACAATCAAAACATGTCTTCTAGAACACAGTCTAGGTGAAAACTTCTGGTCTAAAGAAAGACACACCCAAATAATAAGAGACTACTCTAATGATACTATCTGTGAGATTTCCTCATAGAGTCTCTTTGTGGGTCCGTTCAGTGCGAGCTATACCCTTATAGGTCCACCCATGACTTTAGCTAAGACATCTCCGTGCCTGTAGCTCATGAGGTCTTTACCTTGTATTTGCATACAAGTAGTTAAGCCGTGCTAGTCTTACCCGAAATCACTGATCCCCATTCTCAGTGTCTCTAGACTAGGAACTTAAAATTTAGGAGTAGACATATGATATCCTTGAATCCTCATGATCGTGATCCCATCACTGATACTCAAGAGATACCTATTCTATTCCAAGGGTTTTATCCAGTTACTCATATATTAATAATGATATCGAGACAGAATATGAAACAAGATAAAGAGCGGTTATAATTTATTCATGACAATATGAAAAGTACATGTACGTCCTAATCTAATGAAAAGATTGTCTCTAGGACATCCATATACTAACAGCCGTGGTATGCATGTGAGTGGGTGATAGCTGTCCTTATTGACCGACGATTGTTGTGTTTGCATGAAAGGCAAACCTGCCTTGCCAGCTGAGTACTTAAGTAGGAGCATGTAGTGGAAGCGTGATTTTCTCCCATTTTTCTCCTTTGCATTTTCTCTTCTTTTCTCCCAAGCTTACTCACCCAAAAACCTCTCTCCCTCAACCTTTCTGCGTCATCTTCATCTCACTGTCGCTGCCACGAAATCCTGACGCCAAGAAAGACCTCGTGGTCGGAACATAAGCTTAGGACAACACGCCGTGAAGCTCGTGAATGGACTCCTGGTTAGGTAAGAAGAATTTATTATGTTTGATAACCGCTTTAGGTAACATGGTTGAGGACTAGGGAGTCCAACTATGGTGATGATTGCATGTCCCTGTGTGTGTGGTATTTTCCAGAAAGTATGCCTTTGAGTGGATGGAATGGGTTACGCATTATGTTCGTTGGTTGGTTTTTTTGTATTGATGTTAATGATGCTCTGGTGTGGTGTTCTTGAAGGGGGAGTTGATGTTGTAAGAATTCCTCGTGCATGTGTGTGAAGTTGGCATTTTGATGCTGAAAAGCCCCCAAGACACTATGCAGAAGTGTTCGTGAAGGTGCTGAGTACCGGGAAGGGGTGGCCGAGTTATACACATGTGTCAGACCTTTGTAATATCAGCTACCGGGAAGGGTTGGCCGAGTTGCATACATGTGTCAAACCTTTGTTTATGATGTCGGGTACCGGAATGGGTTGGCCGTGTTACACATAGACATCAACCCCTTGTGTCTTTGATGTCGGTTACCGAGAATGCTTAGGCCGAGTTATGCGGGTTACGTAGCATGCATGTGGGCATGCAGAAAGTGACAGTCCTTTGTTGGCGGACGTCGGCATACCGGGTTCCTTACTCGGGAAAAGAGTCATCGAGTTCCCTAACTCAGATGAACTCGTGCCTTCTCGGGAAGAGAGCCACCTGGTCCTTTACTTGGTTGAGCGATTCTCTTTAAAATTGTTAAGTTCAAGCCCTTAAACCTTTCCGACTTTTGACCACTCTTTACTGACCTTTGCCAACCTTGACCAATCTTATCCACCTTCGTCCGACTTTGTTCGGATTCTTATCTCGAATTCATATAGTTAGGTGCTGACCCGGACATCCAATGCTTCACTTTTTTTCACTTGTTTGTAGTGTTCGTGAATGACGTATGTGATCACGTTGGGGTCAGCCTGTGTGATGGCTTAAGATGTTTTGTACCTCGATGGAGCCATGGTGAGAGGCGATGTATAGACACGTGAGATGTTGGGACCGAGTGGTGGACCTGCAAGGATCACGGTCAGTGCATCAGTCGACCCTCGTTTGGGGAGGTATTTATGTACATGGGAGGTGTATGGAGATCCTAGCCAGGATGGGTTGTTCCTATGCCGGGCCATACGTTGATGGTGCCATGAGAGACATACTTCATTTGCATGACAGAAATAGGATGATTGACTGTAATAGTACGAGAAGTACTGGGGGGCCATGTCTGTATGGAGATCCTTATGACACCCATTTGGCTGATCACCATGGGGGGTGAGTCCTGTGCACGACAGAGTGACCCCGACGTCAACTACAGCTATCATTTAGACCATGGATTTGACCTATTTCCAGGATGGTACCACATTGCATGCTGAGAGTTGGGTCAGGAACATGCATCATGTTAGACATTTTAAGTTGACTTGTGGAATGTTCCTGGATGCCTGTTCGTGTAGGTTGCGTGTTATATATTTGTTTTTTTTGTGATGGTATTGTGACGCTTGATTTGTCTTCCTTAACTGGTGTTACCTTTTGCTTGTTATTTTATATGATGACTCACCCTTGCTTTGTTGTGCCGTGTGGTTTGGTACCTGTAATGATCGCGAACTCAGTTCGTGTGAGCAGACAGGCAGCAGTGTGTGACCTACCTTGGTGGAGCCGCTGAGTTGCTGGGATGACGATGAGTTAAATCCCGGGCAGAAGTCATGTTTTACTAGTTGTACCCCTTGTTTTGATAGATACACCCCATGTTTTGCTAGTTGCACCCCTAACGTTTAATTTCTTGTTTCCTTGTAAAACACTTATATGGTTCTTTTAGATATGGTTAATTGTACCTACCTTTAAACTATGTTTTCTATATATATCCATATATATATGTGTGTGTGTGTGTGTGTGTGTGAACTTGAGATGCCTCATATGCATTTTCCCTACGTGTTTATTTTATGGTGATGGTCTTTATAAGCTCGCGAAAAAATTTACCAATGTTTTCACAACCAAATTAAAGGAGTTTTCATTTAAATTATGTTTATATCATGCTTAAGAATTAGTGATATAGTAGCGAAGTGGCGGGTCGTTACACCATGTAATTTTGACAATCTTTAATGCAAGTGTTCTTATTTCATTGTCATTCATCTCTGTTTATTCTTTGTCTTGTATGTTGGTTTTTACAATGCTTCATAGTGATCATGATAGGACACCTTGACATGGACGATGTCCTTGCGGTGTAGGAAGCGAGATAGAACTGAACGAGAATAAGAGACTTAGATGATGCGAAATCATCTCATGTTTGATTTCAACCTGGTTAAAAGTCTTGTCATTCATATGATGGTGCTTCTTTTTCACTTTATGAACCTTATCTTCTGATGCTCATGAAGAGGTAGTCTAAATTCCACCTAGTTGAAGGTCTTGCTGACCAGTCTGGTGGTATCCTGTTTTGCTTCTTGTATGAGGGTGAGTAGTTGATCCTTGGACACTGCTTGTCAAGGTTCCAAAGGATTGCACATACCAAGAGTGTGTCTTGAGTTTTGTGGACCAAGGGTGGACCTTGGATTTGTGTTTCTGCAAACTTGTACTCCTACAAGGACAAAGTTTAAGAATAATAAAGTGTGACAATGGTAAACCTTGCGTACCTTGAGTTTTCGCTTGGGGAAAACTTAGCCATGAGGAGGCTCACCAAGGGTGGACCTTGGGTTTGTCGAGCCTTGTACTAGGGGAGTTGTCCATCCTAGGTTTTGTCGAGGCTTATTGTAACGCCTGGAATTTTAAGTTGCTAAGCGGAACGTTTATGTGTGTATTATATGAAAACAATAGGAATACCCACAATAACCAAGAGGGGGGTGAATTGGTTAAAACTTGGTCTTTTAAAATTTCTTTATAAAATCAGAGTAAGGATCTTAATCACTTTTAAACCAAGAATGCTTTTAATCAATCAAATCACTCAGCTCAAGAAATCAATTTCTCAAAACAGAACTTGTTGAGTAATGATAAAAAAATACCGAGAACAAATGAACAAGATGATTAATAGAGATTGAAAGAGAGAACTAACACTAGAATTTATACTGGTTCACTTCTCAAGAGAAGCTACATGCAGTTTCTTCTAATCAACACTAGATTAGAGTTCCACTATTATTAATTTCAGTTTTTACAAGCTTTATTACAAACAGTCTTTATCAACTCTAGATAAAGAAAAGAAATCTAAAACCCTATTAGACTTCTAGTGAACAAGAACCAGAAAACACTACTTTGTTCTTCCCTAGAGAACACTACTCTAGTACAAGCTTCAAAGAACAATTTACAATAGCACCAAATAACAAAAATTGCAAAAACAAATTTACAACCAAAGAGAATGGAGAGAAACAACCTGATGATCCAATGAATAAGAATGCATGTGGTTTATCAATCAGAGTTGAATGAACAAAATGAATTTCAGAACATGCTCTCCTATTCTTCTTTGAAGACTCTTGACCAAGAAATCATTCAATACCCATGAAGATTAAAGAGTGGGACAAGAAGTTAGTTAACCTAGAAAATCACTTTCTAACTTTGTGAAGGCTTGTGTGTATTCAGAAAATTCGAAGTATTCAAGTTAAATCTCAAGCCAAGCCTCACTCCTATTTATAACAGTTTTTTGTAACTAACTGTAATCGATTAAACGCGCCAAATAATCGATTAAAGTGTTCATGCTGATTTCTGGGTTTGAACAACGAATAGAATAATCGATTAAACTGAGCTGTAATCGATTAAAGCAGTGAAGAATTGTTACAGAAGCAGCTTGTGTAATCGATTACAAATCATGGTAATCGATTAAAGCAGTGAACCATGTTTTTCTAAAAATCCTTGTGTAATCGATTACAAGAACTGGTAATCGATTAAATCAGTGAAACAAGTTTTTCTAAAAACCTTATGTAATTGATTACAAGAACTAGTAATTGATTAAAGCAGTAATGCATGTTTTTTACTTTTAACACTATGTAATCGATTACAAAAAATGGTAATCGATTAAATTGTTCTTCAATGCTTTTCTAGATTTAAAATCAAAGCAAATAATTGATTAAACCGTAGTGTAATCAATTAAAACAGTAAAATTTGCATTTTCCAAAAACATTGCCTATTTTAGTTCTTTTCAAAAATTGCTTTAATTCTTTGATGAAAACATTTAAGCATGTAAATGATTAAGTGCATGCAATGCAAGGATCAACAGATTGGCCTCTTCATACACTTCAATTTGAATTACATTCTTCAAGGCATGTGAAAAGCTCAAAACATTCTTCCAAGTCCTAAGCTTCAAACTTCAAGTTGCTCCCCCTATATCCAACATTATATTGATTAATTATATGTTTTATTGTATTAATTGCTATCTTGAGTGCTTTGTTTTGGACTGCGTACTTGATGGGTGATGGGACGTAAGTCAACACTGCTGTGCTATGGTTGCTGATTGTGCACGTTTAATGGATGTGCTTTGTCAGCCGTGTTTATAAGCAGAAGGTGCTCTTCCTTTTCCCAAACTTTGTGTTTTCTCTCCTTTTCTACCAAACTCACTCACACCCAGAACCCTCTCTCCCTCAACCCTTCTATACCACTTTCAACTCGCCGTCGCTGCTATGATATCCCGAAACCAAGAAGGACCTCGTGGTCGGAACAAATGCTTAGGAAAAACTGTTGTGAAGCTCGTGAACAAACTCTTGGTTAGGTAAGGGGAGTTTATTATGTTTGATAATAGTTTCAGGTAACATGGTTGAGGACCAGGGAGTCCAACCATGGCGATGATGCATGTCCGCGTGTGTGTTATTTTCCAAAAAGTTGTGCCTTTGAATGAATGGAACGGGTTACGCTTTATGTTCATTGATTGGTGTTTTGTGTGATGTTTAATGATGTTTTGGTGTGGTGTTTGATGGTATTCTGGAAGGGGAGAGTTGATGTTGTAAGAATTCCCCGTACATGTGTGTGAGGTTGGCATTTTTATGCTGAAAAACCCCCAAGACACTTTGCAGAAGTGTTTGTGAAGGTGCTGAGTATCGGGAAGGGGTGGCTGAGTTATATACATGTGTCAACCCTTTGTTTGTGATGTCAGCTACCGGGGAGTGTTGGTTGAGTTGCATATATGTGTCATATCAGTGGGCCCTCGTTTGGGGCGGTATGTATGTACATGGGAGGTGTATGGGGATCCTAGCTAGGCTGGGGTTGTTCCTGTGCCTGGCCATACGTTGATGGTGCCCATGAGAGACATACTTCATTTGCATGACGGAAATAGGATGATTGACTATAATAGTATGAGAAGTACTGGGGGGCCACGTCTGTAGGAAGATCCTTAGGACACCCATTTGGTTGATCACCATGGGGGGTGAGTCCTGTGCACGACAGAGTGACCCCGACGTCAACTACAACTATCATTTAGACCATGGATTTGGCCTATTTTCGGGATGGTAAGCACATTGCATTGTTGAGGGTTGAGTTAGGAGAATGCATTATGCTAGGCATTTTAAGTTGACTTATGGAATGTTCCTGGATGCGTGTTCATGTTGGTTGCGCGTTGATATATGTGGACTTTGTGACGCTTGGATTGTCTTCCTTAACTGATGTTATCTTTTGTTTGTTATTTTATGATGAACTCACCCTTGTTTTGTTGTGACATGTGGTTTGGTACCAGTGATGATCGCGAACCCGGTTCGTGTGAGCAGACAGACAGTAGTAGGTGATTGGGAAGATGACAACTTTTGGTTGGAGCCGCCGAGTTGCCGGGATGTCATGTAATAGATCCTGGGCAGGGGTTATGTTTTTGCTAGATGTACCCCTGGTTTTGATAGTCATACCCGTGTTTTGCTAATTGCACCCCGGCGTTTAATTCCTTACTTCATTTGTAAAACACTTGATATATTTTGGGCATAGTTTTTTGTACCTGTAATTAAATTGTGCTTTGTATACGTACATATGTATATTTGAAATGCCTTATGCGTACCTTTGATTACGTACATTTCCTGTGTTGATGGTTATTATGGGATCGCGAAAAAAAAAATTACATTAAGGTTATGGTTAAGAGTTAGTGATATAGTAGCGATGTGGCGGATCGCTACACTTATCAAGGGTGGACCTTAGGTTTATGAACCTTTATAGACAGAGGTCTACCAAGGGTGGACTTTGGGTTTATGAACCTTTGCAGACATAGGTCTACCAAGGGTGGACCTTGTGTTTATGAACCTTTGTAGAATCGACCAAGGACATTGTCTTGGATTTTGGCAAGGTTCACCAAGGATGGACCTTAGGTTTTGCAAACCTTTAGAGAGCGACCAAGAGCTGGTCTTGGGTTTTGTCGTGTTCTTGCAAAGTTGTACTCCTACAAGAATAAAGTTTAAGAATAATAAAGTGTGTCAAGGGTAGACCTTGCATACCTTGAGTTTTTGCGTGGGGAAACTTAGCAACAAGGAGGCTCACCAAAGGGGCCTTGGAGAGCGAGGTTCACCAAGGGCTAACCTTGGGTATTGCAAACTGTTGCTAACCAACCAGTGACAAGTTCGTCCTGGACTTTGTTGAGGTTCACCAATGGTGTACCTTGGGTTTTAAGAACCTTTGGAGAATCGACTAGGGGGCTACCCTGGATTTTTCTGGAGGTCCACCAAACGCTAGCCTTGGGTTTTAAGAACCTTTGGAGATTACCAGGAGCTGGTCTTGGATTTTGTCGAGGTTCACTGGGAGTGGGTTTTAAGAGCCTATTAGAGAATCGACCAGGAGGCTGCCCTGGATTTTGCTGTAGGTTCACCAAGGGTAAGCCTTGGGTTTTAATAACCTTTGGAGATTACCAGGAGTTGGTATTGGCTTTTGTCGAGGTTCATCGAGAGTGGATTTTAAGAACCTATTATCGACCAGGGGGCCACCTTGGATTTTCCTGAAGGTCCACCAAGGGTGTACCTTGGGTTTTAAGAACCTTTGGAGATTACCAGGAGCTGGTCATGGGTTTTGTCGAGGTTTACTGGGAGTGGATTTTAAGAACCTATTATCGACTAGGAGGCTGCCCTGGATTTTGCTGGAGGTCCACCAAGGGTGTACCTTGGGTTTTAACAATCTTTAGAGATTACCAGGAATTGGTCCTGGATTTTTTTGAGGTTCACCAAGGGTTGGCCTTGGGTTTTAAGAACCTTTGGAGATTACCAAAAGTTGGTCCTTGATTTTGTCGAGGTTCACCAATGGCTGGCCTTGGGTTTTAAGAACCCGTGCTGATTACCAGGACGTGTCTGTCCTGGATTTCGGCGAGGTTCATGTGAACCTGTATCTCTGCAAAGACTAAGTTTTACATAGCTCAGATTTTTGCAAAAGAGAGGCTTGAGGGCTCACCAAGGGTGGACCTTTGGTTAAAGAGCCTCTTGAAGATGCGACCAGGAATGTGTGTAACGACCCATCTCGTTGCCACTGTATCACTAACTCTTAAACACAACAAAACTTGTTTTAATTGAAGATCTCTTTAATTTTGATTATGAAAATGGCAGTAAAATTTTTCTTCGTGAGCACATAATCGTTACCACGAAGCAAAACACGAATACACGAGTATATAATACATCGTAATACAAGTACATGTGAAAAGCATAATTTAGCTGTAATTACAATTATCTAGGTCTGAATGTATAAGTTTTCTTTTAAAAGAACAAGAGATCAAACAACGAAGAACCATCAAAACACAACTATTGTCCGGGATCTGATCCATCGTCATCCCGACAACTCGGCAGCTCCAACCAAAATGATTCCTCCCTCCAAGTCACCTAATGCTGCCGTCTGCTCACACGAACACGGTTCGTGATCATCACAGGCACCAAACCACACGGTACAACAAAGCAAGGGTGAACTTATCATGTAAAATAACAAGCACAGATAACATCATTCAAGGAAGGCAATCCAAATATCCCATATCACCATAATATCCACGCATTTCATCACGCAACTAATATGGACAGTCACTCAAAACATTCCACAAGTCAACTTATAATGCCTAGCATGATGCATGCTCCTGACTCATCTCTCAGCATGCAATGTGGTACCATCCCGGAAATAGTCCATCTTGGTGGTCAAATGATGCAGTAGCTTGTCAGGGTCACTCTGTCGTGCACAGGCCGCTACCCCTCAGTGGTGATCAGCCATGGATGTTAGAAGGAGTTCCAAACAAACATGGCCCCCCAGTATCCCAGTACCCTACAGCCAATCATCCTATTTCCGTCATGCAAATGTAGTGTCACATGGCACCATCAATGCATGACCCACCAAATCATTCCTTACAATGGCGACCTGCCATTCACCCCCATGTACATACATACCGCCCCATCACGGGCCGTCCCAACATGGGCTCATTGATGTACTGACCATGGTCCTTGCAAGGTTAACCACTCGGTCCTGGCATCTCATGTGTCTATACATAGCATATCACCACGGCACCATCAATGTATGACCCGGTCCAAGAACAAGTCCTTCCTGGCTGGGGTAACTCTTCATACACCCCCGTGGGTATCTACGTATATCCACCCACATTTGATAACCATGGGCACCATCAATGTATGACCCGGTCCAGGAACAAACCCTTCCTGGGTGGGGTAACTCTTCATACACCCCCCATGGTATTAATGCACAAGTCATCATCCCATAAACAACCCTTTTACTATTCCAACGTTATCATATGTGTTCATTACATACACATCAATAGTAACACAACATAGACTAGGAAGCCAGTGTAAAGTATTGGGTGTCTGGGTTGGCACCTAGATACTACATGATTATGAGGTACGAATCCAAACCAGGTCGGACAAGGTCGAACATGGGATATCATAAAATACCAAGGACAAACCCAACACTATGCATTCGATTACACAAGAGTTTGTAATCAATTAGAACAGACAGCACTTGCTCGATACAGCCGGTAAGACTTTTAATTGTGTTAATACCATGGACTTGCGCAAGATTGCCCGGATTTCGAATGCCGAGTTGTACAAAGTAGGTTCTTGGTGGGTAATCAGTACCCGACATCGAGTGTGTATGATTTAGCTAATACCGGACATCTTACACCATTGGCGCATGACCCACGTGCCAAGGCCATTTAAATGGATCAGTTTTCTACGAACCTGACAACTTTCTGAGATAAGGGAAACGAGCTTGTCTGAGTAAGAGAAGCCGATAGCTCACAAGGAAAGGAAACGAGCTCATCTGAGTAAGAGAACCCAGTAGCTCACAAGGAAAGGAAATGGGCTCATCTGAGTAAGAAAACCCGGTAGCTTGTAACACCCCGTAGGCCTCCGGTGCGTTAACATCAATAATATCAGTTTAGCGCGCAATTATCATAAAATAGTATTCAGCGGAAGTGCAGAATCATTTTTCTTGATTCATTATGTATGGAATATCAAACTGTGAAATCATAATAATACAAAACACAATACAATCCCATGCTGATCCAGTTTCCCCATTCATATATCAAAACCAGACATCTTAATAATACAGGCAGATAACAGATATAAGACAATTATACTCAGGGTAAAGTCACATATCATATATAACAGGGTTCTGTACATGTACATATCAATGTCCATAGTCCACACCACACATACCGTGGTGGTACAAAAGAATAACAGCCCTCCATGAGGGAGTACAGAACTCTTCATCAAAATAAAACAAAAAGAGCCATCCAACTCCTAGCCTAGTCTCAACTGGGCCTCCTGCCCTGAGACTGCTCTTCTCTGCCAAAATTATCACCTGAAATCATGTAAGCCCCACACGGGGTGAGATAACATATCTCAGTAAGCTCAGGGTTCTTGGGAAATCATTCCCACCCTGGCCCACAGATTCACAACACACAAACAGGTATATAGGTCATATATGGCTCACTGGCCTCAACATAACATAAACATCATCACAAACAGATCTATGACAGGAGGCAGAGCTCCTCAATGCCTGGCGGAGCTCCTCAACGCCCACTGACGGAGCTCCTCAACGTTAGTTCCTGTCATAGTGTGGCAGAGCTCCTCAATGCCACGGGTGGAGCTCCTCAACGCCCAAAAATACCCGGCGGAGCTCCTCAACGCCGGTATGTATCTGTTGGCCAACAGATCTCTGGCAGAGCTCCTCGATGCCAGGGACGGAGCTCCTCAACGTCCAGAATACCCGACGGAGCTCCTCAACGTCGGTATTCTTCTATTGACCAACAGATACCTCAAGCACAGCACAAATATCAAATGCAGATGCATATAATCTCAATACAAGTAATGCCACAGCCAATGCATGCATCATGAATCATGACCAACACTCCCCAGGAGTGTGGTGTGCAACCAAAACGGGAATTCATCCCCAGGAAACACTGAACTTACCTGGTAAGGTCTCAGTCAGTAATTCCTTCCCAGGTCTGTGGCTCTTGCCACCAACAGTCTCAGAATCAACGCCTAATCAAGGCACATATAAACCTTATATTAAAATAAGCCCTCAGGCATACAATTCACAATACATATCATATCAGAAATCCCTTATCCTAGGGTTTAATCAATGTCTGCCCACACAAGGCTTTTTCTCAGGCTCAACATAAGCATAACTAAGGCTCTGACATATCAACAGATAATCACAAGTGACCATTTCACAGGTCACACAGATAATACAGAGCCAAAAGTTCAAAGTCATCAGAATCAAAAACTGAAAGCTATTCCTTCATCATTAAGCAATTCTAAACAAGTTTCCCAACAGAACTCTGGGCTAATTCTAGCCCCAGAGCAACATAATTCACAAAATCCAAGGATTTCTCAATATCAAAAACAACCAAAGAAACTCATGTTTCTTACCTCAGTGGCGACCCAAAAGGCTAGAGAACAGCTTTCCTAAGCTCTGTCGTTCATTCTGTGCCTCTGGTCCTTGCCAACACTCAGGTTTCTGAGGTTTCTCTGAGGGATAGGATTTTGCTTAAATCTAAGGAATTGATGAAGGATTTTAGCTTTCAATCGGTTAAAACACGTTTCTAGGTCACAGGGAAGTGTTTAGGCTAGTATATAAGGTACTAGGGAGCTTGGAACGTCCATTAATGGAGGTTGGAGGTCCAGGGAAGAAGAAAACCTTTTTTTTCCCCCTCCATTTTCGCGTTCTGCCCTTTATATACACAGCCTGCCCGAGCTCCCGCGCGATCCGCGCCACAATGGCGGTGCTTCTGGCGCTATCAGCGCCAGCCCCGCACCAACCGCGTGAACCTTGCGAAACCTTTGGCGCTACCCGCGCCACCTCTGGCGCTGTCCGCGTGAAATTCCAGTGAGAAATGGTTTTCCAGGCCACTTGCCGCGCGATCTGCGCCACCCATGGCGCTATCTGCGTGAGCTGGGAAACTTTGGCGCCATCAGCGCCAGACCTGGCGCCATCCGCGCCACACCCTTAACAGGGTTTTCTAATGTGAATCCCCGCGCGACAGCGCGGGGAGGTATGGCACCAACCATGCCATAACTCAGGGTTATCACATAGCTCACAAAGAAAAACTTGAGCTCATCAACTCTAAGGAAACAACCCTGGGTAAGGAACCCGGGATATTGACATTTGCCAGCAAGGACTAAAAGTCACGTCCTGCATATATATATATATATATATATATATATATATACTACATAATGAGCTTAGCTCAGCATACCCAACTTGGTATCCGACACCTCCACAAACACTACTAAAAGGTGTTTTGGGAGTATACAGCATCAAGGTACCAATTTCACATGCATACACAGGGAGTTCTTACAACATCAACTCCCCACGAGGACACCATCAATTCTTCACACAAGAACATCAACAAACATAAACATGTCACATCCCATTCGTTACAAAGCATAGTTTTTTTGGAAAAACAGCACACAACAGGGACATGCAGACATCTTCATAGTTGGAACCCCTGGCCCCCAACTATGGTATCTAAGGTTGTTATTAACATAATAAACTCTCCCTTACCTAACCTGGAGTCCTCCTCGCACAGCCCAGCGGTGCTGTAACACGATCTTCCTAAATGGAAGCCGGGAAGAAGAGGGTCGAGCTCCGTTCTCTTCGAACTTTACAAAGAGCGGTCTAAGGCCTCCACTCCGATCACGAGGTTCCTCTTCTCGTATGGGTTCTGTGACAAGCTACGGTGGTTCTTGGCATTTCAGAGCGGTTGAAGGGAGCGGTTTCAGGGTGTGGGTAAGCTTGAGAAAAGAGAAATAAGAAAAGGCGCAAATGAGAAGAAAAAGGAATACGCTTCCTGTAACGACCCAGATTATAAGTTGCTAATCTGGATGCTTGATGTGTGTATTATATTAATTAAATTACATGTGTTATGTTGATTGATTAATTATTTTATTTATAACTTGTTGTTTGAGTGCTTTTGTCTTGGTATGCGTGCTTGATGGGTATTGGACGTAAGTCAACTCTGCTTTGCTGTGGTTGTTGGCTGTGCACGTTAAGTGGACGTACTCTGTCAGTCGTGTTTATAAGCAGAAGGCTGGCATAACAACAAGTTCACTATTCCTTCTTCTACCTTTGTGTTTCCTCTGTTTTCTCGCTAAAAACTCACCCAGAAACCTCTTGTTCTCGACCCCTCCTTTGTTATCTCCAACCTACGAAAGCCACTGTAGCTGCTGTGAAAATCCCGACGCTGAGAGGAACTTCGTGGTTGGAACTTAAGCTTAGGACAAACACACCGTGAAGCTCATGAACGAACTCCTGGTTAGGTAAGGGGAGTTTGTCGTGTTTCTTAACAGCTTTAGGTACCACGGTTTTGGGGCCAGGGAGTCCAACCGTGATGATAACTGCATGTCCCTGGTGTGTGTGTGTGATGTTTTTCCTAGAAAAGCTAAGTCTTTTATGAAGGGAAGGTGGTATGCCTTAAATCTGTTGAATGTTGTTTTGCGTTAATGTTTGGTGTTCTTGCGGGGGAGCAGATGTTTTAAGAACTCCCCGCGCATGTGTGAAGTTGGCATTTTGATGCTGAGAGGCTTCTAAGACACTTGGAAAAGTGTTCATGAAGGTGATGAGTACCGGGATGGGTTGGCTATGTTGCACATAGACATCAACCCTTGTGTTTTGATGTCGGCTACCGGGATGGGTAGGCCAAGTTGAGCGGGTTACGTGGCATGCATGCACACATGCCGAACGTAACTTAGTCCTTGTTGGCGGACGTCAGTAGACCGGGTTCCCTACCTGGGGTCGTTCCCTTAGAGTCGTTAAGACTCGCTTCCCTTTCTATAGGGTATACCGGGTTCCTTACCCGGGGTGATACGTTAGAGCTGTTGAGCTCAAGTTACCTCACCACGGGGAGAGCTACCGGGTTGCTAACTCGGATAGGCTCGTGTCTTCTCGGGAAAAGAGCCATCGGGTTCCTCTACTCAATTGAGCTTTTGTTTCTTCTTTTAGAATGACCAGGTTCCATACACATGTCGTCTCTAGTGTTGAGTTTAAAGGAAGCTGCGAGGAGATTGAACCGGTTGAAGACTTGTTTTTTATTTTAGCTTTTTACATGCCCAATCATTTGATGGCATTTGTAATTTGTCTAAGTGGTTCAAGTTAAAAGCCTTGTGATCTTTTCATTAGGATGTGCTTTCTCATGATCATGCATTCATGTTTTTCAAATCTTAAAAGAAATCAAAATGGTTTTACAAGATGTTATGTTCTCAAAGGCTAAGTTCTTTAAATAAGCAAATCTTACTGCTTTAATCGATTATACAAGAATTTTAAATCGATTAAAGACATTCAAACTTTTCTGGAAAAGCCTTGAAGAACAGTTTAATCAATCACATGATCATTTTAATCGATTACACTGTTTTATGAAAAACCATGCATTACTGGAATAATCGATTACCTCCTTACGTAATCGATTATCTTAACTCATTTTGTAATAATGCATTCTGGTTTAATTGATTACCATTTCCAGTAATCGATTACACAGGCTATTCTTTGTATTTCAGCTTTACTGACTTAATTGATTACTATTGGATTAATCGATTATTGTGTTCTTGAAACCATATTTAGAAAGCTGATGAAAAGTTTAATCGATTATCTAGTTGCTTTAAACGATTACATATGGCAATTTAATCGATTACACTAGCAGATTAATCGATTATTGTCAGTTAATTCTGTTTTTTATAAAGCTTGGTGAGTCTTTTTCTTATAAATAGACATTGAACGATTTACTCATTACAAGAGTGACTTACCCAAAATTTTTTGAGCTTTCATAAGTGCCCAAAATACTGTTTTACTCAGTGTTCAAACAACATCTTTGGTGATCAAGATTTCTAAGTTTTTAGAGAAGATGTTTTAAAGAAAGAAGGTTTTCAAGAGTGTGTTTTTGAGATATTATTCTTTACAACCTGAAGGGTTTGGTAATCTCATTCCATTTAATATATTCATGCATGGAAGATCTTAGGTTGTGTTTATCTTGAACCTTTTTTTTAGAAGTTTTGAAAATTTCTGTTGTATTGTGATAAATCATTGTGTTTCTTTTCAAGCAAACTAGAGTAGGGTTCTCTAGGGTTAAGATTCTGAGTAGGGTTCTCATTATGTTGGTGACTTGTATTCTAATAGGGCTTTAGAGTCTGTATCTTTGTCTAGTGTTGATAAAGAGGTCACTTGTAAATAGCTTGTAAAAGATTCTTTGATTTAGTAATTATGCTAACCTAGTTTGGGTTGGAAGAACTGGATATAGCCTCCAAGGTTGAGAGGTGAGCCAGTATAATTGCTTTGTGTTCTATTTAGATTTATGTATGTTTCAATTCTTGACTTTGTGAAATCAAGTTTTATTATCAAAAAGATATATTCTGTCATTGCTTTCATAACTAAGGTTGGTCTTGGGTGAAGAAAGATTTCTGGATTTGAAAAAGGTAAACTTGTGATACGATCCTAAGTTTTAATTCCACAATTTGTTTCAAAAAGTTTTAAGTTTCCAGTTTGAACCAATTCACCCCCTCTTGGTTCATTTGCGGTGTATTCATAGTATTTTCATCTAGAAGCTCATCCTTCCATTTCCCTAGAGATACCAAATTCTTTACCCAGGGTGGACTGTTTCCTTTAGAATTGCTATGTCCAAACCCCTTTTCTTAAGAACTGCCGAGTTCTTTACTCAGCAGGGCTTGTCTATTCTTGGGAAATGAGCTACCGGGTTCCCTTACACCCTTGTGTGGGTTGGTGAAATACAAACCCGGGGTCTTACAAGCGTTGTCTGTTGTAATCGATTACGACGCTTATGCAATCAATTACATAGTGCAGAACCCGTCCTTAGAACTTTATAAGGAATCTAAGGACCTCTGACCGACCCCTACCGACCCTGTCAGAGTTCTACCAGCCTTGACCGACCTTGTCCGACTTCGTCCGACCTTGTTCGGATTCTTACCTTGAGATAGTGTATCTAAGTGCCAACCTAGATACCTCATACTTCATACCAGTTCACTTGTTTGTATGTGTTTGTGAGTGACGCATATAATTATGTTGGTGACATTTGAACTCGGCCTATGTGATGGCTTGAGATGAGGAATGCATTTGAATATACATAAATACCCATGAGGGTGTATGGCATTATCCTAGCCAGGTTGAGTGGAGCCTGGTTCCGGGTCATACATTGATGGTGTCGTGGTGACATTCTATGTATAGACGTGAGATGCCGGGACCATGGTTAGTGCATCGTTGGGCCCTTGTGTGGGCAGTATGTTACATAGGGGGTATATGACGGGTTACCCTTGCGAGGAAGGATTGTGTTCCTAGCGGGGTCATACATTGATGGTGCCTATGTAACATACGACATTTGCATGACGGAAATAAGATGGTTGACTGCATAGTACAAGAAGTACTGGGGGCCACGTCTGTAGGGAGATCCTTATGACACCCATTTTGGCTAATCACCATTGGGGGGGTGAGTCCTGTGCACAACAGAGTGACCCTGACGTATTGCAGTAATCATTCGTACCATGGATTTTGGTCTACTTCCGAGATGGTACCACATTGCATAATGAGAATTGAGTCAAGAGCATGCATCATGCTAGATATTACAAGTCGATTTATGATATGTTTGTGGATGTTCGTGGATGATAGTGTTTGATGGATGCCTGGAATGTTTGTATTGATGTGTTGATGACCGTGTTGCTTCTTGACTGGGTTGTGTCCCTTTTCTGTTGTATTTATTGTTGTTTCTTAATATGATGAACTCATATTTACTTTGTTGTACCTTGTGGTTTGGTACCTGTGATGATCACGAACTGCGTTCGTGTGAGCAGATGGATAGCAGTAGGTGCTTTTGGGAGAGGACCAGGTTGTTTGGAGCCGCCGTGTTTTGTCGGGATGTCCATGGACATGATCCCGGGTAAGAGTTGCACTTTGCTAGATACACCCTTTGTTTTTTTTGGATGCACTCCTTGTTTTGCTAATTACACCCCTGTCTTCTATTTCTCTTTCTATTTGTAAAACACTTGATGTATATTTTGAGACATAATCTTTTGTACTTGTAATTAAATTATGTCTGGTATGTGCATACATATATTCGAAATGTTTTATGAGTATCTTTAGTTACGTTTACGTTTATTTTCTATGAGGATGGTCGTTATATGCTCGCGAAAAATTTATCATCGTCTTCACAAGCAACTAAATGGGTGTTCTTTTTATTAAAAATTAACTATATCATGGTCATGATTTAGCAATGCAGTAGCGATGTGGCGGGTCTTTACACTTCCACTGCGTACTCTGATGCCTATATATACACAATTGGCAAGACATATCCACTTTACGTGCACAGACAACAACCACAGACCAGCAGAGTTGACTTAACACATCCATCATCACACACGCATACCAAGGAAAAACCATAACAAATAGCAATTACCAAAATAAATCAAATAATCAAGCAACATAATACACATCAAACGTCCAACTCAGCAATTCAAAAGTTCAGAGTGTTACAACGTGCTCTTCGATTCTATCTTTTAGAGACCAATAGTACTCTGCGTTGTGACTGCAACTGCGATGGTATCTATAGTATTTGGTCGTATTTGTCCTTGGCTTAGGAGATAATGGTGCAGGTAGTTTTACCTGTATCTCTATGTTGAAAGCCTCCTCTATGATGGTAGATTGACTATCAAGAGAATGTAGCGTTCATACCTGGGTCTTCTTTGGAGAGGTTGGTTCTCGTCTGGCTTGTGCTTTTTGTCTGAACTATGTGGGTCGATCTTGGTTGGTCCTTCCTATTTGTCTCGCTTCTATATAGCTTGTTAGACTTCATTCCTGAACTTCTACATCTCCTCCATCTGGATGTAGCCCTTGGCTCGTTCCCGTAACTCGTTCATGCTAGAAGGGGGTTTCTTGTATAGACTTTTTGTGAACTTACCTGGTCGCAAGGCTAGCAACATAGAGTGTAATGCTACCTGAAGGTTGAGGTTTCGGATCTGGGCGACTATTTGTCCAAATCTATCCATGAATCTTTGAAGAGGCTCATCGTTTGCCTATCGTAAACTGGACAATGTAGCAGACGTCATACGATGGGATCGACTTGTCGCATACTGTGCACTGAAACGTTTAACAAAAGTGCTGAAGTTGTCAATGGACCTCAACAAAAGTCCATTGTATCATGTGAAGGTTGCTCCCTTGAGACATTTAGGGAACACACAACACAAGACTACGTCGTCATTGGTGTAGAGATTCGCCTTGGTGAGGAAGGCATCTAGATGTTCCTCTAGATCTGTGATTCCATCGTATCGCTTTAGATTGAGTGATTTCCAACCTAAAGGTAGATCAACCTCCATGTGTTAAGCTGGGACCGTCTTGAGGGTTGACGGTGTATCGGGGGTGTGATTACCCTGAGTACACTCGCTCGATGTTTGAGCCGAGTGTTCGTCATGTTGGGGGCGTCTTACTCGAGCCTCTAGCTGATCGTGATCAACCTTCAGCTTTTGGAGTTCCTCCTCATGATGTTGTTCCATCTTTGTAATGTGATTTTGGAGTTGCTGAAAGGTGTCTGTATTGGTTGTGGTTGTTTGAGGAGGGTTAGAAGTTTTGATGAGAGTACCGCGTTTGAGACTAGACCGTATACTGACCATTGATGGATTGATGAAGAATGCGAGGTCGTAGGGTAAGTTTTATCGCGATCCCATGGTGGGCGCCAAATGTTCTTACGAAAATCTGGATGTGGAGCACGTCAGGGTAGACGTGGCCAAGGTAGGCTCCAGACTTTGCATGTCAGATGATGAGTCAACCTTGTTAAGAAGAGGAACCTGCAAAACAAAGGAAATGACTCCGACACTCAAGTAAGTACATCAATTATAGAGAGAAAATCATATAACTGAGTATATCAGTCAATGAGAATCAGATAGAATGAATGTGCTCACCATGAGTGAATTATGTGTATGTGTTGTGTGGAAAGGTTAGATGAAATTTGATATTTATAGAATGAGTGCGGGCCTTGGACCTTTGTAGATAATTAACCTGTTGATAAAGGCTAACAGATAATTACATGCTATAGATAATTAAGGTTACAAATAATATGTACCTTATAGATAATTTGTAGCTTGTAGATAAGCTAATAGATAGATAAGTTGATGTTTATAGATAATCTGGTGGATTATAGATAATTTGATGCTTATAGATAATTTAGTACGTGCCATTTGATAAGGTGGTTGCAATATTATCAATAATATTTGAATAATAAAGCGTCAAAGATAACCTATTGGCCCAATTGGCTCGGTTTCTGAGGGTAGACATTTGTGCTCCTGAAGCATGACTAACGTGGATGATTGACACGTGTATAGGAAGTCCCACATAAATGACCACATATATTTTTTAGATCTTGGACGATACATTATCATATCCAATCTTTTGTATAAGTAATTATATGATAAATGTAAGAAATTATTTAAAGTTATAAAAGTAATTTATAATTTTTGATTTATTTTGATAAGCTTCATGAATATTTAATTTTAAAAAATAATAAGTTTTTTTTTATCTGTTTCAATAATTAACATTTTATGAGGTTATGAATAAACTCTAATTTTATATGGACTTATCAAAGAAATAATTAACTAAAGATTTTTTAATCCTTATAAATATGGCTAAATTTTATTCAAATCTTTAATTTTAATTTATAAAACTTAAAATAGTCTTTATCCATGTAATGGTAACATGACATGAAATTCATCTAGTCATACAATATGAACAACCATTTTAAGGTGACATGAAATAGCATGTCTTAATGCATGCTATTAAATAATTACAAAAGATAACTTAATTTTAAAATTACAATAAATAAAGAGTAATTGCCAATAATTATATTGTTGTGGTATTTTAAAAACCACAACCCATGGTTGGTCTTAGAAATTGTTCATAGGTGTGATAGCTCAACATACATGGACAAAAAGGGGGCTAAAACAATGTTTTTAAAAAATTCTATATAGTTGTACCATAATTTTTATCTGTATTTTTTTTCATAACTAGATAAAAAAAATCTTGCTTCATGTCTCTTTTTCTCCAAATTAAAATGTGATAGGTAATTTGGAAATATTTTTGCCAAGTTATTCATTTTTTTACATGTTATTCATAAACTCATTTTAAACGAATTTCAACTAACATTGACATTTTAATATGTAATAGATATGATATGATAATAAACTTAATTTGTTTGTTTTTTCTAAGATAAAAACACACAATCCAAACTCAAAATAAATAAAACTACAAGTTAATATATTAATGAAGAAATAAATTATATGTAGGCTTTATTTAGAAATTATGAAAAAATGATAGTTGTATACTTTTTGGGAGGTGTATTCCATCTCGAGTGGTAAAAGAAACAAGAAGAAGAGAGAGAAAACATAAGATGCAATTAAAAATGTGATAAAAATAAAGAGTTAAGCGATTATAATAAATAAAAGAGTAAATTACACTAATTTTCTATTATGTTTTGTGAAGTTACACAAGCTCTCCCGATTTTCATCTATTCCTACATTAATCCCTTTATTTTTTGAAAATTATACATTAGCACCCCTTATTACGCTACCTATCCGTTAATTGTTTGAAAAATATTACATTGAGCTCTCTTATAGGGGAATTTACTGTAAAGGTTAAAAATAACAAGAAGAATTATGTAATTTTAATAAGTCTTAGGGGTGATTAGTGTAATATATTTTAAGTAAATTTTATTAAAATATGATATTATATATATATATATATATATATATATATATATATATATATATATTCTTTTAGGAGTTAGCCTTATATATAGATATTTATGTGCATTTTTTGTTTTGATTTTGGAAGGAGATTAAATTGAGTAAATGTGATACATATTTTAAGGAATGTTAAAACTATGTTTCACTTAATGTTTATTATTTACAACAATAACAATAATAACAACATCAACAACAACAAAGCCTTATCTCACTAGGTGAGGTTGGATACATGGATCATATGATGCTATTTGCCACGATTAAAAACCAAAGTTTCACAAACATTGTTAAGTCTTAAGTCTCCCTTGATGACTTCCTCCAATGTCCTTTTCGATTTCCCTCTTCCCTTTTTCCCCAGACTAAAAATCATGTCATCCGCTCTTTTAATGGGTGCCACTTGTGGCCTTCTTTGTACATACCCAAATCACCTTAATTGATTTTTGGTCATCTTTTCCCATGGTTGGTACACCGATCTTCTCTTTCACAACATCATTCAATATTCTATCTTGTCTTATATCACCACACATCCATCTGAACATCTTCATTTCTGCAACTCTCACTTTTCATTAATGAGAAAGTCTTTTTATTTTTTCTCTGTTCATATGTTATCTTCTGTTTGGTTTTAAACTTTTGATCCTGTCAATGTTCATTTTCTTATTCAGAAACGTTTGTGGTTTAGTAGCTACTCAAGTCTATACTCTATATTTGGTCATGGTTAGTTTGAAATTTTGGAGAATAATAGAGAAGGACCATGAAAAAGCATTTTTAGAAAATTCATTATGGTTTGGACCATCCTTGAACCATAACATAGCAGCCAATTGTTTGATGGAAAATGCTTATTAATTTGGTCAAACACAAGGAAGTGAAATTTATCCTTTAAAAGAGCTTTTTTTTTAATTTCTTTTAACAACTTTTGTCTCTCTTGATTGATTAAAAAGTCTTTCATAACACTTTGTGAAAAGT
>CM023944.1:24507878-24557804 GCA_013407115.1 Glycine latifolia | reverse complement strand
ATTCCACAACGGTAATCTTTTGAAGCCTATAAATTAAGAAGAAGGAACAACACAAATTGTATTTCATTCAAACTATTATTTGAAGAGTCAATAGTGTTTTAGTGATTAAAAATACTTAGGTGTTATCAATTTTGTGGAAGATTGAGGGTGTGCCAGAAGTGGCATATAGAATACTTGTGTAAGCCAAAAATGGCAAAGTAGAATATTTGTTTTGTAATCAAATTTGGATTAATGGAACCCTTCAAGGATTTAGAGAGTTATATGTAGCTCAAGATTTTGAGTGAACAGTATAAATTAAGTGTTTATACTTTTTTCTTAAAGCTTTAACTTGTTTTCTCTTGTGTTCTTTCAAACACACCTTGGATGGACAAGTTATTGACAAAATCGTTTATGAGAAAACTACTTTTAAAAGTATTGAAGGATCTTTAGCCAACTTGTTTTTCAAGTGTTTTGTTATATATGCTTTCGAAATGGTTTTCATCTTAGAAAAAAACTTTTAAATTTTCACTAACATGCTATTTAACCTCTTTTTAGTGTGTTTCTTTTGTTTCAATTGTCATCAAAGTTCAGCCTCTTAGGTTGAGTAGTAATTAACAATTGTATAAATGTCATTTTGCTTAACTTCCCCACACTAAGTCGTAAATCATTTGATATGTTGCATGGTTGATTTCTCATCTTTGCCTAAGAATGTTGAAAATTCAAGGAGCTTATAACCCCATGGCAATGGTGCCACTTTATCTATCCACTCATAATTAATAATAAAAAATTGTATAACAACTTGTCAATAGGTTTCAATTGTACCCCAAAATGCTTCTGAATGGCCTCGACTATCATGTTAAAGTTTTTCAATGAGGAAGCCAACCTCAATTCCATCCACATAGGTGGCATCGAGATTTCCAAGGGTAGCTGTGGCACAAGGTTGTCTACCTACCCCTTGAACAACAAAATGAAGCCCCTAAGGTTCATAGACTGGGTGGTAGCCAAATTACACCCTAGTGATTGGTTGTTTAGTAACCAAACAACTACGCTTAACCAAAATCCCCAAATGCATTTATAGCTCCTAAGTTAGTCAGTCATCTGACCTAAGAATACAAAGGTGGAATAAACAAAACACGCTAGAAGAGAATTGACTCCTGTGTGTGTTGGGCCTACGCTCTTTAGTTGAGCCCAATTGGGATGAAACTATTAGAAGAGTCCAAAGGCTAATATAAATACTCCTACTTAGGTCATTAATAGAGAGATAGAAAACCTAGAAAACAGAGAGGTGGCCACACACCCAACTTATTCCCCCTCAAGAGATAGTTTGGAAGATTTGCTAGAGACAAGGAGCCAATCAACCAAGTTGAAAGCTACAAGAGGTAAACACATAAAACTATGATTATCAGTTACATCCCAAACCACAAACGATTTATATGCTTCCACAGTATTCAATGTGCCTACAGTGTGTTCCTTAGAAAATTTATTCAAAATCTTTTTCACAAACACTGGTTTAAAAAACAAGTTCAAAATGTTTTGTCCAAACATGAAAATTAAACATAAGGGAAGTCACTTATTTTTATACTAATTTACTTAAACTAAGTTAAGTCCAATTCTCAGCTTGAGAAGATTTTCACTAATCATAATTGATTACGAGCAAATATTAAAACATATGGTGTCATCTTTGTTGTCATTAAAGCAGTTTATATTTTACTAACTTTCCAGCTTTTCATGTACTTCTTCAATAAATAAAATTTAAATAATTTATTTCAAATCCTGATATAATAAGAAAATAAGGTTCATTTATGACTCCAGCCAAATATATCCTCATTCTAGGAAAATTTTATGCCTTTTTGAAATTAAATAAAATAACTAATTATAATTTATTTCAATGTAAAAATTTAATTTTAATTAACAAAAAATGGGAGCTACCTTAAACAATGTATGGATATCTTGCTACTAGTATTTGTTTTCTAATCATTATAATAGTAGGAAATAATTCTTTATTGGAAGATGTGATTAATCTTTGTTTAAAATCATGATCTCACATAAAGTGAATATTTTCTTTTTAATATAATTTATTTCATATATAAAATTATTATTTGAATCCTAAATCACTTGATTAAAATATACAAATGATTACTGCTTATGTCAACAAATAGTTGTCTTGTATCTTATGACTAGTCATTAAAATCAACTTTGAAGATCATTCTTTAGCATTTTCCATCAAAGAGTGAGATTCAAATGACCACTCACATTTGAGTCTCACTTTCTGTCCCACATTCCCTCCTATCAAAATTTGACACATCATTTAAAATGACATGTGTATTTGTGACCCAACTGTCAAATTCTCTCTTAACCTTAACAAGTATCCCTTACACCGTTTGCTAACAGAGAATACGTAATTGGCGGCACGATACTAAAAAAATTGGCTACAATACCCATTCAAAAAGTTTCGTTGTACAATTTACAACTAGTAATATGAAGAATTACTTGGCTGCACAATCAATTAAGAGCAGATAATATATTACGATCAATTAAGATTTCAATCAAGCAATAGACTTTCATTCTCAATTGTAATCATGGAGTAAGATTTTGTTCTAACACAAATGGGTTTTGTTTCCCCGATTACATCAAGTCAAAGCTCAAAATGCAATTCAGAGCATTTTTTTTTCTTTTGCCTTGAAACCTATCAAGGTATTCTCAATTACTATCAAAGCAGGAGGAGGTAATTTGAATTTTTGTTCATCCCAGTTTATTTTGGATCTGAGACGATAAGGCTCATGTGGGTTGCGTTTCTCGCAATTCCTTTGTCTTCTTTTTTTTCATTGGTCCACTCCATTTATCATTAGGGATTTGTCAAGGGTAATTTGAGAATTGGGTCATAAGCATACGTGTCATTTTAAATGACGTGTCAAATTTTGATAGGTGTGAGATAGAAAGTTGACTGGAGATTTGAATTTAAATCCCAAAGAGTGAGCAGCAGCTTAGGTACGTTATTGACGTGGAGGGTGGAGATTATGATTTATGACAAAAAATTTGTTGGCAGAATTTCAACCTTTCCCACCACGTGAGATTCAACAAACGCTAGACTGATCAAGAGACTCTTTCCTGCTATATGTGGCATGTACTTTGTGAGTTGGCAATAATAAAATTAATAATAGTGCTTACGTGGGAAAACGAGGAGCCAAAGCCATGATGGACCAGGTGCACCAAGTTTATACACCAATTCAATAGCGACACTATGGCAATCCATAACGTAGAGGAAGACGACCACGAGAACTAAAGCTATGAACTATGCCCTAACATGCATGCATGCGGTGGTAGTCCACGCATATGCTGCTCTGTCGCATTAAAAAGCTATGTCACGGATCATCACTACTACAAAAAATCATATTTTACGACATTAAATTTAACACGGTTGCTTTAAAACCGTCTTAAAATCTTATGCGATGGTAAATTTGTAAATAAAAAAAATGAACGACGATAAAAATTGTCTTAGAATGCATTACGGATAAAGGCCCATTTATCTTATTAATTCAAATATTCAAACTCTCAACAACTCAATATTTTAACCATCAAATAACAGAAAGATATAACAAATATCATAATCGAAGATCCCGGCCAAAGATATTGGGCTTCAACCACCATTCCACTAGGGTCCATGTCAGTATCCTATAAATAGAGTATCCTCTATGAAGAAAGGTACACACATTCTGACTCTCTCTTTTCTATTCACAGAGCACACACTGCATGCCACTCGTGTTGTGTATTCATTCTGTAGTGATCTTCTTCCTTGAGGTGCTTCTCCACCATAAGCATCTTCTGAGAGAGAGAGAGAGCCTGATCCTATATTAATTACCCAACAATCTTTGTTGGACATTTTTGTTCATCTTGAACAGAACATTGGCGCCGTCTGTGGGGACCGATAAATTTCGATTCCCATCAACTCACAATGGTTAATACCAGAAGCCACCAAATCGAAGGGCGAGACAAACCACCCAGGAACGTTTTTCGGGAGAACGTGGTGGTAGAAGATGCTGTTTCAGATACTGCTTCATCCCCAGCCCTACCACCAGTGCGATTGCCTACCAACAATCCACCAATTGGCGAAGTCACACCAGAGGCAACGCAGCGCTTCATTCATAGTGCTCTAGACTCGATTCTATCCCGGATTGAGAATCTAGAGAAACGTTATGAGCTGCAACGACCGGAGGATGTCCAGAACTTGATAGCACAATTGGATGAGCGCATTGCCAAACGGAGACAAGATGACAACTGCCGCATCCAGCACATAGAGCACCTGATTAGAAATATGGAGAATCCAATACAAAATAATGGACAACTTCACCCAACATCAAGAAGACGTTGTCCAGCGAACTCGGTACCCACTGTCGAAGCTGGAAATCAGAACCCGACCAGTTATTCTGAGCCAGGGGGATTGTCACAGACCTAGCCTCGTAATGACCGCATCTCCCCAATCGAGATCCCAGACCATACTGCAGTAGAGAGCCCGGCAACAGAAGTCGTACCCCGACCAAGAAGAGAGGATGACAAGTACTGAAGGAAATACCGTCGAGGTTAGCAAAATAACAGCCCGTTCGTGGATGAAATAATGGACGCTCAATTTCTAGAGGACTTTGACGGATCGTTTTTGTCAAAATATGATGGGAGTCAGGATCCTCAGGTGCACATTGACGAGTTCGATATGCAAATGTGCATCCGGGGCATTGATGAGCTGATAATCTCCCGGATCTTTGTCACCACTTTAACGGGAGCTGCGCAAACATGGTTTCACACTCTGCCACCTCGGTCTATTCGAAATTTTGAAGATTTCGGACAAAGTTTCTTGTTGAATTTTGCGACCAACAAGAAACAGCCTAAGTCCGAGTTCGCGTTAGGAAAGATACGCCAGCAACCCGGCGAAACCTTACAAAGTTACTTGGATCGCTTCAAGGAAGCTGCTTTGCAAGTACAGGGTCTGGAAGAAAGGGTACACGTGCATCTTATATCAGCCGGGCTCAATGGATCATCCCGCCTTGCCAAATCCATTTACAAAGATCCAGTAAAATCCCTCATGGAATTCAGGATGCAGTCAAAAAAGTACTTGGAATTGGAGCAGATGGAGATTGTCAACTCGGCTCCCAAGGAAAATAAAAGAAAACCTTCTCCACTGAGGAACTGACATCAAGAAGGCACACATACCAACCGACATCCAACAAATATACACATAGGTCGACCTCCGCAGCATGTTCCTAATCCTGGATTCAGGTCGAGGAAGTATGACAAATACGCTCCATTGAACACTTCCCGGGCTCAGATTTGGAGGGAAGTCGCTTCCGCAGAGATGAGGAAAGTAGATAGACCTCGTCTAGTTTTCAAAAAAGAGGGATTAGACTACTCTGGTTTCTGCGAATTTCATAACGGACCGGGTCATACTACTGATCAATGTTGGGACCTCCAAGATGCAATCAAAAAATTCATCCGAGAGGGTAAGTTGCGACAGTATGTCATCAAGACCCAGGGACACCAAGGCAAGCGAAAAGGCCAACACGAACACAAAGACCGAGATGGAAAGAAGGGCAAGAAAGATGATTTCCCAGAGCTCGAATTCGAATACAATGTTATTTCGGGAGCCATGAGAGGCGGCGGTGACACTGCCAATCAGCGCAGAAAATATCTCAAAGAAGTCATGACGGTGAGGGCTCAACCGAGATTCAAGGAAAACAGTAAGAAAGCCACACCCCCGCTAATTTATTTTACCGAAGAAGACATGAGAGGGGTGGTACCCGGCCACGAGGACGGCCTCGTCATAACAGGGACAGTAGCAAATTGCCGAGTTAAGAGAATATTTGTTGATAACGGTAGCTCAGCCGATATCATCACTTGGAGTGCATTCAAAAAGATGAACTTGGATGAAGAAGACTTGAAACCATGCAAAACCATGTTAATAGGTTTTAATGGTGGAGGCACCGATCTCAAGGGCTCCATTGACCTTCGACTCACATTAGGAACAAAGGAGGGTTTTAAGTCAGAAAGAGTTACATTTACCGTTGCCGAGTTCTCTTCACCATACAATATCATCTTGGGCAAACCGACTCTTCACAAATGGGACATATTGATGTCCATCAAACATCAAAAGATGAAGATGGTTGGGCACCTCGGTCAAGTCATCACCATATGCGGCGATCAAAAGGAGTCCAGGTAGTGTTAATATAATACAGTAAGAGAAAGTGAAGGTGACCCCTCTTCACCACCTTGGATAAGGCAAGGAGACCCGGTAGAACAAAAAGTCAAGAAACGTTCATTTTGAAAGCTGATCAATCTAGTGGAGCTAGATATGCGAGATCTGGAAGAATGGAGACAAGAACCGGTAGATGAACTGGAAGACGTTCAGATCGGAAGTTCCCTAGAGCAAACCATAAAAATAGGCAAGCAGAACGATCCAGAAACCAAAGGCAAATTAATCCAATGCCTCCAAGAAAACCAAGATGTGTTTGCCTGGAAAGCTTTCGAGATTCCCAGAATCAAGCCTACCTTTTGTTGCCACAAATTAGCTATGTATTTTGGCTCTAAGCCAGTGGCGCAGAAGAATAGGAAGCTCGGCCTAGATAGAAGACAAGCATTGGAGAGACATATCAAGGAGCTGTTAGAGGCCGGATTCATAAGAGAAATACGATACACCACATGGCTCTCCAACGTGGTAATGGTGAAAAATTCCAATGGGAAATGGCGAGTTTGTGTTGATTACACAGATTTAAATAAAGTATGTCCCAAAGACTCATACCCAATGCCGAGTATCGACCAACTTGTAGATAACTCCGCCGGTTTCCAACTATTGTCATTCATGGATGCCTACTCCGGATACAATCAGATACCCATGTACCCAGATGATCAACAAAAGACGGCATTCCGGGGTGTTGAAGCGAATTACTGCTACAACGTCATGCCGTTCGGATTGAAAAATGTTGGGGCTACTTATCAACGGATGATGAATAAAGTCTTCGCCAGCCAGCTCGGACGCAATATTGAGGTATATATTGATGATATGATAACAAAGACATTTGCAAGCGGAGATCATATCCAAGATCTAAAAGAAACTTTCCACAAACTGAGGCAGCACAACATACACTTAAATCTGTTGAAGTGCACCTTTGGAGTAAAAGCCGGGAAGTTCTTAGGGTTCATGCTCACCCATAGGGGAATAGAGGCAAACCCCGACAAATGCAAGGCTATCCTGGACATGCAATTCCCATCTAGCAAGTGAGAAGTCCAACAGTTGATGGGAAGAATGGTCGCCCTGACACGGTTTCTTCCAAGATCCATGGAAAAAGCACTCCCCTTCTTCAAATTGTTGAAAAAGGAGGCTAACGTGGGATGGAACCCGGCATGTGAAGCGGCATTTCAGGAGATTAAAGGATGCTTGGCTTTGCCCCCAGTCCTTTCAAAGCCAGATCCCGGAGAAACATTGATCTTATATCTCTCGGTCAGAGAAGAAGCCATAAGTGTCGTGCTAGTCAGAGAAGTTGGTAAGTCCCAGTTGCCGGTCTATTTTGTGAGTCGAGCCCTCAAGAACTCGGAGTTACGGTACCAAAAGCTTGAAAAGGTGGCTTTTGCTCTCCTTACTACCGCGAAAAGGCTTAGTCCGTACTTCCAAAGCCATACCATTGTCGTCAGAACAAATCAACCTATCCGGCAAGTACTACACAAGCCGGATTTAGCGGGAAGGATGATGACTTGGGCTATCCAACTGTCCGAGTTTGATGTCAAATATGAAGCTCGACATGCCATCAAATCTCAATCCCTACCCGACTTCATAGTCGAGCTTACCCCGACATCTTCAAACCAAGAAAATCTAGTATGGAAGCTGTATGTTGACGACTCGTCCAATTCCAAGGGAAGTGGGGCCGGAGTCATCATCGAGAATCCTGAGGGAGTGTCACTCGAATAGTCGTTACAGCTTAACTTTTCGACATCTAATAATCAGGCAGAATATGAAGCATTGATTGCCGAGCTTAAACAGATCAGAGAACAGGGAGCATTGAGAGTCAAGTTTTCACTGACTCACAACTCGTTTCAGCGCAGATCGAAGGAAGGTATCAAACTAACAGACCTTTATTAGCTAAATACTTGGCTAAAGTAAAGGAAATAATAACAGAGTTTGATGAAGTCATCGTCGCCCATATCCCAAGTGAAGAAAATGCCTGAGCTGACATATTGTCAAAACTAGCAAGCACGAAAGGTACGGGCAACCATCGAACGATTATTCAATAGGAAGTTACCCAACCCACATGCGTCATGGTAATTTCAGTGGCTAAGGATTAGAGGCGGCCTATCATAAATTACTTGGAACAAGGGATAATACCAGATGATGGAATGGAGGCAAAAAGGCTAATTTGAGATGCTGCTATGTATACAATAGTTGATGGCGAACTATATCGAAGAGGTCTCTATACTCCGATGCTAGTATGTTTGGACCCGGACCAAGCCGAGTACATGCTTTCAGAAATACATGAAGGCATTAATGGTCAGCATATGGGTGCAAGATCTTTAGTATTGAAGGCTCTTCGGGCTGGTTATTTCTGGTCGACAATGAAGGCGGACGCGACAGATCATGTTATGAAATGCGACAGTTGTCAAAAGCATGCGAAGGTAATATGGTCTCCCCCAGTTGAGTTAACGTCAATCGCGGCACCATGGCCCTTTTTTAAGTGGGGAATGGACCTTCTCAGACCATTTAAAGCCACATAAGGGCAGATGAAATGGCTAATAGTAGCCGTCGATTACTTTACGAAGTGGATTGAGGCGGAGCCCTTAGCTACCATCACGTCGGTCCGAGTTCAAAATTTTTTTGAATGCAGCATAATATCGAGATTTGGGATCCCGACAAAAATCGTAACAGACAATGGAACACAGTTTACAGATAAGAGGTTCCAAGAAATGATGATCGGGTTCCATATAAAACATCGTTTCTCATCAGTAGAACATCCGCAGTCCAAGGGCCAAGCAGAAGCGGCAAACAAAGTCATTCTGGATGGGTTGAACAAACGAATGCATGAAGCCGGCCCAAACTGGGTCGAACAGTTATATTGTGTCTTATGGGCATATAGAACCACAACCCAAACAGCCACCCAAGAAACCCCATTCAGAATGACGTACGGTTGCGAAGCAATGATACCTGTGGAGATCGGCCAACCATCATGGAGAAGGCAACATTTGCCTCATGCAAGAGAGGATAACAACGCAGCATTAGCCGCCGAGCTAGACCTGATAGAAGAAGTCTGGGCTATGGCGCACCACTGAGATCTGCATATGAAACAAACAGTGGCCTGCAAATTTGCCATAAAAGTAAAGCCAAGGTCCTTTGAAAAGGGGGATCTCGTATTACGCCGAGCAGATATCAGAAACAAGAACACTCGAGATGGGAAGTTAGCATCCAACTGGGAAGGACCATACCGGGTCGCACAAAATTTTGGGCAGGAAGCATACACATTAGAAACTCTTGAAGGAAAAATCATAAAGCGCACTTGGAATGCTGACAAGTTGAAAATCTACTATAGCTAAAAGTTCCGAGTTGCAATAAAATTCATGTGTTTCTCCTTAATTGATTTTATAAGCCGGGATACAGTATACCATCGTAAGTCTTTCATGAGGATCATGGATTAATATTTGATATTTTCATTCATGTGTTTCTCATTAATTGATTTTGTAAGCCGGGAATGTAATGCCTGTGTAAATCTTTCATTGAGATCATGAACTTGTGTAAATATCTTCGAAGAATATCAATAATAAAAATCCTTGTTACAAGGAAATTATATATATTGTGCACAAAGTTATATTAGCCTAGTAGCGGTTATGTGTTAATTCGGCCCTGATCAAGCTGACGTAACCATTTATTCATGGATGGGTGATTTGATATTCGGGTCGATATTCCAAAAAAAGTCACATCCATTGATTAATGTTTATGTAACGCATTAATTGTTGCTAGAATTGGAATCCGATTTTCTGCAATCAGGAACCAAAATCCGACATTCAATTCGATTTCTGATTCGAATAATATGATACTTGGTATCTGGAGACAAATAAAGCATGCAAATTATTAATGCAAATTATCAACGTCGATCTACGAAGCGGAAATAAAATTATAAATTGTACGAGTCATAAAGAAATTCCAGAATAAATCCGGAAAAGAAAAATTGTTCAAAAATTACAAGATTAACCGGCATCCCGGACCTTCAATATACTATTTTACCGGAGCATGAGCCGGGCTGGAAGTCGCTTCCTCTCCTTGAGGTACGTCGGTATCCATTGGAAATATTGAGTCTTCACCTGGAGAGGGAGGAACCAACCTGTCACCATCCACATAGGCACTAAAATGCATGCCCGTGGTATTAAGCTCCAGCCCCAGGTTCAGAAAGCGTATTTGATTCAAAGTATTATTAAAGGATTCTTCAGCGGTGTTGGCCAAAATACCCCTCATATCATCAGCCTCCTTCTCCACTTGTATTAGTTTGTAACAATTTGTATCCCGGTCCTCCTCGGCTTTTTTCAATATTGCCTCCATCTCTTTAAAATTCCTAGTCAAGACCCTATTTCGTTGATGGGATGCTTCCAGAGCTGCCTGGGCACTTTCAGCAGTGTCCAGAGTAGCTCGGAGCTCTTGACGAAGGGCGATCGAGGTGTCTTGCGCAGCAACAAGGTCTTCATGAGATTTTTGAGCCTCCTCCCGGGATACCCGGAGCTCGTCCTTTGAAGCAATAAGCTCTTGGTGTGTTTTTTGAGTCTCCTCCTGAGATGCTTGGAGCTCATTAAACAACTTGCCTTGCCTAACCTTCAGCGTGGCCAAGCTTTGCACCAAGGACCCACACCTCAAGGCATGTGTTTCAATAGCAGTAAGCTCCATAAGGTCTTCCTGGGAAAGAGGACTCAAGTCCGAGAAGCGTTTAGGGGCTTTGATAACTCGGATCACATCATTATTAACCCCTTCTTCCCACAAACATCCTGTTGACGGTCGGGCGGCGGAGGAGCAGTCCCGGTTGGAGGGGTACTCGAAGGGCCGGATGATAAGTCTCCCGGGGCCACTGAAGAAACCGAGGCAACTATAACCGGTTGGGTTGTAGCCGATACCGGGTTGCTCTGGTTATCCGATGATGGCGTGGACCGGGATGAATCACCAACCTTACGCTTCTTTTTGTAGGATAAGAAATGGGGATGCGCTTCAGGTGGTTGTTGTGACGGAGCTTCGGCATCCGATTCCATGACCGGGGCAGAGGACGGAGGAACCAAAGCAGAAGAAGGCGGCTCCATAGCTTCAACTGCTATAAAAATAACAATAGTTAAAAACACATTAAATAGTATCAATTAGCAAATTAACATGTTCGTACTTAATTCGAGGGGAAGGCCGGAGCGATAAGTGCGTATGTAGGAAGCAACATTTAGCAAGCCGTAATTTTACCTATATGCCTCAATCTGAGCAACTGAAGACGCCTCAGAGTCCGACAAGTCCGTTTCCTCAAAACGGTAAGAGGCAGGTGGAGATTGGTGATGGAGTTGGGTCCAATAGAGTAGGAATCTACACTCTACGTCCTGTGTTTCAGATATGGAAAGAAAGAAAGGTTGTTGGCCGAGTTCGGCAACTATCTTGAAATATTTATTTTTGAAGTGTTTAAAAGACTCAGAGTATACAATGAAGAGTTTTATGTCAGAACGACCCCGGATCGAGGTCTATCCCTTTTTGTTAGGTGGTTCCCGGCCCGTCTTAGCAGTATGTACAGTGAAATAGTAAAAGAAAAGATGGATGGTGCAAGAAATTCCCAACTGTTGGCAAAAAAGCTCGAAGGCTAAAATAGTGGCCCAACTATTAGGATGAAGTTGAGAGGGAGCCACATGCAGATGATCTAAAACTAGCATTTGGAAGTTTGAGAGGGGAAAATGAATGCCTATACGAGTAATGACATCTCTATAGAAAAAGAAAAAGTTAGGTTCATTCCCTTCCCGGAAAGAACAGATAGGTTCATCCGGGTCAGGGGTGCGGACACAAAAACTGTCCTGAGGACCAACCGGGATCGTCGCAATACTTCCTGGATCCAACTCGGAGCGAGTGTGCACTACTTCAAGGGTTACCCATGAAAATTTTTCAGCTAAGTCTGAAGGGGGGTTAGAATGCAACCCAGTCGATACTGACTCAGCAACTAATTCCACTGACCGGGTATCCATAACAACCTACGGCAAAATAAAAAAAGAGAAAATTAGTAGGGAATACCTGGAGGTGTAGCTGAAAGATGAAGAGTTGAAGGAATGGCCGGCACCGAGCTGATGCAAGAGGAAGTTGGCATTCTGATCTCGACATCCGGCAATAATGACCGAGAGATCCTAGCCGTCGTAGAAATGGCCTTTCGGACCGGATTGTGACGACATGACTTGAGGATCTCACTGGTTCGCTCATATTGTCCGATATGGACATAATAATGAAATTCATCCATACACTTCGAACAAGGCTCGAAGTGAACTTCATAGGTAGGTTCTAAGGAATCCAGGTCGGCAATACGAGAAGAGTTTATGCTAGTTGCTGGGGAGGGACTTAGATTTTCAGACACATTTCTAAAAGACCTTATATTCCTAGAAGACCGAAAATCCTTCGAAGAATGTCTAATCCCAGACTTAACGGAGGAAACCTGCTCAAGAGCTCTATCAGCCAAAATTTCTGATGGACTCATCCTACTGCAATCTGTACCTATGCGAATGCCTCTACGAGTGGAAGAAAGGCTAGAATGGGACTTTTTTGAAACCCCCGAACCCCCAGAAGGAGCTTTTAACAAATCTTTTTTCTTTTCTTCATCAGAAAGAGGAAGACCCCAAAACCAGAATGCAGATTTAGGGGGGATATTTTTACGAACGTATGCTTCCTCCTCAGGAGTAAGCTTCATTATAACGCAAAAAGGAAAGATGGAAGAAAGAAGAGTCCCAGAACAAAATACCTAATCTAAAGAAGCAGAATACTCATGTATAAGAGTCAAAGAAATGTGCAGAGGAGAACAGAAATCGAATACAAGAATCAACAGAAAAGAACAATGCAATCGATTACAGTAATGCAGATATTAGTAAATACCTGAAAGCTTTGATGAATTGGAGACTCAGAAGGTGTTGGGGGCTGGAGAGGAGTTGACAGAAAGAATCGACACAGAAGCGTAAATGCAGAAGAATGAAGACAAATGGGGAGCCTAAGGGAGTTAAAATGTGAATAACCGTCAAAACCCACTTACAAAACGTTTCAGAAAAGTAACCTCCAAGATACGATAAGTCACTACGGGTAGAAATGACTTTTTCCACGCTACATAGGGGGCAGAATAGGAAGAAAGTCTAAAACTCATGATGAAGGCATGGGGAATGGCAGTGGCGCATTAAATGATGTGAGCAGGAGTTGTCATCAAGAGAGAATGAAAAGACAACCTTTCGTTTCTCCAAACAGGAGCCTCAGAGCAAGCCAGTTTTCAAAGTCGGGATCATCAATCATGACCGTAAAACCTCCACCTCGATCGTTCACAAAAGAGGACGTATATCTCGGTAGCTCAAATAAATAAACGAGATGAATCTCGGCCTTCTGATGCAACTCGGACCAGTTTCGATTACAGAACTTGGAGTAGGTAACGGGCGGACACGAAAAGACGTGCAATAGGGAAAGCCTCATTTCTACAAAAAGGAAATGGTTAGTGTGCAAAGAAATGAAACAACATTAAATGATCGGGATACGTGTCATTTATCAGGGCAAGGATGCTTCACTTCCCGATGATCATAGCCGATCAAGCTACCATTGAAAAGACAAGAAATAGCTCGGCAACAGTTGGAAAATCGCTCCATACTAGCATCTGAAGACCGTTAATTATCTCGGCATGGAGCAAGCAAGAATATGCCACCTCGGCATAGAATTTCTGGAGTGAATATAGCACGGGCCTAACTACCAATACATCCCGGTCATCCAGAGTGCTTGATAATCGGGCTGGGGGGGCATCTGTTACGGATAAGGCCCATTTATCTTATTAATTCAAATATTCAAACTCTCAACAACCCAATATTTTAACCATCAAATAACAGAAAGATATAACAAATATCATAACTATCGAAGATCCCAGCCAAAGATATTGGGCTTCAACCATCATTCCACCAGGGTCCAAGTCAGTATCCTATAAATAGAGTATCCTCTATGAAGAAAGGTACACACATTCTGACTCTCTCTTTTCTATTCACACAGAGCACACACTGCACGCCACTCGTGTTGTGTATTCATTTTGTAGTGATCTTCTTCCTTGAGGTGCTTCTCCACCATAAGTATCTTCTGAGAGAGAGAGTTTGATCCTATATTAATTACCCATCAATCTTTGTTAGACATTTCTGTTCATCTTGAACAGAACAGAATGTAAGTGTTCACAAACGATTTTGGAAAAACTGTCTTTAAACACAAGTATTCAAAGACTGTTATGGAAAAACCGACTTTAAAAATAATTGTTCAAAGGCAATTTTTCGAAAATCATCTTTGAAATTCGTTGTCAATTCTCGACGTGGCTTCCTGTTTCCTTTCTCTTTCATCCACTATTTAATGTTTTATTTAAATTTCATTCATTCACCGCAACTGAAATTTCTGGCCATGGCGTTTAAGTGAAAGAACGATAACGTGAGGCTGTTCAAGAGACACCTCTGACTATTCGACATTTCTGGCCATGGTGTTGAAGTGAAAGAACAAGAACGTGAGGCTGTTCAAGAGAGGCATCTCACTCTTCGACTCCCACTTTACCTTGTTGCTCTGATTCATATACGTGACTGTTGGACCAAATCTGTGAATGTCGTGACCAGATCTGCTAACTAGACGGTGGTGGTGGGAGTTTTCGTCGGTGCAGGTAAAAGAAAATACGGAGAAAAACAAAAGTGGTGGTGTGCACGCAGCGGTCATGGAGGGAAAGTAGCTGGAGATGTTGGATTCGACCCATGAGTCAGCGAAAGACTGTTCCACGGCAACGTGAAGGACAGTTCCGTGACAGCGTTGACGAGAAGACATTTGTCATTACAACCACCACCTTCATTCCTGAGTTGGCAAATGTGGTTAAGAAGGTGGTATCGGTGTCGTAGAGCTTCACACGGTGCAGCCCCCGAGTCTGGTGCTGGAATTGAACTTCTTCGTCATGCTGCAGGATGGGTGGGGGAACCGAGTTTGGTGCTGCCCCAATTGTAGTCAAACATCAAAAGAGGCAGGTTACTTGACTGTGAGTGTTGTTACCTATCCCTTCAGTTTTGAAGGACGTTGCAGGCAGGTATCATTTTTCTCGTTATTTGGGAATGTGACTACTGAATTAGTTTTACTCTTATTTCTTTAATATGTTGAAAAATATCACTTATGTTCTTCCTTTTCAGTTTATAAAATAAGTATCTAGAAATGAGTTTTTATATCTGAGTTGCACCAAGTGTAAGTGCGTCATAGTCCCTTTGTTTTGTGCAAATGGTTGATAATGCAAAGGTGGACAATGCTTAATAAACAACCAAACCCACCAAAGGTGGACAAAGGGAACAATGAAAATCGAGGAATTCATGATCATGCAACGCATCTATATGAAACAACTCATTGTATTAGTGCTTATTGCTTCTGCATATTAAACTTACTTCTTTCTATTATTTATAATGTCGCAAGGGCCTTTATTTCTTCATTCTTATTTCTTTTTTAATTTATTGACGTTATTTTGCAATTATCCTTGTATTTATGGCCCTTGATATAAATATATGCTCTGTTATGTAAGTCAATACACGGAATTCATCCTATGCTTCTTGTTCTCTCTCTTTTCTCAACAAGATTCAAATTATGATTCATCATAACTGTTGACAAGTCCCATAAATTTACTATATTTTTTGTTTGATCAACAATGCCTGCTAAAACACCAAAATAAAAAAACTGCACTAAATTTAATTATATAGTAATGAGAAAACAACCAAGGAATTTGAGGTGATTGAGTGAATGGGATATATACCCTTACTACTCGCAGATTTTGTTCAGGAGGCAAGGAATTCCGAGATAGCAGCCACAATTTTCATAAATAGCAAAATGGTCAGAATTCCTTATGTATTCTGGGTATGATAATTGAGATCATTTTTATTCCTCCTATGAATTGTCTATTTAGTATTTTCTGTACTTACTAACTTGTCATCAAATTATGCATGCAGGACTTGGCAACAAGACTATTCTTAACCATGCAGTTTTATACAAGACACAAGGTATGATTAATCAATTGTTAGTAAATAGATTTTGTTGGGAGAATATTGTCATTGCACTAGATCGAAGAAAGCATTATGTGAGTTTATTGCTACTTCCCTTATTTCAGTTGAACAGTTGTGAACAATTGCATTAGGTCCATTTTGGGTGTAACCTCCTAGCTAGTTGTGATTACTAGCAAATAGCACAACTTTTTTATTCCTGTTGGCACTTTTCCTGCTAACTTTTATGGTAATATCTTACTGATATGGGACATACACTGCTGGTTGGTGTAATTATTTATGAAGAATATTACTGATGTGTATTTATGATCAAGGTGGTAGCTGTAAGAATTTTAAAACCTCCTTTTTATGACAGCTAATTTTGTTTAGCCTGACCATAACCAAGAGCACCAAAGACAAATGATGGTCCTTGAACTTCCGATGCATGTCACACAAGGGATAGAGCCCACTATTTCCACCATGCATTGGTTTATGGTTTCTTATGGTAAATATGGGCAGCCTGAGGAAGTTGAGAATGTCCTTAAGAACTTGAGAACAACTGAAGGGGGTCTAGATAGATTACCTTATAGCTCTTTTATTGATGCATATCTCAAAAAAGGAGATTTTAATGATGGAATTGAAAAACTCACAGAGATGAAGGAAGCCATTATTCTTTTAAATTCACTCCAAGATGCTGGATATGATCTACCAATCAGGTACTGCTTAGTTTTTTTAATTATTATTTCAATTTTTTATGTTAAAAGAACGGTTTTCATAGTAGTTAAGAGGAAGAAGCACAAATCTAGTCTTTCATATTTTTCCTTTTAATAATGAATTCTAATTGTTCTATAGGCTTCTAAAAGAAAAATCTGAGTCACTAGTTTCAGAAGTTGACCAATGTCTAGAGAGACTGGAACTTGTGGAAGACAATGCAGCCTTTAACCTTTGTCAGTGCTTTGGTGGATCTCTTGTGAGCATTTGAACTCTGTGCCACTACATCATGGGTTTTCCAATTAGCAATCAAAAGAAGCATTTATCGCCATGATATATTTAGGTAGGTATTATGGGCACCTTAGCATAATTCTTAATTGTGATATACTTTTTGAGGAAGTTGTAAACTGCCGAGACAACATTACCTCTTGTCATAATTTTCAACTGTAGTGTTACCAACTCAATTAGGTTGCTTATTGCTTGTATCAATCAATTGCATAGTTGATGATAAGGATTGAGGGGCTAATTTTAGAAAACTATATGTTGGTTCAGCTCTTGTTGGTCTTACGTTATGGCTTGACCACATGCAGTTGACTTCTCTTTACCTTTTAGGTTGCCTTCAAAATTGTCTATGCTCACGCATGTATTGCATGGTAGTAATACTTTCCAAATTTTGAGATTGTGCCCATCTTCCAGTATGTTTCATACAGTATTTGTGATAAAGATATGCAAAACTCATCTTCCTCTTATATAGAGTATACATGGAAACGCATACCATAATTAATAATGAAAATAAAATACATATTTGATTCTAGTGTAATAATATAACAGTTGTATGGAAAAATAAATAAAAATTACATGCAAAAATGTTGGTTATGGTTACAACTTAGCTGGTTATATTTTCAATTATGCCATAAAATGTGAACTACAATGTAATTTGGATTGTTATAGAAGTTGTTGCTTTGTTTTTTGATGCTTTATGTGTAGCATATGATATAATTCTTTCTGTAAACATGTAATGCCAAACAAATTATGAGGAATGCTACTTAGAAAATTGTGTGGAAGGAATATTCTGCACATTATTTATGGTTGCCATTGTAATGTGGACAAGTCATCCGACCTGCTTGCATTTTTTTACTTGAGTTTTGATTAAAAAAATTGTTATTACTCTTGTAATATTCTAGCAATTGTTATATCTCTCGTATACTTTCTAACAAAGAAATTATCATTTTAATTAGACTTTCAAATGTGATAAACTGTGGGATGATAATTGATGATTAGGATTAATGGTTAAAATTTTAATAGTTTCATAATTAGTTTTATTTTTCAAAGTGGTAATTGTTTTATGAATTAATGATTATTATTAGTTTGTATATGCAAATCTATTGGGGATATATATTATGAGAATATTTTTTCATTTTATGTAAATCTTATTCATATAATCATATGGTTAGTTAAAATTAAAATTAGTAGTTATATGATCATTTAAAAATATTATGTATATTATCTTTTAAGACATTTCTAAGACATTATTTTGTATATTAAATATGTTTTTCTTTTTTATTTAAAAAATATACATTTTTAAGACGGTTCTTTAAAAAATCGTTTTAGAAAGTCTACTTTCTAAGACAATTTTTACGAAAAATCGTCTTAGAAAATTTTATTTTTTAAAAATAATTGAGAATTCTAAGACGATTTTCTGGAAAACCGTCTTAGAAGGCTTTTAGAAAAAGTAACACTAATTCAAAGACGGTTATAGGGTAAAACCGTCTTAGAATGGCGCCATTCTAAGACGATTTTACCCTATAACAGTCTTATAAAGCTCTTAAATAAATTAACACTAATTCTAAGACGGTTATAGGGTAAAACTGCCTTAGAATGACGACATTCTAGGACAGTTTTAGCCTATAACCGTCTTAGAAGGCTTTTAAAAAAATTAACAGTAATTCGAAGATGGTTATAGAGTAAAACCTTCTTAGAATGTCGTCATTCTAAGACGATTTTAGCCTATAACTGTCTTAGAAGGCTTCTAAAAAAAATTAACACTTATTTGAAGACGGTTTTAGATTAAAACCATCTTAGAATGGTCACATTCTAAGATGGTTTTACTCTATAACCGTCTTCGAATAAGTGTTAATTTTTTTTTAATTTAAAAAACACCTTCTAAGATGGTTCAATGGAGGAACCATCTTAGAATCGTTTGGAACAAAGACGGTTGAATAATCGTCGTCAAAAGTCTCTTACCTTTCAACAACGTTTGCTACAAAGGCGGTTGGAGAACCATCTTTGTATGGGTCAAATAACTGACGTTAAAAATCGTGTTTGTAGTAGTGCATGGTCCATTTCCTTAAGTTCTTGTTGTTCATCCTCCTCGACTTGTACGACTCTTGGACACAAAGTTCACATTGCCTTAGGGGTATGATTATGAATATGATTTAGGTCTAAGTTTAAGAGAAAAAATGTCCAAAATGATTGAAATACTTCCATTTTGGTTGAGTTTGGTGAAGTTTTATTAAGACAATCCAAATTGAAGAGAATCAACTTGATCAAAGTACTTCAAACTTATTTTAATTTAAAATTAATTTTCATCAAAATCAATTTGATTTAAACTCAATTTCATTTTGATTTAGACATTTTACAACCGAGACTTACATGAACCAAGTTTGGTAGTTGCCTTATAGTAAGTTTTTTTAATTGGTTTTGAGCATTTTGATTTCACTACTCTATTTTTGCAATTTTGCATGCTTGTGGCTTTTAATAGCCATTCAAATAAACAATTTTATTAAACATTTTTATTATACTTTTTTATCATATTAAGATTATGTTCAGTAAAATATTTTCATTTAAATTTTAACTTGTTTTATCAACTAAATTTTTTTTATTGTTTAATAAATAAACTTTTTAATAAATTTTAACATTTTTTGAAATACTAGTTGAAGTGAAAATTTTAAACATTAGTTTTTAACTTTTATCTTTTTGTGTTTTTTTTTCAGTTTTTTATCCTTGATATATTTATCAAATTTCATGATTACCTTTTTTAAATATATTTATTATCTTGTCATGATTTTCTTGTTATTTTTTTTGTCATTTTACATTTTTTAGCTACTCCAATAGCTAATTTTACTGAACACTCTGCTTGTGTTTGGAAAAATTAATTGGAAACACTACTAAAAAAAGTGCCTTTTATGACTGTTATTTATGGGTTTACAATCATCTTTGTAGCCGGTATAGTCGAAAGTCATCTTTGAAGGGTACACTTTCTAAGACGGTTCCAAGATGGAATCGTCTTAGAAGTTGTTGTTTAAAAAAAAATGGTACTTCTAAGATGGTTCCTAGGAGAAACAATCTTAGAAAGTAGAATTTCTAAGACAATTTTTCCAACGAATCATCTTAGAAGTTGTTTATTTTAAATAAAAAAATTGAGGATTCTAAGACGATTTTTGTAAAAAATCGTCTTAGAAGGTATATTTTCTAAGACGATTTTTCAAAGAACCGTCTTAGAATTCTGAATTTAATTTTTTTTTAAAAAAAAGACATTTCTAAAACGATTTTTCACAAAAACCGTTTTAGAAGATATACTTTCTAAGACGGTTTTCTAGATAATCGACTTAGAATTGTCAATTTTTTATTTAAAAAAACATTTCTAAGATGATTTTTTGCAAAAATCGTCTTAGAAAGTAGACTTTCTAAGACTGTTTTTCAAAGAATTGTCTTAGAATTCTCAATTTGTTTTTAAAATTTCTTTTAAAAAAAGACATTTTTAAGACGATTTTCTAAATAACTATCTTAGAATGTTTTTTTACATTTAAATTCTCCATATTTTATTATTTCATAACCTTACCAAATTATTATTATTATATAAGTTAAAGTATGCAAATTTTACCTACTACTCTTCTACTTACGTTTAATGTCTTTTTACTTCCTACTTTTGTTACTCATATATTTTCTATAAAAAAACCACAAACATAAAGTAAATAGTATTTCATATCAAATTTCCAATATTTTCACCCAAGAAAAATTATAATATTGAAATAAATAGTTTTCCAAGCAAAGGCAAAACAAATACAACAAAACATAGTTCAGCAAATTAAAAGTTACATTGTGTAATGTCTCGGGTGTCTACTTGGCACTTTAACGTTATAATGTTGTAATTACGTAAGTAGTATTAATAATTATGATAATGACCCTGTGACCAATCCGGGTTCATGTGACCGGAGTGTCATACAAGGGGGTGCAAATATTGGAACTCAGATAAGAAAGGGGTGTAAATAGAACTTTTGTAAGCCGGGATCATGCTGAGTGTGTTAGTATTTACAAGGAAACCGGGTTAGAATGTGACCGGGTTATCACGTATGTATCCTGGGAATGAGTGTTGTAAAGATAGGAACCCGAACAAGGAAGGAAAGAGTGACCGGGTAGCGATCCCGGATGGCTCGTGTCTTCCTTTCCTTCGAGCTACCGAGTAGCGATCTTGGACGAGCTCATGTATCCTTTCCCTACGAGTTATCGGGTAAGCAATCGCGGACGAGGTTAGACAAGGATGGACCTCAGAGTTTACAAAGTGCCTAGGATGGGCTCCAGTGTTATGCAATTGATTAAAGACGCCCTGTACTCATTCGATACCATGCACATGATCCACATTGATTACCAGGCTACTTAAGTGACACGTGTGGACTTAAGTGACGTATATGACGTGTGTTGATTCATTGGGTATATAAGTAACGTGCGTATGGGTCATTTCCTCACTTAACTCTTTTTCCTCTATCCCTTCACCAAAAAGGCATTCCTTCTCTCTTCCTTCTCCGTTTTCGCCATTGACGAACAAAGAAAGCTTCTGGTTTAGGACAAAGACGGTGACTTTTAGGACATCGGAGCTTGAGAAGCGGTTCCCTAGCCTCGATAACAACCTTAGGGGTAAGAAGCGCCGGTCCAACCTTATAATATAACTATAATCATTTTTGGGTTAGTTGTGATGAACCCTTTTAGGGTCCTGCATGTCGCCTGTGGGTGACTAATGTTGGTAACCTGGTAATATAGCGAGTTCTTCTACATGCAACGGGTGAAAACCATTATTGATTACTTGGATGCATGTATGTAGGGCGTGACGCTGAAGATTCTGGTGTTCGGAATCACGAGGTTGGATGAACCAGTGAGGAATGTCGGACAGGTAAGCTCCCTGTTCTTGAGAGTCCTTCTCTGTGAAAATACAATCAATATACTGCAAATAAACCAAGAGGGGGGTGAATTGGTTCAAATTGGATATTTAAAACTTTCTGAAACAAATTGTGGAATTAAAACTTGGATCGTATCACTTGTTCACCCTTTTGTAAATCCAGAAATCTTTCTTCACCCAAGATCAACCTTTGATAGGAATGCAACGACAGAATTTGTTTCTTTGATAATAATATTCTGATTTCACAAAGACAAGCTATGAAACATACAGAATTTTAAACAAGAGACAATGCAATTATACTGGTTCAGCTCTCAACCTTGGAGGCTACATCCAGTTGCTTCCAACCCACACTATGTTAGAGTAATTACTATATCAAAGAATCTTTTACAAGCAATTTACAAGTGACTCTCTTTATCAACACTAAATAAAGATACTGAATTCTAAAACCCTATTAGAATACAAATCACCAAGATACTGAGAACTCTACTCAGAACCTCAAACCTAGAGAACCCTACTCTAGTATGCTTGAAAAGAAACAAATTAATATACCACAATACAATAAGAAAAATATTAGAACATCTAAAAAGATAGGTTCAAGATAAACACAATCCGTAATCTTTCATGTATGAATGAATGAAATGAATTGAGATTACCACACTCTCCAGGTTGTAAGAATCTATAGCTCAGAATCACTATCTTGAAAATCTTCTTTTCTTTAACACATCTTCTCAAAAATCAGAATTCTTGATCCTTATAAGAAATGTTTTTCACTCTGAAATCAGTTTCTGAAACTCTTAGAAAGCTTTGTGTCTTTTTGGTAAATCACTCATGTGTTCAGAACAATTCGTTTAATATCTATTTATAGATAATAGACTCACAAAGCTTTATATAAAATAGATTTAACTGACAATAATCGATTAATCCACTGGTGTAATCGATTATTTTGCCATATGTAATCGATTAAAGCAACTCAATAATCGATTAATATGTTCTTCAGCTTTCTGGAAATGGTTTCATGAACAAAATAATCGATTAAACTGTACTGTAATCGATTAAACCAGAACAACATCAAGATAAATGAATTAAGATAATCGATTATTCCAGTGATGCATGGTTTTTCATAAAATACTATGTAATCGATTACAAGAAGCTTGTAATTGATTAAACTGTTCTTCAAGGCTTTTGCAGAATTGTATGAATGTCTTTAATCGATTAAAATGATTGTGTAATCAATTAAAGCAGTAAGTTTTGTTTTTTTTTAAAACTTAGCCATTGAGAACTTAACTTTTTATAAAATCATTTGATTTCTTTGAGATCAAAAACCATGTATGCATGATCATGAGAATGTACATGCTAATGAAAGATTACAAGGCAATGCACTTGAACCACTTAGACAAATTACAAATGTCTTCAAATGATTGGGCATGTAAAAAGCTAAAACATCAAGCCTCCAACCTTGCTTCAATCCTCTTGCAGCTTCCCTTAAAATCAACACTCTGGACCGCATTCCACCATACTCTGAGGGAGTGATGGTTGTTATATGTCATGATGCATGTATTGAAATTGGGTGTTACTGCTTTCTATTTGAGAACATGTATATGATTTGCACTGTGATTGCTTTGTTTTGATATTTGAGATTTTTTGGCTAGTAGAATGGACAAATATGGACTTGGAGCCATAGATGCCCGCACGGAACCCAAAGGAAATTTGCACATTAAGTTGGATGATCTTCCTCAGAGGGTGTCTACACAAAGTTTTGGGAGAATGTGTCCATTAAGTTGGATGATCTTCCTCAGGCAAGGATATACAAGGGAATGTGTCCATTAAGTTGGATAATCTCTTTTGTTATATCCGTGTGATTATATACATGTGATGTGTTCTTTTGTACACTAGGATGCCTAACTTGTGTAATGCCGTTTTGATGCTTTGTATCGTGGAAGTGAACCTGGAAAAGGAGAAGCCCTCCAGAACTCGGAGTTTACTGAGATTATTATCTCACCCCAGTTGGGGAATTATATGTTATTGCAGGTGACGAGCACATGGAGGATGGCGGATCCCGAGGCAAGAGGTCTGGGTAGCAAGGCAGTTCGAGGGATTCCGGACGAGGGGCACAGTCGGGATGGGTTCTTAGTGAACCTTAGTTTTTTTTGTAGCATGTGGCTTTGTAATTTAAGGTTATGTATTTACACATGTTTTTAATCCGGCCCTGAAGGGTGTCATACCCTAGGTCTTATAAGTTGTAAGCTCATGAATTATTACCATACATAATGCAAAACTATTGTCTTATTATGGGTGTACAATGAAGTCATTTTATTAGTTGCTTCCTTGATTATTTTTGTTATATTAATTACTGCGCTTAACAATCATAATGGAATGTTTGTAAAACAAAGGAACACTTCAAAACAACCAAGAGGGGGGGTGAATTGGTTGAACCTTGGTCAATTAAAATTTAAATCAGAGTTATCAAAGGATCTTTATCACTTTAAAATGTTTTAACACCAAGAATCAATATTCAATCAAACTTCCTTTTTCCAGAACACAAGAAACCAGAATTTAACTTTCTGTGTAAATGAAATTGATTCACAAACAAAGCAATTAAGAAACAACTAATGAGAAGAAAGAATAGGCACAGATTTATACTGGTTCACCCCAAAAACTATGAGGCTACATCCAGTTCTCCCACTCAAAACTAGAGAGGAGTTCCACTATTGTAACAAAATATCCTTACAAGCAATTTACACACTTCTCTCCATCAACCCTAGATGAAGTTCAGAGATCTACAACACTAGTAGAACCTTAGAAGCAATTACCCACACTGAGAACACTACTCAGCTGAATCCAGAGAAACCCTATCTCTACACTTGCAAGAAATCCACTTACAATAGCCTATTCTATTACAAGAATACAAAATATCAATATTACACCTTCAAAGATAAGGAAAGAAATCACCTGATGATCAAAGCACGAAATGCAAATGATTAAGAATCACAGATGAATGCAAATCAATGATGTAGAACAGCTTTCCTTAGTCTTTGAAAAAGATGGTTTGCTTTTCAACTCCTTAATGACCCATGAATGAATTGATGAAAGCAAAAACCTAATAAACCCTTGAAAGAACCTTTTTGAAACTTAAGAGAGCTCTTGAAATGTTCTAAGATCGAAAAGTTGTTTCTGTTTCTTCTTCTTTTTACATAGAAGGCAAGGGTTATATTTATAAGAATTTTCGTAACTCATTTAATCGATTAAATCGGACCTTGTAATCGATTACCAACAGTTCTTGGTGACTTCTTGTTTCAAATAACGAGTCAAATAATCGATTAAAACGATTCGTAATCGATTAAACAAGAAAGCACAGAATATTCATTACGAATGGTAATCGATTACATCACATGGTAATCGATTAATACAGTCTAAATGTTAATATGTTATAACGTGGTAATCGATTACATAATGTGATAATCGATTAATGCAGTGACCATATTTTCCAACAAAGCAAGTAATCGATTACAGGCATATGGTAATCGATTAAAACAGTCATTTAGCCAATATGAATGAATGCTAAGCTTCAAATAATCGATTAATACGATGCAGTAATCGATTACAATGTTCTTGATAATTTTCCAGAAAAGCTTAAGAACAAAATAATCGATTACGATTTTGTCTTAATCGATTAAAACAGTCCAATTCTATTTTTCCAAAATACTGATGAATGCAAATAATCGATTACTGAATTTCTGTAATCGATTATTACAGTCTTTGTCTATATTTTCAAAATACTTAGCTTTTTCTTTAATTTGTTTAACATTCAATTTAATGCAATGCTTTAATATGTGTATGAATGAGATGCATGCACAGCTTTGATCATTATAATGATTTCAACCCTTTTACATTTAATCACACACTTTGTTCTTCAAGGATTGAACCATGTTGAATGCCAAAATATCCAAGCCTCTTGTTGCTTGATTCTTCAAGTATTCTTCATACATCTCCCCCTCAAATCAACAATGTTAACAACCTGGATGCATACTGGCTGTTACACATTACACATCCAAATTTCTCAATTGCGAATTACATCTTAAATTAAAGAATAGAGCATGGCAGGTCACATAGTCCCAAGCACCATACTAAAAATTATCACTAGTAAACTATTGGAGGCTATCTACATTTGGCATTCATATAATGGTAGAACCATAGAACCATATAAACATAATCGGGAAATAAGGAAAATTCCTTTTATTACCTCAACCGCACTCGCTTCAGATCTCTTGTTCCATTATGCAAGGCAACCAACGTAATGTAGACACCAGGTTCATATTGTTCAATCCATTCTGCCTCAAGTTGATTACTATTAGCAGGCACTATGGTGTTCCTTGATCTCAAACCACTCTCATTATCTTGGAAATCTCCAAAATCCCTACCATCAACTGTATCTAACACAGCACTATAAGTAGTACCTATAAGCAGTACACACAAATCTAAGAAAGAAAGAAGGAAAGAGAAATAGAAGAGGAAATATAACTATATAAGAGAAAACATTAGTCACAAATAGTGAACAAAAACCAATGACTATTCTAGTGTTTACCGTCAACACCTTTGTAAGTGGAAAACCCGAGCTAATTCAGCATACTTTTCTAGCCACAGGTCAGGATCATTAGTACAAGTTTTTTTTCTAGGATAAATGATAAATACTATTATAAGACATAAGTTATAAGCATAAAGAGAAGGCCCAAGACTGTCATTCTTGTGTATCTCCTCTCACAGTGGTGCTTTAAGTGATACTTTCATTCACATTTTATATAACTTGTTAGCCCCAATTACTCTTAAGGTAAATATCATATGTGTCCTCATACTACTGTGAGAAGTATCAATAACACAAGAAGTTAATTGGAACTCCTTAATAGAACATGATTCATCATCCCTGATATTTTAGACATTATCAGATGGGATAGGCACTAGAAAGTAGAACAGTTTGGATACAATTAATCCACACTTGTAAATCTTTATGCTATGTATAGTATTAATTACTAACAGAATAATATCCTAAATTAGAGCTAATTAATACTATACAATCACCTACAAGTCAGTAATAACTTAAACTTCTAAATCTAACGGTCACGATTGAGAATTTAAAGGCACTCACTGGAATATGTGTTGGGAACAACTTTTATCATCTCCTGTACACATTAATTGCCTTAAATCATAAACATGCTTTCATTGCACCTTATAATAAAGTAATAAATACAAAAGCACATTAGTTGATAAAGATTTTGCTGACTATCTCCTAAATTCAACAAGATCTGTTAAAGAAAGAAGTTTGAAATTTTACTCAAGGAAAAAAGAGCATACTCAAGATAAATTCTGGTTCTTGTATTATGAACTTAAGATGTTAGAAATTTCACATATCAACAATTTGTCCATTTGAGTCTTGACACCAAACCATACCATATTAAATTAGATAGTAAGAAAAAACACACAGAAAAAGGCATAACTCCATTCCTAAAGTATCACAATATTGACTGTGTAGGAGAATTGAGATGATTTCCATATAGCCATGCAATTCAGAAGACAAGACTTCACGTTGTAGGAAAGTAAAACAAGCAATTCCCAAAAGACACTATACCTAAAGAAAAGAAACAGAAGAATGAAAAAAGGAGAATGCCTCTTCTAAAGTTAGGAAATACTGGAAGAAAAAAAAGTAATCACCTTCACACCTGGCAGAGTGATCCACTGGCAACTTATGTGTGCTATCATAAAGCCCAAAGAATGAGATAAGAAAACTATCAAATAATGTTCCTAACTCCAAATGACAGAATTTCGTCATTTTTCAACTTTTTTTCCTTTTGTATACTCAAACTCAAATTTAGTTCATGAAGAAATAGTTATAATTATTTATTAATTATAGCGGCAAACAACAATTGATGTAATAAGACTAGCAAAACTAGGTCTGGTTTTTAGGATATAGTTTTGACAAATTGCAAAGACATGAAGTTATCAAGGACACTTGATTGTAAATTAAAATAAATGCTCTTGTACGCATTATGAGTAGATAAGATATTATTTAGGAGCCTGCTTTCAACTTCTTATATATTTTCCATGGTAGTGGAAGTGATAGTAGTAGTATAGGATGATTTTATTTTATTTTTAAAAAAATGAGACGTGCATATCAGCTTAAGATATAAAATAAAGCAATTAAATAAATAAATATACTTTTCAAAATATTCTAACTCAAGTAAAAATTAATATTTACTCGATAACAATGAGTGAAACAATAATTTGATATATTTAATAAAAATATTGCGATAGAATATTATAATGCCAAGTTTTTATTTATATCCCAAATTTATCATAAAGCCCTAAATATTGAGGTAGAAAGGAAAATATGAGTTTTAGATAGAAAGAATTCAATAGAGACAACAACGACAAAATTTTTAAAATTTTAAGAATGGAATGACTTAATTTGTTTAAAAAATTCAAAGGACTAAAATCACACAAATAATCTAAATAAAAAGGATTAAAAATATAATTAAATCTATCTATATCTATCAGAAATATCTATACTGCTTGTAAAAAGAAAACAAATATCAATCCTAAATATGTATTGGATACGCCACCAATAACGTGAAAACATCTCTACATCATTTAAACAAAAGACACAACCATCACACCGCAAGCCAAACACATGAATTGTTTGGAACTTGAAAGTTCGGTATTGTGGGAGGGGGTGTAGAAAAGGACCTAGTCACTAAAATTACGAGAGTGTTTTTTTTAATCTAATTCTTCTAAGGAGAACAATTCATTTGAAATATAAAATAAATAATTTCAGTTATTGATGAAAAAGTTAACTGTTATTCACTACTAAAAAAACTAGTTTTAATATCGTTACGTTAACATCAATTCTGTCAAAATGAATGTTAACAAAAATATAGTGGCATATTCATAAATAATGTGAGTTCATTAACATCGATTTTTTGAAAAATAATATTAACATCGCTATGTTAACATCGATTTTTCATTAAATTCGATGTTATTTTTGTTATTTAAGTTTCCTCTTTTTGTGCTCACTCTCACTTTCACTCTCTCTCTGACTCCGTGGCGGTTCTCTCTCAAATATTCTCAACACTCTCGCTCTCGTGCACTCTCACTCTCAGTGGTGCGATGGCGGTTGCACTTCTCAACTCAAACTCTCAGCAGCAACAACAAGGGTGTCTACACCGGAGAGGTCACGAAAGGTTAGGTTGTTTTGTTTTGATACTTTCTTCTTGTTCTTGCTAGGTTGTTTTGTTTTGATACTTTCGTCTTGTTCTTGCACTGTCATTTCATATTTTCCATCTGTGAAATTAAGTTGCTTAGCACGTGTTTAATGAAATGTCTAACATAGGAAGTTCTGTTTTATTTGGTTCCGATGAAAATTCTTAAAATTGTGCGTGCACACATAAGATGCCAAGACATTTTTTTTGTGCTGTGTGATAACATCTTTGATAATGACAAACAATGGGTCTTATTCTTAGGTCGGCTAGCTTGTACATTCTTCGTAATCAATTTGTTCTCACGATAACTAGTTAATCAATTTACGTCATTGCCCGTCCCCAGTCCCAATTTGGTCATTGTCTTTGTATTGATTGATAATGATAATTAAAATTTATACTAAAAGAAAATAAAACTAGTTATTGAGTTATACGTGGCTATTTTCAAGTTATGAATCTACTGGTCCTAAAAGCTACTAGTTCAAATGGATCAGAGAATTGACACGGGCTTGTGTTTGATGGCATTGCTTTATTTAATTTATATTCCCCCCCCCCCCCCCCCCTCCCCTCTCCCCCGTTTTATTCTTAACAAATATATAAAGTCAGGATAAGGGTAAGTTTGAAAACCTGTCAGAGGCGTGCAAGTCTTATTATTTAAACAGTTACACTGAGCCAATTCATGTTATTCATGATGAGAGCTTAAAGCCAAGCTTTTGGAAAAAATTTGTGTTATAGTTGCCAAGTGGTCCAAAAACATTGGAGACAAAGGGGCGCAATATGAGGCTAATGAGTGGTAGGGGTAGTGGTGGTTATGGCTTATCTATATAAACTTATATATTTGGTTATATGCTTTTGCTTATTCTATTTTTTGATCATCAACATCTTATTGGTTACAAACAAACGGTTAGGTTATTATATTTTGCTGTTAGATTTATCTAGATATGAATGCAAAATATGCAATAGAAGCAACCCTATCCAGTTGATATCAGCAAGTGCTAGATGTTATGAGAACATTAGGCACAAATCTTCCCTTTTCTTTAAATCTCTCAATAGGGATAATAAAAACTATTGCTACTACTAATATTTTTAGATCAAGGACCAAGCATGCTAATACTAACCAATGTTAGTGTATTGTGCTGATGAAACATGGCACCACAATCATGAATCATGCACTACTACAATAATAACCCTTTACGACACTGATTCAACATCAGTTGATAAAAAATCGTCTTAAAAAGAAATGTGGTGGAATTTTTGTAAATAATTACAATATATTTACAATGGTTTTATTAAAACCATCTTAAAAACTATCATTTTAAGATAATTTTACGAAAAACATCTTAAAATAATTGTAATTCCACACCTATTTTTTGAAAATTGTGATTTTTCGAATATTATTACTTTTCACCCACTACGGTTTTAAACAAAATGGTCTTGTTTTACGCGTTCATTTGTTTATTATGACCCTTCGTTCCCTTGCTTCTCACTTTCAAAAAACACTTCCTCCGAACCTTTTCTCTGACTCTCACCCCCCTTTTCTTCCAAATCAGATCCTCAATGGCAGCGACGTCGCGGATGCTCTGAGACCTGCAGTTCGAGGCGTGGAAGAAGATCTGCATTGATTGCTCCAAGAAGAACCCAAGTGGGCCTCCGTCTACTACAGCATCTTCTGTGCCTCGAGTGCTCCAGGAAGAACCCGCGATGAAGGTTGTCTCTCGTAAGGGCGAAAATGACGCCGTTAACAAGGTTTATGTCTGGTTAACATTGGCGGGGTGCTGGTGTGCAGTTTCATAACTGACCTCATTGGGATTCATTCTATATTCAAGGCTTTTGTGTTCGGGTTAACGATTCCGAAGAATGGGAGCTTCGCGACGAGGTTGATGTAACTACGATTTGTGGCGGTGCGACATGGGGGCTTCTTTGTCTGGTGATATTCACGGTGTGTACTGATATCAGAAATTCACTCGTTGTGATAAACTGATATCTCACAGGCCCACTCACACACACACACACTGGTGCACTCACACAAACACAAACACACACAATTTACTGGGGCGGAAACTCTCTAATATTATTGATAATAGTCTGCCAAAGCCACACAGAGCTCTTTACATAATGTGCTATTTATAAGCACCAAAACCCTAAAACAATTCAAATTCAAATCTAAACAATATCTTCTATAATATCTTTCTATATTATCTTTATTCATATCTTATCTTTCCTCATATCTTTTTCTACCCATATCTTCTCATATATCTTTCTCATATTTAAAATTCAAACTACGTAACTAACTCTATTTAAACGTTTATCCTAACATGTACTGGCAAGATTCTAGGGACTTTCGTGGTGGCCATGTTTTGCATGATACCAGCCAGAGAATCGCTCACGCCTGGCGCGTGTGCTCATGAACACCAAAGGACTGGTTGAGCTTATAGTACTCAACATTGGCAAAGAGAAAAAGGTCACTGTTTTTTCCTCTTATATATTTAAAGCATTTATATATATATATATATATATATATATATATATATGAAATTAAAATTCAAATCTTACATAGTCATATGTATAAATTTATTTTTCCTTGTTGACCAAATCCATATTCATTATTTTTGCTTCTACGATTATCTTTGTATGCTCTCATTTCCATATATATCTAGGTAAAAAACTGAAGCACATAAAAATATAATGATTTATGATGAATATTAATTATTCCAATATAATATATATATATATATATATATATATATATATATATATATGTTTCCTATCAATTATATGCAGCTTATTGAGATAGTAAACTATCTAATTATTATGATTATTATTATTATATGCATGGTTGATGGCAGCTAAATAAAACCTCTTTCAGTCGATGCATAAAAGTATATCGAAAAGTTAAAGCAAAAGGTAGAAAGACTGAATGAAGACATAGCCTCAGCAGAACCTTCAAGTGTCCACAACCCTTTGCCTATGGTTTTTTCTTAACTGAGTAAAGTTAACAGCGTCATCTATATTCAACAACTCCAGTACATGTATGTTTGATCAAGTTCGTTGCAATATAAAAACATTGATTGGAGTGGCGTTTTTGCTGAATATGCTACTGAATATTACATATCCTTCAAGGAAGAAACCGAAAATAATATCTGTTTGTATTAATGAATATATGGTCATTTTATTGGTGGATTGCCTTTGATCCTTTCTAATAGAATATTGGATGTTATATATGGGTTTTAGATTCTTTATTCACAAACCAGTATGCGATTCAAACTGGTTGATCATGAACGTGGATCTTTGTTTTTCTCTTCATTTCTTTCTTTCTTTTTTAAATTTTGCACACAGAGTTTTGCTCTTCATTTCCACTGATTTCTATTTTGTTGTGCTTATATTTTTTTGTGTTTCTAGACAAGTGTGTCGCAGAGTACCCTGTTTGCTCTTCATTTCCTTTATTGCTGTGAGATATTATTTTTCTTTTCTTTCTCCTAGGGGACACTTAATGATGGAAGAGTTGTTGCTGTGAAACAACTATATGTGGAATCCCATCAAGGAAAGAGCCAATTAGTTCAGGTACACTCATTTTGGTCAGGATTTTGAATACATTTTGTGGGAATTTCCCTTAACTTATAGTTATATATTACATTTGTTTGTGTTGAGCATCTTAATTGAGAGCTTTGTGAATAAGCACTGGAAACAAGAGAATCACCAAACTTATTATGGAATAGAAAAGATGTTCTTTTGTGAATATATATAGAGATTTCAAGCCACACCTGCTCATGGTCTTAGTCCAGGTTGGCTTAAGCATCTTATATCTGAGCACTAAAGCCTCTTTCAATCACAGGATGAGCCCTTTTGTGTTTGTAACTTATCGGCATATAGTAGTTGTGGTTGTGATGCTCCCTTTTGCATACTTTCTAGAGATGTACATATACTTTTCTCTTCAAGAGATGGTCTGCATTTGCATGACTTTTCTTTGTGTTATCAATCTTGTAGCCTTTTAATATCTAGCATTTACATTTCTAATAATCTCATCAATTTCAGTTTGTTTGTTTCAACAATTGAATGTTATAATCCTAAAACTGTTGGATATAGGGGGAGCAATTTGAAGTTTGAAGCTTAGGACTTGGAAGAATGTTTTGAGCTTTTCACATGCCTTGAAAGAATGTAATTCAAATTGAAGTGTATGAAGAGGCCAATCTGTTGATCCTTACATTGCATGCACTTAATCATTTACATGCTTAAATATTTTCATCAAAGAATTAAAGCAATTTTTGAAAAAGAACTAAATATGCAATGTTTTTGGAAAAATGCAAAACTCACTGTTTTAATCGATTACACTACAGTTTAATCGATTATTTGCTTTGATTTTAAATCTGGAAAAGCATTGAAGAACAGTTTAATCGATTATCATTGCTTGTAATCGATTACATAGTGTCAAAAGAAAAACATGTTTCACTGCTTTAATCGATTACCATTTCTTGTAATCGATTACATAAGGTTTTTAGAAAAGTTTGTTTCACTGATTTAATCGATTACCATTTCCTGTAATGGATTACACAAGGCTTTTCAGAAATACATGGTTTACTGCTTTAATCGATTACAGCTCGTTTTAATCGATTATTTTGTTCATTGTTCAAACCCACAAATCAGTATGAACACTTTAATCGATTAAGTGACAATTTAATCGATTACACAAGGGTTTTTAATCAATTATTTGGCGCGTTTAATCGATTACAATTAGTTTCAAAAGTCTGTTATAAATAGAAGTGAGACTTGGCTTGAGATTTAACTTGAATACTTCGAATTTTCTGAATACACACAAGTCTTCACAAAGTTAGAAAGTGATTTTCTAGGTTAACTAACTTCTTGCCCCACTCTTTAATCTTTATGGGTATTGAGTGATTTCTTGAACAAGAGTTTTCAACGAAGAATAGGAGAGCATGTTCTAAAATTCACTTTGTTCATTCAACTCTGATTGGTAACACACATGCATTCATTTTCATTGGATCATCAGGTTGTTTCTCTTCATTCTCTTTGGGTGTAAATTTGTTTTTGCAATTTTTTTGTTATTTGGTGCTGTTGTAAATTGTTCTTTGAAGCTTGTACTAGAGTAGTGTTCTCTAGGGAAGAACAGAGTAGTGTTTTCTGGTTCTTGTTCACTAGAAGTCTAATAGGGTTTTAGATTTCTTTTCTTTATCTTTTGTAATAGAGCTTGTAAGTGTAACACCCCAATATTTTTATATTTTGAAACAGTACTTCAGACTGGTTAGAAATTATATTTTGATAAATTAGGATTTTAGAAATTTATTTTGAGATAAGGTTTAATTCAAGCTAATCAAATTATTAAAAAATTGTATGAAAAGAATGAGAATAACCCTAGGAGTTTTCTTTTAATTTTGGGCTAAAGAAGTTTATTTATTGAAATAATTTAGTAATTCTATGAATTAAATTAACAACAAGAAAATGGAATAAGTGAATTCAAGAAAATATGGTAGCTTGAACAAAGAATGGTCGTCTGGTTATGAGGGAAGGAATATGAAAAAATCAAGTGGATAAGAATCATTTAATGATATTAGGTAAAAATGAAATTGCTAGAATACAAAGATAATTAAAGCATAAGGTAAGAATAAAAACTACAATGCCATATATATCATAAGCCACGGTTGGATGCAAGAATTAATCAACCAAGGACAACAAAAGGGAGGGCCACGTGAAAACAAGGAAACAAGGGTGAACTTAGTCAAGCAAGCAACCAATAGCAAACAACTAAAGAAAAGGCAAGTCAATAATTAGGAGACAAGGAGAATAAGCCATTAATGGAAAGGAATCTAAGTACAACTTATTCAATGGAGAGTAAGCCACGGTGGAAGCCAAAAAATTGAAGGAATTAGTTGCACAAAATTGAAGTAAAACCGTGGAAGTAGAGCAAACCAATAGTAGAAAGCTATTAAAATATAGAAAAATCTAAGCTTCCTTTGATTGGATGGTTCAAAGAGTGGAAAAGTCCATCCTAATTTCTATTGGTTCTTCACAAGACTTTGAATTGGTCAAGAATGCTAAGGAGAAGCAAGAAGCTACGGATGACACCCTCCAAATGAAGAGAGCACGTGAAGTAGAAGGCAAGAAGAGTAAATGCTTTGTGTACTTGAAAGCTTGCTTGGAGGAAGACTATTGGTTCACCAATTAAAGAAGACCATATGTAGATAAGCATGTATTATTATAGAATGACATAAGCTTAGGAGTATAAAAAGAAAATGGACCGATGCATGAGAGAAGAAAAAGCTACGGATGTTTCACAAATTCAATAACTAAGTGGCCTAGCTTAGTCCTTTTCAAAACAAACATTCTCACCTTTTTTCTAAACTAATAAAACCGTACCACCCAAGGACCCTCTTGATTTCCAAACTTTCACTTTCCATATCCTTTTCAAACTCCATAAAAAATCAAAATTATAACAACCATCTTGGAGGAGGAGGATCACGTGTGGAGAAGCAAGGATTTCAAGGCCAAGGTAGATTAAATATCCAAAGCAAAGGTGAGGGAAGTTTTGATAGATTAAATTTAAGCATATGCAAAAATTATTATTAGATGGTTTAAAGAAGAGTTAAGGAATTAAGAAGTCATGGAAGAATAATTAATAAAAGGATTATGATGGTAATCTTAGTAGAAATAAACTTACAAGGTCCTAAAGATTAGTTTTTGGATTTAGTTTATAATTTGAATTTAGTTTATATTTTGGATTTATTTTATACTTCGGATTTAGTTTATATTTCATGAATTCTTTTGATTTTGGGATACTATATATAATGTTTATATAAATTACTATATACTGTTTATATTTCATGCATTAATTTGAATAGAAAATACATGTTCTTTAAGTAAGTTTACTTGAAATATTTCTTTAAAACTTATGTTATTTATGTTTCTATGTTGTTGATTAATTATGGATTATATAATTTACTCTGTTATTAATAAAAGATTTATAAAGAAATTGAATAAGAAGAATAGTATGAAATAATTTGAATCTGAGACTGTGATCCTGTGATATTGTAGTAAGACTGTGATGATAACCGTGATGTTGTGATGAGACGGAGATAATGATTTGTGATGATGGAACATAATTGGAGAAGAGAACTATGTGATGATATTGATTTTGAGAATTCTGTGATGATGCTTGAGTTGAGAATTTGAAATGAAGGTGATGAGAAAAGAATTAAAAGATGAAAAATAAATCATTGTGCATCTTCATGTGCATCTACCCGGTGGGGTAGAATTTGAGACGATGAGACGATCCTCGTAAAGAGGTGTATGTGTCAGATAACTAAACTGAGTGCCATACGTGTTTTAAACTTGGGGGTAGTTGAGACAGTGGGGACCACACCACCATGATGATCACATGGATGGGAGTGATACTCCTACGCGACACTGGGCTACCCTGACGGGATGGATAAGTTCGTTCCACTGAGGGAGGGTGGGGTTATCTGACAGTGGCCACAATTATTGAGATGTTGTGAAAATGAGATCTCAGTCATGCATCATATAATAAGATGAGCATGCATTTTCTTAAGTATTATGTGTGAAAAAGAAATGATTTAATTCAGGTGTAGAGAAAAAATATGATTAACGTTTAATCACTGTTATAAAATATTCTCTGTATTTTATCTAACTAGTTACATACATTTAATATTGGTGTATATATTTGAATTTTGTTTATCATGACTTACCCTCTTTTGTGTCTTGTGGTTGACACTTGTGATGACCCCAAATTAATTGGGCGAGCAGAGGAACAGTGAAATGAATGGTGTTGTACTAGAAGATGTAGCTGTTGCGATTCTCTACTTGTGCTGATCTGTATTTAGTTCTGTATTATGGACTATTTATGGGGATTGTGGATTTGTAATGGACTACTTAATAGGTACATGTGGTATATATGTGCGTGGATGGATGTTATGAATTATGTTAGGTATTTACGCGTAAACTTTTATTTATAGAAAAACTGTTTTTAAAAATTTAACCAATCTAATTTGAATTGTTGTTATCATTATTACTAATATTTTCGGAAATATTTAAAAAAAAAAAAATTTAGTTATAAATTAAGAATTAAAAAGCGGTTATTGCATTTTCAACTAAAATAAATACGTAATAGAAGCGGTCGTTTCAGTAAGAACTGAAATTTATAATATTGGAACTCTAATTTAGTGTTGATTAGAAGAAACTGGATGTAGCTTCTATTAAGAAGTGAACCAATATAAATTCTTGTGTTAATTTTCTATTCCTTAGTCTCTATTAGTCATCTTGTTCATTTGTTCTTAGTATTTTTATCATTACTCAACAAGTTCTATTTTGAGCTATTGATTTCTTAAGCTGAGTGGTTTGATTGATTAAAAGTATTCTTGGTTTAAAAGTGATTAAGATCCTTACTCTGATTTTGTAAAAAAAAATTAAAAGACCAAGTTTTAACCAATTCACTCCCCTCCCTCTTGGTTATTGTGGGTATTCCTATTGTTTTCAAAAACATGGTCATGTAGCTAACAATTCATGTTTTCTTGCAGAAAAGCAAGACCACACTTGACATTTGATCCCTAGTAATCCATCAATATGTGTAGAACAGTGCCGAGTGATATATATTCTATGCATTAATTCTAACTTGGCAAAAAATAATATCTACCCCATTTAGAAGGTTTTGAATTTTTATTATTAGTTATATTCAAAAAATCAATTTCACCTTTTGATAGAGCATCTTTTTTCCTGGTTGAATATGATCATTTAATGGACAAAAGCTAACTGGGCAAAGTTGGCACTCAGAGTAATAGTTTACTGATGACCACACTTCATGGGTCACACTCATTCACAGTCACAATACCTGTATATATATGATAACCTTACAATTTTAAATAAGCTATTGTAAAAATTGTAAATAATTTCAGAAAAATACAACTGAAATATTGGTGATAAAGTGGAGCACTATATATAAATGCATAGTATTGTAGCCAATTGAAGCAGCATATGGCATTTTGAAACCACTGAGATTGAGTCAATTGCACTATTTATGTTCAAAGGTCATGGATTATTCTTACTGCCACTTGTATAATCCTTTTGTCTATTTATATATATGCCACTCCAATCTTAAAGTTGCTTGGCCAAGATGAAGGAATAGCTAATCTTGTTGGCAGATATTCTATTCAAGTAATTCCACACATGTTTTCCTTTGCTTTCATAGTTTTTCCCACCCTCGGATTTCTTTAGGCCTAGAGCAAGGTTAAAGTTATTATGTGCATAGCATTTGTTGTTTTGCTTATACAAAATGGGTTGCTTCACATCTTCATAAATATATTTGGTTGGGGTATAACCGGCTTGACCATGGTGAGTGATATTATAGGGTGGTTGTATGTTGTGGCTTTGGTTGTCTATACCATTAGTTGGTGCAAAGAAGAATGGAGTGGATTTTCTTGGATGGCATTTAGGGATTTATTTGTTGGCCTTTGCTAAGTTAAGTCTTCAATCATCTCTAATGGGTTGCTTAGAGCAATGGTATATGACATGCATTATGCTATATTTTTGGTTTTCCTCATTTATTTACTTTTGTATTTTTAGCTTCACCGTTCAGGGTTGGCACTTCATGCTGCTCCTTAGAATAAGTACGACTATAAGGTGAGTGACTATAAAATGTTAAAATATATTTATAATCCCCAATATTTAATTTTGCGTTTTATTTTTGATAATTTTTTTCTTTACATTGAATTCTAATAAAACAATAATTTTGATTGGATCCTTGATACTTTTTTTTTAGTTTCTGATAAATTAATAAATTATGTTTGTTCCTTAATATTTTTTTTTCCATTTGATATTAGTTTTTTTAAAGGAACCAATAACAAATAAAAATATTTATTAGGTAGAAAAACATAAAAATCACTAATTTATCAATGATTAAAAAATTATAAAGAACCAAAAATATTTATTTTAATGAACGAAAAAAATTATTAAAAAATAAAAAAATTTGAATATTTATTAAGGATCATAAATATATTTTAATCTAAAATAAAAAAAAATACAGGACGAAAACAGTTTTAGGTTAATGGAAACTTTCTGATTTAAGACTACAATTCTGGTGCAATATTATGTCAATAAATACACTATTATTGATTAATTTAAGGAAAATAAATGTTGGAGGTTGATAATATATTTTTGGTTTAATATGTTTACAGTGTCTATAAATATGGCAAATTTTAATTTTACTTTATCTTTTTTGTTAATTTTAATTTTTATAAATTTAAAGTTTAGTTTTTTTATACCATGTGACATGCATTTAAATAGACCATATTACTTGTAATCTCATAATGGTTACTGACATTTATCTAAATACATGTTACACATTAGCAAACTGTTACACAACTGATCATGGACCTTGCCTGAGCCTGAGCCATCATATTTTTTTTAAGTTTAGCGTCTTAAGAATACAGCAGGACATTATGTTTTTCTTGGAGTAGGAGAATGCGAGGTTGGCAATGGAAAAATGCCTGTTGCATTTATTGTCTCTTGATGTGTGATTGTTTATTTTGTGTCTGGTTATATTATGCTTCTTATTTTGTGTCTGCTTATTTTGTTTTTTGGCTTCTTCTAGGATGATGCCTTTTTTATTCATTTATTTCTATAGCCTAATATTTAATCACTTTTATTGTGTATACTCTTTATTAAAAAAATTATTTTAGGTGAACAATGTTAAAAGCCACTTACTACGGCATTGTGTTCTTGCTTTTAACTTGCTATCATTTGAGGTATGATGTTCTCTTCATTCTTAAGATGGTTTAAATTGATCATTGTTTGAATATTTATATGATCATTATCCATGTCAAAAAAAAGTGGGGGAAGGTGAAGTTGTCTTGATGATGAGCATGTTGCTATTAGTTTAATATTCAATTTGGAGTCTCTGGTTAATTTTGAGTCTATAGAGTAAGTTTCTTCTTGTAGCTGCTGATGATTTACAAATGGATGCACCGGAAAAATCCCATCCAATTGAGGTAAGAAGTTGTCAGTTTTTATATCTTGTATGGTTCACTTTTTTCTCTCTTGCTTATTAGCTTACCTCTTATATCCCTCTTAAAAGAAATAGGAAGTAACATTAGTGTAATTGTAAAGCATAATTGGACCAACCAATTGATTGATATAATTTACTCCTTATTGGCATATTTTTAGGTAGAAATTCCCCATGCACACTCAGTTATTGAAATTTTGGAAATTTCCCATGCTATGTATGTACTCTTCTTACTTCTTACTCTCATTTTTTATATGGGTAAATATTATTTTATTACTTTTTGTTAGAGAATCTCACTTGAGTTATGGTTTATTTCTTCCATTTTGTAATTTTATTCTAGTTCTTTAAACCTATATCTAATTTTTCTTTCGTTTATCTTTAATTATGCAATTTGTTTTTAAAAAAAATGATATTTTAAGACGATTCTTTGAAAAACCGTCTTAGAATGGGGTTTTTGAAAAAATCGTCTTAGAATTTTGTAGTTTTAATTTTTTTTTTTAAAAATGCGTTCTAAGACGATTCTTTGAAAAAACTTTCTTAAAATTCTCCCTTTTTTATTTTTATTATTTTTAAAATTCTAAGACGGTTCTTCAAATAACCGTCTTAGAATGTATATATTCTAAGATGCATTCTAAGACGGTTTCTCAAAGAACCGTCTTAGAATTTAGTGTTTTTTAATTTTTTTATTTTAAAAAATACATTCTAAGATGGTTATTGAAAGAATCGACCTAAAAATTGACATACGAAGATGGTTTTGAAAATCGTCGTGGAAAGTGTTGATTTTCCACAACGTTGGCTACGAAGACGGTTCAAGAACCGACGTTGAATGACTAAAATAATCATCGTAAAAGACCTGTTTTGTAGTAGTGATGGTACTATTTTCAATGTTTAGATTATGTGTTAAGTCATGATCATTGTATTATTAAGCTTGTTATGATCATGCACCGAAATAAATTTAGTGCGTTGTGGTAAAGAGATATAATTATTTTTATAACTTACCTAAAAATATGTTGCTTGTATAATAAAATTTCAATTACAACTTAATTATAATTCAAATCATATACATTTCAGAATTAGAATTGCCTTACAAACTTAAATATATAATATAAAATTAAATATGATTTGCCTATATATAAAAGAATACAAACATTGAGACACAACAGTAGTTCACTTTAACTTTTTTTTCTACGGTAATGAAAATAAAAAGGTTCATGATTTAAAAGATAAACTATGTGAAAAATTATAATAATTTATTTATTATATACCAAGTTCAAAATTTTAAGAGCTAAAAACTGAATTTCTTCTTGTAGAAAATAAAGAATTTATTAAAGTAGAACCACAAAAATCATGAAGGAAGGCAACCATTAAGAATATTTTTCACTTCATAAATGATGGAAAAAAGGTATCTTGTTGTTTGGTTTAAATTAGCAAGGAATTATTCCAACAGAGAATGACAAGCAAAGAACCCAATAACAAGTTTGACATCATTTGTTTTTCCCATGAAAAATTGTCATAGTAGTCTATCATTTTTTTTTTCAAATAGAATCTGTTTCTTAATGGTAAATTAGAAGAGTACCAATTTTTCAGTTAGCTTATGTTGTAATTAATATTTTTTTTTAAATTGACTATTCTTGCTGCATTCGTTAGATAATGTATATATATTAATGTTCAATGTTGAATGTAACTTGTAGGCACTTTTACTTTTCCTGTTAGCATCGGCATCACGATATTCATTGTTGGAGATTTCACATAGATCATCAACAAAGGTACGAATATCTTTCATACTTTTTTTAGACTCTTGTCTTACGATTTCTTTTATGATTTGTTTTATGTGATTATTGATTATTGCTTTATATGTAACTTATGTTCATTATGATTGAACCTAAGTTTCCCGTTTGAGATTCAATACAAGGATTCTTATAGACAATTTAAATTAATCATTGTATTGATTCTTGAATTGTTTGTTTTGACAGTTTGGGAAAAGTCATTTTTTTATAGTAGATTCATATGAATAAGTTGAGTTTCTTTTCTTAAATTTGATGAAATTTTGATACAATGCATTTCACTTTGTTCTCCAAGTGCATACTTGATTGTGGTGGAATTTATCTCACCGCTTTCATGTCGTGTACTTGAAGATAAATGCAAAATGCTGTCGAAATTTCATCAAATTTAAGAAAAGAGACTTAACCTTTACTTATGAATCTACTATAAAAAAAATGTCTTCCGTGAATGGTATAGGGCCACACCTTTAAATGAAAAAAGTGAGGTTTTCATGCAAGGAATAACTTTGTCAATATCACAGAATTATTAATTAGATGGATTGAAGTTGGATAAATGCAAGTTGCATCAGCCTTGAGTATGAGGAAGGCATTGAACAGTTCTTGCAATTTGCCTCTGAAAGAAGTCAACCGGATGAGGACGAAAAATATTTTTGTCCTTGTATAAAGTGTTTGAATGAGTAACGACAAGCACTAGACGACATGCAAGAACATCTTTGTGATGGGATTAAGAAGAATTATACGACATGAATATGACATGGTGAATTGACAGACATGCAGAAGGGGTCCCAAACTGAAACAGATGATGTAGACATGGGAGATCGATTAGAGGATATGATTTGTGATCTCGGACAAGAGTATTTTCAGCAAGCACATGCCCCTATGTATGATACATTGGAAAGTGATTCAAAGAAGCCTTTGTATCCGGGATGCAAGAAGTCTTTGACGCTATTGTCAGGGATGTTAACTCTGGTTAATGTCAAGCTTAGATATGGGTGGAGTGACAAAAGCTTCACTTCACTGCTTCAGGTAGTTCAGGATACTTCTAGATGAAAACACGTTGCCAAAAAGTTACTATCAGGTGAAGAAGATACTATGTTCGATGGGTATGGAGTATCAGAAAATTCATGTCCGCCCTAATGATTGCATACTATACAGAAATGAATTTGAATAAAATCATAAATGCCCAAGGTGTGGGGTATCACGGTACAAAGTGAAGGACGATGACGATTGTAGCAGTGATGAAAGCACAAAGAAAGGCCTACCAACGAGGGTGTTGTGGTATCTTCCGATCATTCCAAGGTTTAAGCGTCTATTTGCTAATGGAGATGATTCAAAAGACCTGACATGGCATGCAGATGAGAGAAACTGTGATGGAATGCTCTATCATCTGGCTGATTCCTCCTAATGGAAGAAGATTAATCGTTTGTATCTGGATTTTGGCAACAAGGCAAGAAATCTTAGGCTTGGACTAGCCACTGATGGAATGAATCTCTATGGCAGTTTAAGCACTCAGTATAGTTTGTGGCCTGTTTTGCTAGTCATTTACAACTTGCCTCCTTGGTTGTGCATGAAGCAAAAATACATGTTGTTTATGATGATATCGGGTCCAAGACAGCCAGGAAATGATATTGATGTTTATCTCAATCCCTTGATTGAAGACTTGACAAACTTGTGGGACAAGGGGTTTGACGTGTTTGATGGGTATCGAAATGAGACATTCAAGTTACGTGCAATGCTATTTTGTACCATTAATGATTTTCCAACATACGGGAATTTGAGTGGATACAATGTTAAGGGCCATCGTGCATGCCCTATATGTGAACAAGACACCAGCTACGTATAACTTAAACATGGAAGAAAAAAAATTTACACTCACCATCGATGTTTTCTGAAACCTTATCACCCTTACCGGCAATGAAAAAAGCTTTTAATGGAAGTTAAGAGCATGAAAGTTCGCCAATACCGTTAACTGATCAGCAAGTTCTTCAGCGGGTTGAGGACATCAATACTACATTTGGTAAGACCCCAAAGAAGTTAAAAAGTAAAACTTGCATAGAGAAGAAGAGATCGTTATTCTTTGATCTTCCATACTGGTTCAATCTAGATGTTAGACATTGTATTGATTTTATGCATGTGGAGAAAAACGTGTGTGATAGTCTCATTGGTACGCTTCTTAACATTCAAGACAAGACAAAGGATGATTTGAATACTCATCAAGATCTAGCTGAGATGGGTATACGTGACCAATTACATCCAAAGTCTGATGGTAAGAAAACATACTTGCCTCCAACATGTCACACTTTGTCAAAAAAGGAGAAGACAAGTTTTTGTTAGTGTTTACGTCGTGTCAAAGTGCCACAGAGATACTCTTCAAATATTAAGAGCCTTGTGAAGCTGAAAGATCTAAAACTAGTTGGCTTAAAGTCTCATGATTGCTATGTCTTAATGCATAGCTTTTAGTCGTAGTGATTTGAGACATTTTTCCCAACAAAGTGAGGCGCATGTCATAACTCGCCTGTGCTTTTTCTTCAATGCCAACTGTAGCAAAGTCATTGACCCTGTAAAGTTAGATGACTTGGAAGACGAGGCTGCAATTATCTTGTGTCAGTTGGAGATGTATTTTCCTCCTTCACTTTATTTACAGTGGATGTACCTGGTTGAGCAACACATGAAGATCTTAAAAGGGGATAGAAAGAATCTACACCGTCCTTAAGCATCCATTGTCGAAAGGTACATTGCAGAAGAAGCTATTAAATTTTGTTTAGAGTGCATTGAAAAGGAAAAATCTGATGGGCTTACCGAGTCTCGACATGCTGAGAGAGTGGGAGGTAAGGGTTCACGAGGACTGCATGTCATAAATCTTGGTCTAGAGGAATAGCAACAAGCTCATTTATATATACTAAACAACAGTAATGAAGTCCTACCATCCATAGTTCGTCACGAAGCCTTAGTGAAGGAAAGTAACCCAAAAATGACCAAGAATAGGTTGTTGAAAGAGCATAGCAAGACTTTCCTATAGTGGTTTAAAGACACAATTTTTGGTGACGACAATGCCTCTGAAACATTAAGGAAGTTAGCAAATGGGCCTAAAATAAATGTTATAAGTTGGTAGGGATACAATATCAACAAGTATTCGTACTACACCAAAGATCAAGATGACAAGAGTACAATGCAAAACAGCGGGGTTAGTCTTAGGGCTGAATCCTAGCACTTTGCTATTGTGTATGACCACAACCCCTGTCTGGTGTCCATCCCTTACTTTGGAGTCATTGATGAAATCTGAAAGCTTAATTATGTTAAATTCATTATGTGTGTTTTCAAATGTAAGTGGGTTGGTTCCAATATCAGTGTGCGAACCAATGATTTAGATTTACTTTGGTAGATCTTAAGAAGCTAGCTTATCAAAATAAGCCTTTCATCATGGTAGAACAAGCTAAACAAGTATTTTATGTTCAAGATCCTTGTGATGAAAGGTGGTCAGTGGTTCTATATGGAAAAATAATTGGTATTAATCTTGAAGATGATGATTTAACCCTTGATACTGGTTTCTATCCTTTGTTGAGACAAATGCCTAATGTCGATAAAGAAGAAGAAGTTGACGACGTCTATGCAAATTGTAATGATCATGATGAAGAAGAATTAATTAACATTGTTTAATGTAATCGCTTTATATATTAACTTTTTTCCACATTTACAAATTCAAAACTTACTATGTTTGTTATTTGACTTTAATTAATGTTGTTTTTTACAGGAACATGACTACACCACCAAGCTCTCCTCTTCTTCCTGAGTCAGTACCTTCGCCATCTACATCGAAGAAGACTAGAAAAGCAACACGACTGAGATCATTGGCTACCAGACCCGTCGGTATCGGGAGACCAGTGGTTCATGTGGATACTGCCACTGGGAAGGCTGATGGTCCCCACAAAAAGAAATTAAGGACGTATTTGGGGATCATCGCTCGGAACAAGGTGGATGTTACCGTTAGTAACTGGAAAGAAGTTTTTGTCGCTCAGAAGGATTTGATTTGGGAGGACATTCAGGTATTTAAAATAAATGTTGAATGTTATTATAATTGGTAGAGTTAAATATCGTAAAATGTTGAATGTTATTGATTAACTATTAATTGTACTTATTGTGTTGCAGGCTGAATTTGATATACCAGAAGCATCCAACCAAAGGACGAAGAAGAAAATCATTCAAACGGTAGGAGAGCGATGAAGGCAGTTTAAGTCAGATTTGACCTCTAAATGGGCTCTGGCACAAGACAAGGAGGAGGAGGATGACACTATCTTGAGAAGTACGATATTAGCAAAGAAAAGTGGATGCAATTTTGTGAGAGTCGTAGAGACCCTTCATGGAAGGTTAGTGGACTTCAATTGTTTGTGAATAAAACAGTTTAAGTTGTATTTTTTTGAAGTGTTTTTAGTTGACAATTTTTTGTGTAATTGTAACAGGATGTCAGAAATAAGGGTTATGATTTATTAGAACAAAAGTTAATGGAGGAAAAATAGAAGAAACGATTGGAGGAAGCAGTCCAATCTGGGATCTGAAAACAATATGAATACACTTAAATACCAAGAGAGGGTGAATTGGTATAATCTTGACCTTTTAATATTCTTTATGAAATCAGGGTTTAAGGATTTTTATCACTTTTAAAACCAATAAGACTTTAATTCAATCAAACCACTCAGTCCAAGATTCCAATGACAAAAACCTGTACTTGTTGAGTAATGAAGAAATCACAATTATCAAGAGATCAAGATAGCAAGAAGAGATAGAACAATATGGATCAACACAAGCACATATACTGGTTCACTTCTCAAGATAAGCTACATTCAGTTCTTCTAATCAAACTAGATTAGAGTTCCACTAATTCAAATGTGTTTTTTACAAGCAATTACAAGTGATCTTCTTTATCAACTCTAGACAAAGAATCAGAATTATAACACCCTATTAGAAATCAAATCACATAGACTCTGAGAACCCTACTCAGATCTTTCCCTAGAGAACACTACTCTAAAAAGCTTGAAAGAACCTTTTTGAACTCAGTCTTACTAAAGAAATTTGAAACACAACAATCTATAAGAAAGATTCAAGAGTGACACAACCTGTGATCCTCAATGGATGAATGAATGCACGAATGTAGTTACCAATCAAATCCAGATTGCAAGAATGTTAAAGCACAAAATCAACTCTCTTGAACTTATTTTCTAATCTTGTCTTGACTCATCTTCAACAATGAAGCAAAATGATCATTTCATTTTAAGCAAGAAATCTATTACTCAGAAAATTGTTTCTTGGACCTATGAGAGCTTAGCTTGTGTTGGGTTTTTCATATTCTCTGATAGAATGAAGTATATGATGTATATCAAATGGCAGACCCAAGCAGCTTTAAATAAAAAATAGTTTGAATAGACTGTAATTGATTAAAACTTATGTGGAATCGATTATTTTATGATATGTAATCGATTATTAATCCAAGTAATCAATTAAAATGTTCTTGAGACCATCTGGAAAATTTTCATGAACAAAGTAATCGATTATTCCGTGAAGTAATCGATTAAAGCAGTCAGTCTCAATAATGCAACAAGCCTTGGTGATTGATTACAGATTGTGGTAATCGATTAAAGCAGTCATGTGCAATTTTCAGAATAAGCCTAGGTAATCGATTACAGATTGTGGTAATCGATTAAGACAGAGTGGCATATTTAGAAATGTCTTGTGTAATCGATTACATTAAAGTAGTAGTCGATTAAAGCAAATAGTCATGATTTTTATTTTGTACTATGTAATCGATTACGATTAGCTTGTAATCGATTAAAGTGTTCTACATGGCTTTTCCAGAAATTAAATAGAAGCTGGTAATCGATTATATCCTTGTGTAATCGATTAAAGCATTGTAAATTGAATTTTTCAAAAACTAAGCCATGGAATGTTTCTTTTCAAATGCAAACATAAAACCTTAAGTTCTTTTCTTTAAAACATGTATGCATGAATATGTTTATGCTTTATGCAATGCAAGGATCACAAGATAAGCCTCTTAAACCATTTTACACATTACAAATGCCTTCAATTGAATAGCATGTAAAAAGCTAAAATCTTCAAGTGAAAAGGGCTTCATCCTTGATCTTCTTCTTCAGCCCCCCCTATATCCAACAGGAGCATGGAAACAATTGTTCATCCTCCATCTCCTATTAGATGACATGTGAAGTGAAAGATGGTTCGCACAAAAAAATCAGGAGAAATAAAATATGAGGCGACACGTGAGATTGTAGAAAGGATTGTAAGTTAATTTTTTTTTTTTTGTTTCAATGGTCATTAATTATAAAAACAACAAAAAATTTTATAACTCATGTAGTATTTATGTTGATTGTAGGATACCCTGGAAGAGCAATCAACACAGGGTAGCTTTGTCACTAGTAGATGTCAGGATGTACTGACTGCTGCCATTGGACGACCAGAGCACTCAGGGCGTGTTCATGCTACTGGAGCTGATGTGCCGATCAAACAATACTTCAGACCGGTTTCAACAAGCTCTCGCACATCTATGTCCATGAATCCAGAAGACTTGGCTCAACTGAAACAAAATATTAGGGAAGAGTTGGATCAGTAGATCACTAAAAAAGTGACTCAACAACTCATGTTGTCCTTCAGCCATATGCAGTTCCAGATGCAATCTCAAGGATTCATACCGCCTACCGAGGTTAAGGTTGGTCCTTCTAGTGCTTGTGTCAACACGAAGGAAAGTCGTGTCAATCCCTCGGGGCAAGACCCAGATACAAGTGCATCAGACAAGCATGGGTTGTATGTTGATGACAATCCTCTCCACCTGGTTGCCCTTGGAAGACTTTATGAGGGATCGACAACCGTGCACAATGTTTCTTTGACCAATGATCAGGTGAAGGTGAGTGTTGAGGAAGTTGGAGATACTGTGATGTATTCCTTGTATGATTTGATTAATTTATTAATTAGGATTAGTTGAAATGTTATGTGAATTATCCATGTGCCATTGCTTGGTTTAAATGTCAAATATGTAGAGCTTGTTCGAGCTACGTTGTAATTGAGTGATTCCGAGTTTGACCCAAAAACCTATTTTAGTAAAATAATCATTTTGAATTAGTTAACCATTGGATCATCTTAAAATTTTAAAGATAGGTTCCTAACCCATATATATAACTTTTAACCGTTAAGATTGTTAAAATAATGTCTGGAACATGAAAAATTAATTTTTCATTGAAGCAAAAAATTCTAGAATCTGGTCAGCTCGCCCAGGCGAATTTAGCAGGCACTTTTGCTCGCCTAGGCGAGTGGAGGAAGTTCTGAATACATATTTAAGCTTCCAAGTCATGAAAATAGAGGTTTTTTCCTCCTACAAACCTTCCCCAACCTCCTACCATCACCCTCCACCACCCAAGACCATTGGAGACCACCACAGACCGCCATTGCTTGCCACGAGACCACCGCAGGGAGAGGAACCCTTTAATCGGAGCGGAATCTTCGAAACTCTTCTCGAAATTTTGGTAGATAACGGAGCTCCCAATCCTCCTTTATTGGTTTCCTTGAGGTAATCTTGGTTTCTTTTGCCTTCTTCTAGCTAGTTTAAGCTTCTCTTAGTGTCTCTTGTGTTTTGGGTACCGTTGTTGGGAGTTTTACACTTCCTTTGAAAAACCCTTTGAAAATGAGATGTTGTAAAAGTCTCCTTTTTATGAAACTGATATCATTTTTGTGATCCTTGTTGAACCCTGGTCACATTGGTGTGATCAGAATTTCAAAATGATGTCT
>CM023944.1:24458619-24507778 GCA_013407115.1 Glycine latifolia | reverse complement strand
AAGAGACACTAAGAGAAGCTTAAACTAGCTTCTCTTAGTGTCTCTTGTGTTTTGGGTACCGTTGTTGGGAGTTTTACACTTCCTTTGAAAAACCCTTTGAAAATGAGATGTTGTAAAAGTCTCCTTTTTATGAAACTGATATCATTTTTGTGATCCTTGTTGAACCCTGGTCACATTGGTGTGATCAGAATTTCAAAATGATGTCTTTTAAAATTTGAGTGGGTATTTGACCCCGAATGCTAACGTTAGCCTTGTTTTTGAAATATATACTAAATTATCTTCAATTTGGTATATAGAGCTCTGCGTTTGGGCCAAAGCACGTGAACTTTAGAGATCCCAAAACAACGTTTCAAGGAGCTAATGGAAAGACATAGATAAGTAAGGGGAGTTTATTATGTTAGTAATAGTTTAGATGCCATAGTTGGGGGCCAGGGAGTCCAACTATGAAGATATCTGTCTGTCCCTTCTATGTGTTGGTTTTCAAGAAAAACTATGTTTTTAACTAATGGGATTCGATGTATTTATGATTGATGTATGTTTGTTCTTGTGTGTGCTCGTTTTCAAGAAAAACTGGTTTTAACTAATGGGATGCGATGAATTGGCTTGTTGATAGATAAAATTGTGAATGATATTATTATTGTAATGATTGGATTTTTGGGGAAAGCCTTAATTATAGAGAAGACTCTGCCCAAATTTTTATAATATGTTTTCCTATTTAATTCTTTATTAATTTTTAAACGGGCATAAAAGTGTGTTTTATATATTGTAGTCCTCCTCTTTGATTTAGAATTTTCCTAAAAATATCAGTCTTGTGATATGGTGAATTGTGAATGTATGAAATTTGGGTTGTCTGAAGACCTGAGGAATGTGAATCTCAGGCATATGTATTATGTATAGATGTGAAATGTGATTGCTTGTGATGTCGTTGATGATATTGAAATTGAGATGCTATTGAGGTAGTCGATGATGTTCAAATGAGATGATATTGATATGCATGATGATGATATTGCGATGAAATGATGTTGAGGTTGATAATGACATTGATGAGAGATAATGTTGATGTGAACAATGTTATTGTGTATGGATATACATGGATACCCATGGGGGGTGTATGACGGGTTACCCTTGCAAGGAAGGATTTGTTCCTAGCCAAGTCATACATTGATGGTGATCATGGTTGTAGGCTGTGTATGTACACGTGGGATGCAATGACTGATTGGTTACCCTCGCGGGGATGGATTTGTTCCTAGCCACGGTCAGTGCATCGGTGAGCCCACATTGGTGTGTTACGTATGTACATGGGGGGTGCATGACGGGTTACCCTTGCGAGGAAGGATTTGTTCCTAGCCTGGTCATGCATTTGTTGTACCGTGTTTGTTGGTTTTATATAATAAACTCTGAATAAACTCACCCTTGCATTTGTTGTACCGTGTAGTTTGTACCTGTGATGATCGTGAACTTTCATTTGTGTGAGCAGATGAGCAGTAGTAGGTGACCTTGGAGGGAGATATTCTTTTTGGGTGGAGCCGTCAAGCCAACATGATGACGTTGGATTTCTTTTTGGAGAAAGAGTTGTGTTTTGTTAATCAACTATTTCTTAGTTAGTTCTTTGGTTGTGTTAAATATGTAATTTCATGTGCATATGCATGTAAAACTAAAGGAAGTTCTAACATATGGATGACATGTATTGATTTAATATATATATATATATATATATGTACATATGTGTTTAATTATGTAATTGTATTATCGCGAAAAATTTACCATCATTTTTGTAATCAAATTAATGGAGTTTTTATTAAAATTGAGATTTGTACAATTAAGAGTTAGTGATATCGTAGCGACGAGGCAGGTGGTTACAATGCTCGCGTCCTTGTTATCACTAAAGAGATCTAATTAATGAGGCAGACTCTTAACACCTACCTTGCTTGGCCGATACATCTTGTACAGACTATTTTGAAAAAAAGTATTTCCTTTTTGTTGTGTTTATTATCATTCAAAATGGATTTGTTACATATAAAGTGTTATTCTCATTGACTTGTGTTTATTAACTATGTAGGATAAACAGAGAGTTGAGGGACCAACGAAGCCTGTACATAAGACAGAATCTGATGACGATCCCCTATACCAGATCGCATTGACCATCCCCCAGCTTTTCCTCAGGCCCATGCAAGTGTCATGGGAAACTACTTTGTTTGGGGTGTATAATGACCACTTTCCCTTGTACATAAAGTATGAAGATATTTCTGAAATAATGCACGGTGATCAATGTCTGAACATCTCTGTTTTACAAATGTGGATTATGTAAGTCACTTTGTATTATCATCCATTGCATAACTAATTGTTTTATATTGATGCATAATTTACTTTATTTTAAAAACAATATGCATATGAAGGACTTAAGTCTGCAATCGGATAATGCCTTTATGTATGGATTCATTGAGCCACAGTCCATACAGAGATTTGGACAATCACAGTTTGAATCTAAATACTATATTAAGAAATGGAAGCAAAGTTCATAGAAACATGTCTACCTAGCAGCGTACTTGAATGGGTAAGTAAAATTGTACAAATCAATTCAAATAATGTATTCACTATAATAACTTAATGTTCTCCAATGCAATGCACATTGGCAATTGGTCGTTATATGTCCTAAGGACAATGTTGTTGTGTGGTTTTGTTCGTTGCACAATAAGTCCGATAACTATGTAACACCCCGTAGGCCTCCGGTGTGTTATCATTAATAATATCAGATTAGCGCTTAAAACATTAATATAAAACCTCAGCGGAAGCATAGAATCGTTTTTCTTGAATCATTATGTATGGAATAAACACATCACAGAGAAATGCACATGCAAAACATATAATTCACACCCCTGCTGATCCAGTTTAACATATCGATAATACAGGTAGGCAGATAAACAAATAACCAATACTATACTCAGGAGGGAAAGTATCTCATATCAGAACCAGTTCTGTACACAAATATGTACATTAGAGTCCACACCACATTGTGGTGATACAAAAGAATATCTACCATCACAGAGGGTATACGGAACTGCACATATACAGGTGTGCACACACACCATCCCTAATCAAGGGTGCAAAACATAAACAAAGCAAAACTGAGCCTTCAAGCTCCTCTACTGCTCATCAGTTAAGCAGTCAAGTCTTCTCTAGGGCTTCCTGCCCTGAGACTGATCTTCTTTTGCTGAAGGATCACCTGAAATCATAAATTCCCACACGGGTGAGATATACATCTCAGTAAGCTTAGGGTCCTTGGGAAATCATTCCCACCCTGGCCCACAATCCACAAAGCACACACAAGGCAATCACATAACCAAATGGCCCACTGGCCTTCATATTAACATATCAAGCATCCAAACATGGCGGATCTCATCGACGCCTGAAATCATATGGCAGAGAACCCTCAATGCCTAGCGGAGAACCCTCAACGCTTAAGTCATGGGCAGAGAACCCTCAATGCCTCAGATCATGTGGCGGAGAACCCTCAACGCCTCAATAATAGCATAATCATTTTCAAGTGCATACATATCAATTTCATATCAATTTAAGTAATGCAACAACCAAATGCATGCATTATGAATTATGACCACCACTCCCCCGGAGTGTGGTGTGCAACCATGCGGGAATTCATCCCCAGAGACACAGAACTTACCTGGCAAGGTCTCAGTCTGTGGTCCAGTCCCTGCTTTGTGGCTCCCGCCACCAGTAATCTCAATATCACGCCCTAATCAAGGCATATTCATATTAAATTCAATCCAAACAAGTATCAATTACAGAACAAAACGTATCAGAATTCTCCTACCCTAGGGTTTAATCAAGCTCAGCCACTCTAGCTATCACAGACCTTCCCAAGGTCCCTCAAGGCTGCATATAAAGCATAATCTCACAGCCTCATAATCCAATTATCACTAGAACGGACTGAGTTCCACTCAAAGTCCCGTTCAACTAGCCTTTCAGGCCAGAACAACACAATCAAGGCTCTGGAATGGCCTTAAGTCCACAGATACTTTATCATAAAGGCCACACATACAAGTTACAGAGCCAAGATTTAAAGTCATCTAAATCAAAAACTGAAAGCTAATCCTTCATCATTTCATCGTTCTAAACAATATTCCCTACAGGACCCTGGGCTAATTCTAGCCCCAACTCAAGATGGGTCACAAAACATAGAAAACCCCCAGATTCAAAATCAACCGGAGAAACTTGAGTTTCTTACCTCAGTGGCGACCAGAAAGGCTTCAGGACAGCTTTCCCAAGCTCTGATGTCCTTAACACGCCTTGGGTCTCAGCCAAACTCAAGTTCTCTAAGTTTTTCTTTGAAATCTCTCTTCTCACTCACAAGGGGTTTTTCAGAAGAGCAAGTGAAGGATTAAGCTTTCCCAAAGGTTCATCTCACAATCAAAGGTCATAGGAAGGTGTTTAGGCTAGTATATAGGGTCCCAGAAAGCTTAGAACTGCCATCCATGGAGGTTGGAGGTCCAGAGAAGAAGAAAGGCTTTTTCTCTCTCCATTTTCGCGTTCTGCCCTTTATATACTCAGCCTGCCCTAGGTCTGGCGCAATCCGCGTCACCTCTGGTGCGATCCGCGCCACAATGGCGGTGCTCTGGCGCTAACAGCGCCATACCCGCGCTAACCGCGTGAACCTTACGAGACCTTTGGCGCCACCCGCGCCACCTCTGGCGCTGTCAGCGTGAAAATCCAGAGAAAAAAGGTTTTCCAGGGCACTTGTGGCGCGATCCGCGCGGCCCTCGACGCTATCCGTGCCACAGCTAATGGGTTTGGTGCTGTCAGCGCCAAACCTGGCGCGCCCCGCGCCACAACAAAAATCAGGTTTTCTGATGTGAATCCCCGCGCTGTCGCGCGGGGGTATGGCACCAACCATGCCATAACTTAGGGTTATCACAAACTACTTGAAAGGAATTATTAATTGGTCGGTTGTAATTTACAAGACATTTACTTTATTATTTCTAAGACATTAATATGTTAATTGTACAATATGCATGCATGTTTCTCTTAACCAATGCTTTGAAGGGATCCCGCAATACTCAAGAAACTAAATTCAAGGCTGCTGCTAAATGGATAGCAATTAAAGTAAGTCATTTAAACAATGATTGATATCTTCAAAATTACATTTACTAATATGTACACTAATTTCTACTTAACTTTGAATATGTTATTGAATTTAGTGTAATATGTAACACCCTGAAATTTCGGTAACTGAAAATAGATGTTTGATGTATTTCTTGTGTTATTTGAGTATTTGATTAGCTTAGATTAGTTGAAATGTTATGTGAATTATTCATGTGCAATTGCTTGGTGTAGAGGTCAAGTACGTGGAGTTTGTTTGAGCAACGTTGTTTTTTAGTGATTTCGAATTTGACCCGAAAACCTATTTTAGTAAAATCACCATTTTGGATTCGTTAACTGTTGGATCACCTTCAAATTTTAAATTTACGTTTCTAACCTATATATGTAACTTTTAACCGTTGGGATTGGTGAAATAACATCTTTAGAGTGAGATAATAATTTTTCACTGAAACAAATATTTTTAAATTTGGCCAGCTAGCCCAAGCGAATTTCTGAAGGCTTTTTGGCTCGCCTAGGCGAGTCAAGTCGACGTTAAATACAGATAGCAGCATCCAGATCATGAAAATGGAGGATTTGTTTTTCCCCCAAAGCTTCCCCAACCTCCCACCATCATCCTCTACCACCCAAGATCACCGATGACCACCACAGGCTGTCGTTACTTGCCACGAGACCACCACACGAAGAGGAACCCTTTAATCAGAGCAGAATCTTCAAAACTCAACTCAAAGATTCGGTAGATAACAGAGCCTCCAATCCTCCTTTCTCTATTCTTTGAGAGTTCTATGTTCGGACAAGAACGCGTATTCGGAGGATCATGAACCAACACTGCTAGGCTGTAATAGGAAGAACTCCTAGTTTGGTAAGGGGAGTTTATTATTTTGGCAATAGTTTAGATACCATAGTTGGAGGTCATGGAGTCCAACTATGAGGATATCTGTTTGTCCTTGTTGTGTGCTGGTTTTCAAATAAAACTAAGTTTTTAACTAATGGGATGCAAAACTTTTATGATTAATGGGTGTTGATACCTATATGTGCTCATTTTCAAAGCAAATGATATTTTTAACTAATGGGATGCGGTGTATTTATTACTGATGTTGTAGATGACAATGAAATTGAGATACCATGGAAATGATTGATGATGTTTACGTGATTTGTGATGATTTAGATGAGGTAATGCTTATGTGATTGGTGATGTCTGAATGAAATAATGTTCAAATGAGATATATGTTTATTGGGATAATGATATTGTTGTTGTAATGATTGGATTTTTGGGAAAAGTCTTAATTACAAAGGAGACTCTACCCAAAATTTTATAATATATTTCCTATTTAATTCTTTATTAATTTTTTTAAAACGAGCATAAGAGTGTGTTTTCTATATTGTAGTCCTCCTCTTTAAGTTAGAATTTTCCTAAAATATCAGTCTCCTGGTAATATGGATTGTGGATGAATGAGGTGATATTGATGTCGTTGATAATGTTGAAATGAGATATTATTGATGTGTTGGTGATGATTGAATGAGATAATGATGATGTGTTTGATTATGTATAAATGATATAATGATGATGTGGTTTATGATGTTTAAATGAGATGATGATGAAATGGTTGTTGATGTTGAAATGAGATGAAGTTGATGTTTATGAGGATAATGTTGAAATAAGATGAATTTGATATATATGATGATGATGTTGAGATGATGTGATGTGTATGTACATTGATACCCATGGGGGTACATGATTAGTCATCCTTGCGGGGAAGGATGTGTTCCTGGCCATGATCATGCATTGGTGGTGCCCATGGTTATCATTATGTGTGATGTGGATACACATGAATACCATGGGGGGTGCCTGATTGGATAACCTTGCGATGGTGGGTTTACAAATTTTAAGCATCCTAAGAGAGAATGAGATTGTTTAAAATTCCGGTCCCTAGCTATCCATAGTCAGTGCATTAATGGTGCCTATGATTGTATACTGTGTATGTCCACGTGGGGTACATTGACCGGTTGGATAATCTTGCGAGGGTGGGTTTACGAATTTTAAGCATCCCAAGAGAGAAAGGGATTGCTAAAATTTCGGTCCCTATCTATCCATGGTCATTGCATTGATGGTGCCTATGTTCATACTTCATATTTCATGGATGGAAATAGAATGGTGGCAGTAAGTACGAGGGTACTAGGGGGCATCACTCTGTTTGGAACTCCCTTGTGACTCAGGGCTAATCACCATAGGGGGGAGCGACCAGTGCACAACAAGGTGACCTCGATGAGCTACTGCATCATTTTCCTGAGAGAGGCTATTTCCATGAGCATGGTACCACATTGCATGCTGAGTGATGAGTCAGATGCATACATCATTCTGAACATGATTGTTTGAGTTATGGAATGCCTTGGATGATTGTTTTTGCTGAATGTGTAATGGAATGATGGGTTTGTGGTAATAATTATGGTAATTTGTGTTGTCTTTTTCCCAACTGCTGTTATCTGATGCTTGTTGGTTTTATATAATAAACTCACCATTGCATTTGTTATACCGTGTGGTTGGTACCTGTGATGATCGCGAACTTTCGTTCCTATGAGCAGATGAGCAATAGTAGGTGACCTTGGAGGGAGATCTTCTTTCTGTTGGAGTCGCCAAGTCGATGTGATAACATTGGAATTCTTTTTGGAAAGAGTTGTGTTTTGTTAATCAACTCTTTCACAGTTAGTCCCTTAATTATTTTTGTGGACATGTATATTTTGAGTTGTAAATACCTGTAAAACTAAATTAAATTCTAAACATATGCATGATGAGTACTGATTTAGTATATGTATACCTATATATTCAATTATTGTAATTGTATCGTGTGTACGATGATTGTATTATTGTGAAAAAATTACTACCATTTTCATAATCAAATTAATGGGATTTTCCTTAAAATCTGAATTTGCACGATTAAGAGTTAGTGATATAGTAGTGACGAGACGGGTTGTTACATAATAAGCAGAGAGGAAGCACTAATTGTGGCTATTATGTCATGCATTAGATGTCAACGATAGTACAAGGAGATTTCAAGGATAAATGAGAGATGATAATTGTTTACTTCAAAACTAATTTTATTTATTATACTTGTTTTTATTTATACTTATTAAATTATGTTTTATTATATCATGTAGTATTTTACTGATCAGAGACCATTGGAACCCAAGAGATTGAAGGCAATTCGGATTCAGTGGGCACGATTTTATCTTAACAATTGTATATAGTTTAAAATTACATCGCTTATAGGAAATGATTTTATGTATATTGACATTATTAATTTTACTTATAATTCATATATGATTTGTACTGTATTATGAAACTGCCTAGATCGGTCTATTTTCATTTGCATGTTTAATTTGGATAAAATTTAAAAAAAATATAGTATATTAAAAAAATCAACATCACTTTTTAGTAAAATCGATGTTGTTATGTATAAATCAACATCAGTTTTTAGTAAAATCCGATGTTGTTTAATGTATATTTTATATTTTTTTTCTTTTATTTTTTTAGGCAACATCGATTTTTCTTAAAAACCAATGTTGTATACTTTTGTTAACATCATTTTTTGAAAACTGATATTAACATTGATACTTTTAACGTCGGTGATTTCAACGTCGATAAAAACTCATGTGGAAAGTCCCAAAAAATCGATGTTAAAAGCCTATTTTCTAGTAGTGATTTTGTCAATATGTATGATAAATCATGAATGTTTCATAATATAATTGTTAATCTTCTCATCAACAATAATTGAGATCAATAGATTTTTTCCTACTTATAGGACATGACACAGTAAGCATGGTTTGCATAATTGTTTAGTAAGTTAAGAAACTTACATGGCTTGGAGGAATATGCTTGACACTGAGGAGGTCAAGCAAAAGGGTTCCAAAGATATAAGTTATGCTCTCTGGAGCAACTATGCCTGCATGGCCTAGGAAATGGAGGGCAGACGCAATGGCATCATATACTTATAATTATGATATGAGATTATAGGATATAAAATAAGTAACATAATTAAGCCATCACGTCATATAAACAATTTTTTTCTATTTAGGAGAGATGGGAATTATATTATCCACTATAAGTTACATTAAGTTTGAAATGGCAGAATAGATTATATAAACCTATTTATAATAATAAGATAAATTATGGCAATGGCACTAATAGCTCCACCCAAACATGGTCAAATGTCACCAACATCAATGTGAAGATAAATCTCCATCAATAAGTCAACCCGTGGATTAAAAGTTTATAAAGAGAAACAATGTTACAATTACATGGTTCTAGTTTAACTAGTTTGGTTACTTCTAGGAAGGCATTAAGTGTAGTTGTTGAGATTGCTCCTAGAATTGGGCTTACTATATAAACCCAAATGATTTTGTAATCACCAGAGACTATAGTTGGACCTAAACATAGATAGGGTGCATATGTTTGACAGGATTAAAATCTCCATGTATAAATGATATAATCATTCAATTAGTTAACTCAAAGGATTTGACTTTTAATCTCCTTTAGACAAAAGAGAGTGGCAGACTGAATTTAAGAAAAAACAATTCAATGGGTAGTGAAGCAGAGCTATCATGCAAAGATATAACAAATTCTTTTTTTGAATCAATTTGGGGTACCAGGCAAAGAGAGATAAGCAGCAAAGAAACACATCTTTGTTATCTGGAGAATGCCGCTCATCTCATACACAACAAGATCTTAATATATAGGAACAAAGGAACCTTAATGCATTTGTATGTTTCCAAAAAATAGAGATCTCACCGGACTATCCTAACCAGGAAAAATCATATCCATATTTGCCTCAAATTTGCTTGATCGAGTGTCTCTTGTTAGATCAAACCTTTTAGCATATACATACATGCTAGTAATGGGTCAATATATGCATGTGCAACTACACATGTAAACCTTAAACTGGTGTTCGTAGTATTTTGATGATATAATAAGTCAATATACACCAAGAACATATTCAGTAAACAGGTAATGAAATAGTCAAAAGTAAACAAAACAACTCATGATGAGACGTTACAGTACAAATGGTCATAGGATTTACAAAGCTTTTCATATGAAGCAATATTTTCATCACTTAGCTCTCTTTTTGCATTCAAAATCTTAGAATTTTCATGCTCCATTAAGCAAAGTGTCTATCAAGAAACAAAATTGATCAATAATCACAAAGGGCATAAAAATTGGTGTGCAAGATTTCATGAAATTAAGAGACCCGAATAGAGGTAAAGAAAAAATATATATACATTTGTGTGTTTGTGTGTTTACAAAGGCAGAAACTCCTACAGAATGCTCAGACTGAAGTAGTTCAACTACAGCATCATAAAAGGAATAGCATGTTTTTCGGAAAACTTTCTTCTGATCAGCTGTGATGTTAAGGCCTTTAAAAATTGTATCAGAATGTCAGTACAGGAACATATGAAACACAGCCAACAACACAGAAGAAACCTTGATACAAAATAATATAATATATAAATACAAACAAAAGATGAAGTTAAACTTGCCATCATGATGAAAAATGACTATAGATTATGATAGTCAATGAAAAGCTAAAATGGAAAATGGACAAAAATTAATAATAGAAAGCATGATAATATTCTAATGCAGATTAATAAAATAGTATGCATTCATGAATTTTCGGCCCACTAACAGAAAGTCCTAGAAAAATTCTCCCTTGACAAGCAAAACTTGAAAGAAGGGTCAAACTTGTTTGTGCAGCATCCTGAAGAAGGAGGCCCAAAAAGCATATACTTTCAATGAATTTAAATATATCAGCCCAATGCCAAGCTGAAAAAACTAACTAAAACACCATTTAGAGAATTAGAGTGAGAAGAAAAAACTACAAAATATGAACACGTAATGGAAATATCAGTTCAAGCAGTCAATAATTTCTACACTTACAACTTGGTCATTGATAACACTCCTTCAAAAACACATGAGGTACCACTCAGAACTAGAAACAATGCAAAGAACAATCCAACAACACAGCCTTGTAAGTAAAAATAAATTTACAAGACTTAATAGAATATTTTACTTACATTTATTGTTTATATCAACAAAATAGTATGCAAAGACAAGTCTAATGGCTTTTTCAAATGATTGCACAATTCATTTTTAAAAGAAATTCGATGTTGCTTTGAGGTTGTATTTTTATAAGCTCCAGCATATAAAAACATACAACCATATTTATTTATTAATTTTTATTAGTAAATCTTAATCCTAATCTTATAACCTCCAGACATATCATGTGATGAATAGTTCCATTTCAAGATTTTCTTCCAAATTGAATCTACCTTTTATTTTGAACCTCTCTAACTTATCCCTTATACTATTATAATACCTCACCTTACACAGAAACTTGTCTAGTCCCAACACTAGTAAAAAAGAAAGCACAATGTAACAATTAAGATCATATTTATTTCACCAAAAGTAGCTGTATAAGGAAACTTGTGGTCACAGGAAATCATCCAGGTGTTAAAGAAACACTATGCATTGCATTCACATGAGATAAGAGGAATGATATACAAACTATACAAGACACAACTAATATGGCATATTAAATTAAAAAAACTTAAATCTTCAATCAAAAGATAGAATTGAACTTATAAAAATGAGCTTTAGTCATCATAGATATAGACATAATATAATTTTTAGGAAAAGTATTATTTAGCTAACTATATTAAATTACCAATTTTAAAATAGTAAATACACTAAATGGTATCATCAGATAAACCAATATCGATTTAGTAAAGCATCAATATGAACCTGAAGAGACTTGTGAAAGCACATGTTTTCTTCTACTTGAGGCACACCTTCTGTTTTTTCAAGGGAAGAAGACTTCAAATCCACCTCCATGCTCTTGTTACTTGATTCAGATGAAGAAACAAGAGTGAAAACAATGCTATGACAAATATAGACTTCACAAGAGTTCCTTATCTACTCTTTTTTGTTGAATGAGACTTGTGGATGTATGTGAGTATATATGCCTTATTTTTGTGCAGCTTATAAGGGGTTATGTCATGTCACCAATTGAGGCTTGTATGTTTTGTGAGTGTGACATGTTGAAACAAACAAAACTCAATAAAGAGCTGATTAGCAAACACTAAAAATTTGGTAGAACATGACAATAAAAGTTTTAGTCCAGTGATGTTCTGTTTTTCCCTTTTTGAGATTTTATGTTAAAAGTCCTGGTTATGATTGACATTACACTAGTACTTGCATTACACATGCACATTTAATTTTATACCCATTTAAAAATTGATTGTACAAACAATTAAAGTTTAGAACTGCTAATACAGGTTACCATCTAAAATTCTTTAGATAAGGACAAGGTAGTATTGCTTTTACACTTGTATTATCTCACACAATAAATATATGATAAGGTAAAAACAAAATCAAATAATTGCTTCATATTTTGAATAGCACATAAAAGGGTGAGATATGCAACTACCATTCCTATGAACAATAAAGTTGTGAGCGAATGGTCCAAGGAGTTTTCTTACAAGAAGTATAGGAAAAGAACAAAAAGACAACTCTAAGTTTTAAAGGAATGCTAACCATATTGGGTTGACGTTGCCCTAGTAAGTCTACTTCTGAGGGTGTTGCAGAGGATCTCCATAAACCTTACTGGTACTCGTCAACAAGAACCTTGTGCTCACTCTCTTTGCAAGCCCCAGCATGTTCAAGGTCCCCACCACATTCGTCTTGTGGACACAAACACAATTAAGGACTCCAATTTCTCAAACCAGGATATGATAGTCTTAACAGGGTTGAACTTGTGGTGGACAGAGGAAGCAGCGCAAGCGAAATGGTAGATCTAATGTCGACCAGGTTCGACTTAACGACATCATGTCAAATGAGCTCAAATCTAGGGTTCCCAAAATGGTGCATCACATTCTCTTTTCTTCTCCACGTCGCTTGTCACCACGATCCAGAGGCCCTTTCTCTTAATCCCTAGTGCCACTTTCCCCACAGAATGCACTGCCACAGCCATGCGGTGGTGGAACACCTGAATCCTAGACTAACGCTCAAAGTACGAGATCGGGAGAGACTCGTACAAAACGCTTGAGGATGAAGCGGAATGGGAAGATGAGGAGGAAGGGATGAGTGTGAAGAAGAGCGGTTGCTATGATGACGCCGACGAGGACGTAAAGGAGTTATTGCTCACAGAGCATGTAGTGAATTAGGCGAGTCACTGTCATCCACAAGTTGGGTCTCATGCGGAATGGACTGAGTGACACAGAGAACGAGGAGGAGAAGGAGAGCTTCGAGGAGAGAGACTAACAGAGATTAGAATCCAAGGGTTTGAGGAGAGAAAGTGACGGATAGTGGCCATGATTTGATTTTAGGGAGAAGAATGAGAGCAGACGAACATAATTAATGAGAGCAGAGACGTAAATGGCTAAGAATTTTAAAGACAATTTTGGTCTAAAATTGTCTTTGAACAAGAGTAAGATAATAGAGTAGAAGTGTGAACATGGGTACGAATTTCAAAGACGATTTTGGTCAAAAATAATCTTTGAACATCTTTTTGTAAAAATAGAAATACTTACATTTAAAGACGGTTTTGGAAAAATCATCTTTGAACACTTGCATTAATTTACAAATATTGTTTGAATACTTGATTTTTAAGACGGATATAACAAAATCGTCTTTGCATACTTAACTTTTAAGACGATTTTAATAAAATCGTCTTTGAACACTCAATATCTAAGATGATTATTATAAAACTGTCGTCGCACATATTCTATTATTAACAAAATTGTCACTCTAACATTCCAAGACGATTTTTTGGAAATCGTCTTAGAAGTTGTGTTGTAAAAAACTTAGTCCATTTTTAGGAATCGTCTTAAAAATTGTCACTCTAATATTTTTAAAAATGTTATTTCTGTATCAAAAGTTAAAAATTATTAAAAAAAACTTGTTTATCAAATAATAAAACAAACTTTTTAATTAATAAAAAATTGTAAACTAATTAAAATATATTATTAAACACTTTCATAATTTAATAAATTAATTTTTCAACTAATTTTTCCAAAAATAACGTACGTATTCACAATTTTGAAAGTAAGACTTACTAAAGTACGTTAAAAAAATCAAACTTATTTGAATAATTTTGTTCATAAAATTTATTGAAGTAAATTAAAAACTTACAAAAGTATCACAAATCACTTTCATAGGTATAAGCCTAAATAAGTAAGGTCAAACGTTCATTTACTCTCCTATATTAGCATTTTAACAGTCAAAAGTTAACACATCGTTGTCATAATAGCAATAAACATGTCAGTCGCCTAGTTTTTACTGTCAAACACGGATAGAATCTAGAACCTATAATAGTCAATTTCTTCATCCTTATAACACTAATTGAAGCTCATACGACAACATTCCAATTAACTAAGTTTGTTATGATCAGAATTTTTTTTTTCTCAATAATTTTTTTCTTGTAAAAAATATTCTATATTTCTTTAGTCTCAAAATAAATATAGTCTTTAAGTTATTTTATATAAATAAAAAATTATAATAAATAGATAAAAGAGGATAATAATCTTATAAAACTAACCTTTTTAAATAGAGGAAAGAGAATAATAATAATTTTACATTAAAAACTAAAGTGAAACTTAATAAGGATATTAGTGGGAAAAAATTAATATTATATTAAAAAATTAACATGACCCTTATTTTGGACCTTTTTTTTTTTCAAATGTAAAGAAAAGATAAGATACGCTCATGTATTAAATTTGGATACTTTTCAAGAATTTAAATATTGGTTCACAATGTTTTATAATAATAATAATCTCTTTTGTTAGATTCAACTCTCATTAATATTTAGTATCACGAAAAGGTTGGAAGAACATAAGAGCAGCTGCTCCAACGGTGGAAGCTTATATGTAGTTTTTAGGGATTTTTTGTGGGCCCTTTAAGAAACGTTCCTTATATTAGATGCGAAGCTTAAATTTCAGGTTCACAGTTTTGCCAGATGGATTACTCTAATGGAGAGGAAAAATAAGAAACCGTTCCTTCCATGACCAGCTCAGATAAGAAACGCGGAAGGTACCACCGTTGGAGCTGCTCTAAGGTATTTTTTTAAGGCTAAAATGCATTTATCAATTTCTTTATTAATTTCAATCCTTCCATTTTAAATCAAAACATGTAGTATTATAAAATTTTCAAAATAAATAATTTTGATTCTTCCGTTATTCATTATTAGTTGACTATCCATGGTCAAATGTTAAGTCTAGCATGACCCATTGTGATGCTTATGTACACGGCACTTACATGACAATGATTAAAATGGTGTGAAAAATTTAAAGTCTCCTAGTGAAAATTGAACTTATGACTTTTTATTCAAAAACTACTAGACTTTTTATATTTTTCATGTCATCACAATAAATTATGTATGAGATTTGATCATATATGGTTAACTAATGATGAACTGACACAATGATTAAAATTAAAGATTAAATATTTTAATTTAAAAATAAGGTAACTAAAATCACGAATTATGCATTATAGGGGAACAAAAAAAGCATTATATCCCTTTTTAAACACATTTTATATTAATTAAAAAATATAATAATAAATAAAATTAGTTAAATAAGAAATAAAACTCATATTTTGTAATTTTGATAAATTTTAACTATAATAAAAAATGTGTTCTTAAAACATTTGTTATTTTCACTTCTTATTCTCACTTTTAATTTTAAACGTGCGTGACACTTTATTTTTAATCTATTTTGTGTTTTAAGAATTTTGTATAAAAAAAGAAAAAAAATTATTTTCTTTATTTATAATACAAATCCTTAAATACAAAGTATATTAAAAACAAAATTGATAATTTTATAATTAAAAATAAAAATATATAAAAACAATATTTTCTCAAAATAAACCGGTTCTAAAACTTTTCGAAATTGGAATGAATACAAGAGGACTCCTCCTACAAGGCAACAACAAACTATGGAGAAGGCCACGACAACAAAACCATAGTACAATTCAATTGGGCAATATTATTGAAATTTAATTTGAAAATCATGAGTTTTATATACAAAATCTAAACAAATTATTTTAAAAAATAATTTTAAATTTAATGATGATATATTAATAATGTAATATAATTTTAACATCGACTAATCAAAAGTTACAATTAATATAAATTGTAGTTCTTTTTTTGAGAAAAATGTAATACGTACACAAAAGAAAAATAATAAAAAGATTAAAAAGAGTAATAATTTTATAAAATTAATCTTATTAAATAGATGAAAACGATTAATATTAATATTAAATTCAAAAACTAAAATAACATTATTAAGATATTTTGTAAAAAAAAATAATTAATATTATATTAAAAAGTTACATGTGATATTTATTTTGGAACAGAATTTCCCCCCAAATGCTACACTTATATTGGTAGAGGGGAAGTAACAAGAAATGCTAGTGACTCTTTAACGTTTTTCTTCTAAGGTCACATCGAAAACTTAGATGACAGTATAAAATTTTTAAGCTAATTTATTAAATAATAGATGTTTTATAAAATTAATTAATGAAGTAATTAAAAAATATAAAATAATATTTTTAAAAGAGTAATAAGGAAGTAAAATAAAAAGTGATAAATTATAAAAGTTAGAAACAATTGTTTTAAAAAGTACATAGTATTAAAAAAAATTAAAAACTATGTAAAAAACTTTTTTATTGAACAATTAAATAAAAATTTAACAAATAAAAAATTTAAAATTAACTAAAATGACTTATTGAACATAATGTTACATTCTTTGTGACATTGATTGAATTTTGATAAAAAATGAGTTATTGAACATAATGTCACATTCTTTGTGACATTGATTGAATTTTGGTAAAAATCATCAATTTTGATAGATCTATTTATCATTTAATCACATCTCTCTTAATATTGAAGTAAAATTAATTAAAATTATAATTTTCAATAAATTTTAATTAATAACATTTCTCATATGATAATTTATAATTAAATATAATAATTTTTATATAATAATAAAAATATGAAATTCTTAGATGATACCTTTTTCTCTTTAATTAAAAAATATCATTGAACACATTGAAAATCGAGTTTAAATATTATCAAATGTTTTAACATACTTTTTTTCAAAGATTGGAAGAAAATGAATTATATACTTATCGTTTTTTTTTGTTATAGTAAAAATCAACGATAAATCAACGACAAATTCATAATTGATTTTCTATTCATTTTCATGTTCGATTTTACATTTAAAATATATTTCAGCATAGGTTATAATTTGTGAGTTGAAAAAAGCTTTAAATAACTTTTTTCGTCAGATTTATTATTTTAATAATAAAATATTTAAATATAAATCACAACATTTTAAAATTAATTTTAACTAAAGTTAATTGCTCCTTCATCCAAAAACACACAGCGCTTACCCGGGGCACATAACGCACTTGCACCATAAGCTGCAGGACCCACCAACCTGCATCATCAATAAGCAAGTAACAACCACCTTCATCTCAGATGCCTCATCATCATCATCACCCTCCCCTTCAATATCTATCTGCTCTGTCTTCTTTTCCACCACTCCATCTTGATCATTAGCATTTCTCTTCCTCTTCCTTAGCCTTCTCTTAACGCACACCCCACTCTGCTTTGCATGTAAGCGATTGATTGATCCATCATCACCCCCACTCCAGAATCAGCCACCACAGTCACAGTCCACAGTCCACCCCCAAACCAAACCCAACCCCTCACACATCACATTCATGTATTGTCACCCAAGCCTACGTGTCCCACTCACCATTTAGACCCCTCATGACTACCGCCACGTGGAGTCATCATCGCCGATGTGACTTCTCGCTACCCTCCAGCCCCCACACTGTTCCCTTTCCCTTTCCTTTCGTTTCCTCGTCCCAAACTCCATCGCAATATCGCACTACAATCATATAAATATCCCTTCTCCTATTTTCTTTTTTTATTTATATATTCATGATCAAATTATCATTCTCCGTAACAAACACCACCATAATTAAATCAAATGATTAAACATAAATAATTAATATAAAATTAAAATTATATTGTTTAAATAATATTTAAAGTTGATAAATAAAAAAATAATTCTTAATTTATTTTTATTTAAATTTTAAATTAATCAGATCTCTTTTTTCCTTTACATGACGAAGGAGTTAACGGAAAAAATCACCTTAAACTTAATATGATTATCGTCATTATCAACATGCACCATGACGTGGCACATTATAAAAGAAGTGTTTTGAGTCATTTTCAAATTCATAGCCATTAATAGTGCGGATGAAAATAGCATCTCAAACACGCCAGAATAAGATTACAATCCCAAACACCCAACCAAACAACAATTGTTATAGCACCAATCCCCCAGTATATATTAAAAAGTAAAACATCGCACCTATGTTTTCCCCCATAATAAATCAAATTCCAAATACATAAGCACATAAAATAGAACATAAGAAAAAAAAAAAAACTAACATGCATGTTAGTTGCACATGAACATCACTACTTATGAATTATGATCAAGCCCAATCACCTCTCCAAAACAAATAAAAAAGTAAAAAAAACAAAAAATTTACATATTTTAATTAGAAGTTCTTTCCAGGTGCTCTTCCAATTATTTTTTTCTACGTTGCTTTAGACTTCAAATATTCTTTTACTCTTTTCCTCTCAGGTCATAAAAAACAAAAAGAGAGAGAGAGATTTCTTGAGTACTTTCAGGGAAGATGAAAGAGAGAAGAAGGATTATCTTGATCAGACCAATGAGTGTGGTGTGTCCAGTAAGGTTGATCACCGGTGTTAGGAAGATCAAAACAACCTTGATCCCCACCGGGTTGCCAATCCAACGGCCCAAACCCTCCCTGATGTCCAGCTTTATGTTGCAGCGAAGAAAACTCAAGCGGCACAGTGTGATCAAGAAACGACGCCGTGGCGAACTCATGATGATTCTGCTGTTGTTGTTGCCACTGACCATGGCCTCCACCTGGTGCCGCCAACACCTGATCATTCCCGTGCGGATTAGTAACACTAATACCGAACCGAAACGACGTCGCATCGAGGATGCTGATGTTGTTATTATTGTTCCCAAACCCAAACCCCAATGCTTGGTTGTTTGAATTGACGAGGCTGCTGAAGCTCTCTATGTCAGAGAAAATGCCACCACTACTACTCTGCCCCAAATAGGGGTTAGGGTTGGTGAACATCTTCGACTCATGGTTGTTGTCAAGTATTAAATTGTTGTTCGACACCGCATTTGATGTCGGCGCTGACATCGCCTCCGTGGCGGCGACGGTCAAAGTGGAACTTTCGCCGCTGGAGTGAGAGTGAGAATTATGCTCTAGCTCAAGTGGCGGAGGCGGTTGTTGTGGTGGCGTTGGTGCGGTTGCCGGAGCGGTTTCCGAGGAAGAGGAAGGGTTGTTATTGTTATTGTTGCTGCTGGTGGTGGTGGTGGCGGCGGAGGTGGTGGTTTTGGGCTTGTTGGAGCGTTTTGATTTCCGACAACCGCCGCCGACGGGGACGTTGCGGAGGACGCCGCCTTTGGTCCAGTAGCGGCGGCAGTTCTTGCAGAAATGGCGCGGCTGGGAGAGGTTGTAGTTGTTGTAGTAGCAGAACTTGGTGTTGAGTGAGTCGCAGCGGGGACACTTTAGCGGCGGCTGCTGGTTGTGGTCCAGGTGGTGCGGCCTCAGCCTCCGGTCGCCGCCGCCGAAGAACTTTCCGCCGCCGATGGAATGTATTTCCTGCATTTCCGGCCACAAACGAAACCTTAAGTTTAGAAATGTTTTCTGTGCTATGTGGTGACTGAGAAAGAAAGAAAGAAAGAAGAGAGAGTTTCTCTCTCTTTTTCACTGTGTAGTGTACTATGTTTTCTTGTTCTGTTGGTCTTGGGTGAAGGAGGATGTGTCAGTGTGCAAACAAGGCTCGGGGAATAGTGTGAACGAGCAGAGAGCAAGAGTCTTCGGACTGACAAATATCTCTGCAGAGCACTGCAACTACATTGCCCGTCTCGTATCGCTATCTTCCGTTTTTCTAACATTTTTCAAGACAATTGACCGAAACAGCCTTGTGCACGGGATGGGCCACCACAGAGGCTTCGAAAATACGAAACAATCCTTCCAACATACAGGTCTTAAAACGAACATTTACTCTGATGTTTTTTTATTAATTATTATTTAAATAGTACTTTTTTTATAAAAAATTGTATATTTTATATTGAAAATATTATTTTATTTTATTTTTTATTTTCATTATTACTGAATTTATATATCAATTTTGTGTGTGTATGTGTGTCTGTGGCTTTGTGTGTCTATCTATGTGAGAGAGAGAGTATAATATGATAATTACTATTTTATATGAAAATAAAAATGCTTAATTTTAATTGTTACATTAAAATAAAATATCAAAATTAAAATTATTTAAATTTAAATTAAAATTTCATTTTAATTTTTTTTTAATCTTATTAGAGTGAATGAATATGGAATTTTTTATGTGACAATAAGATTAAACGTTTAATCTTAATTCTTCCATTACAATATATATATGAATCATTTCATATTCCATTTTAATCTTATATGCTTAAATGAAATTTTATGTGAAAATAATTTTTATAGTTATATATATATATATATATATATATATATATATATATATATATATAGTTATATGAAATGATGTCACAAAATAATTTCATATTTATAAACTCTAAAAATTATTAAATAAAATTATTTTATTTTTAATTCAAACAAATATTTTTAATAATTAAATACATTCAATTAACATTGATATAATAGATTGATGTTAATAAATTAATTACTAATAAGTTAATTATTAATTAGATATTAATATATAAAATAATTTGATCAATTTGTATTTTACGAAATTGACAAATATGAAAAATATACTATATGTATAAAAGTTTTATACATGTCACGAGTTATATGAAAAATGTATATAGAAATTTAGTACATTACTATATTTAGAAGAATTGATAATCACGTTAAATTAAAAATATATTGATATATGTGAAAAATACCCAATAGTAATAGTATTTTCTTTTATTGGTAATCAATTGATGCATTGAAGTTTTACCATCAAAATTTATTATAATAAATTATATTAATTATCACTTTAATAATTAAACTTAATTCAATCAAATAGGATGGTTTTATCATTATATTTTTATTCTAGATACGATCTCTCTCTCTCTTCTAATTTTTAGTTTTATTTACATTCCAACAAAAATTATTCATAGAAAATTTGATGGGAATATATAATTAATATTTATTCTAATTAAATTTATATCTTAAATTCTGAATAGTCATAACTTATAAAAATCAATATTATAATAAATTAAATTTTCGATCAAGTAATATAATTATCAATTTAATATATATTATTTGTTAATACTTTTATTTATATTCAACCATTTAGTTACAAAATTTAGAAAATATGTTTTATCATTTAATTAAAAACATTATAAAAATATAAAATAAATTATTTCATACTTAGTTAAAAATAATATGCACAACTAAAAATAATACTTGTGGTTCACGCTACCTGTTAATATTAAAATACGTAAATATTTTTTTATTATCAAGCTTAAATAAACAAATATTCTTTATAAATATTTTTATTTGTACATATGTTTTGGAGTATAATTTTATTTGGACTTATATTTTGGTATACTTTTTATTTGAGTTTATATTTTAGAGAGTAATTTTTAAATAATTTTGTTTGGAGTTCACAAAATTTAGTTATTTATTTAAAATTATTCATGGAAACTTTTAATTGTGTAGATTGTAAAATATTTGAATAATTTTAGTTGTAACAATTAAAATTATTTTTTTCAAGAAAATTTTAAAATGAATAAAAAATTACAATAGAAATGTTTGTTAAAATAATTTTAAACTATTTTTTATTTTTGTAAAAATATTCATGAGTATCTGCAGATATCATCGAATATTAAAAAAAAAATCCACATGTATCTATTTAACAAATACCGTGCCGGTAATGAGCGAGCACATGACGAGTTTATTTATCTAACAACAAGGAAGGCAAATTGTAACTACTACATGCGTCTCCTCCGCCCATTGTCATCCATATGCACAATCTTATATGCATGATTTTTAGGAAAAAAACTTCAATTAGACACTTATAACATAAAACTATTTGAATATATATGAATATTCATAAATATTTTATATATCTTTTTATATATATACTAACATATATAAAATTAAAAAAATATTGATAAATATATTATAAAAATATAATAATATAAAAACATAAATTATAAACTCAACACTCATGTAGGACGTCGGGTATTATACTAGTTGTTTTGTATAATAATGAAAAAGAAAAACCATGCATAATAAAAAGTTGAATAAGTATATTATATGAAACATATAATTTTATTATAAAATATTTGTAACTTAACAAATTAAAGTTTAAATATTTTTAAATCTATGCATATAATTTTATTTTGTCTATTTTTATTAATTATAAAAATATTACTTTTCGAACCTTACATTTATTTACACTTCATGTGCATTTTTTTTAAGAATACATGTGCACAGAAATATTAATTGAAGTGATTTTTGAATCAAATATTATATTATTTGGATTAATTGAAATAAGAAGAAAAGATATAGAGTGATTTATTTTCACTTGTTTGGTTATAAGGAAAAAGAGAAAGAGAAAATTAGAAATATTAAGAAAAGATAATTCAGTCATATAAATTTATATTTTTATCATTTTATTTTAACAAATTTTAATTTTAGATATTATATTTTATCTTTTATTTTAACTTATTTTGTTTTTTTCACATAATTATATTTTAATTTTGTGAATTTTTCAATCCATTGTACATACCCATTTGGCTACCGTCTCTAATTGCTTCTATAGTTTATAGTTAAACTTAATTTACATCTATATGTCTTTAAGAGAAAAATATTATGTATTGATAATGCAAAAAGTTTTACATAATTATCTAATCATAATTATCATGTATGATAAGATTGTTGACTCTTAAAATATAGATATAAATTCAAATGATAATTTGTTATTGGATGACATTCCACGGTTAGTACATAAATATTAAACTATTTTTTTAATAGACAAATAAATTTTTTAATGTAAGCTACAATGGTATAACCTATTAAGGAATATAAGAGCATCTATAGTGAAAATTCAATTTTGAGAGAACATCTCGGTTTGTATGCATCATTTGTACTCTTCTTAATGTGAACATGTCATAAGCACCCAATCTCTCCAACCGAACACCTTTTTTCAAGTTCTTAAATGGATCCCACCAAAAAACTCATTCTTACATTTTATCAATAATTAATTTATTAAATAATTATCTTAATTATAAGTTATTAAATTTTAAAAATAAGAGATTTATTTATACTATTCTTATGGAAATAAAATTTCATAGTAAAAAAATATAATTAGATTATATTTTATTTAAAATAATAAAAATAGCTAAAATCTCACAATTATCACCACATAATTAGTAAAATTTACATAATAAAAATTACCAATTGTTATCTCTATTATGAAAATTTTCTAAGTTTGAAAAATTAGTTCATTTTTTATGACTATTATTTTGATGAGAAAGGAATAATAGTAAGGGAAAAGAAGTATAAAAGATTAAGTATTTCATCAAAAAATGTTATTTCGATAAAATAGTCTTCGATGTTATTCTATGCACTTGAAAGGTGTTATTTCGATGAAAATGATTTTGATAGCATTAGTACACACGTGAAGAAACAAGTGCTCAGGCAGAAAGATAAATTTGAATTCTAAATGGAGGTTAAAATGGTTTGGCGAAAGAGATCAAGCAAAGACAATCGAAGCTGTCATATCTAAGTAGTTAGGAATTTATTTGGACACATGTTGAAACCAAATAATTCGACCGTTATTTTTATATCGAAGTCTATATAAATAAAGACCTTTTGACAACCATTTTTGTTAGATTGAATCACTATCACTCAAATCTTCATACATCACTCATGTCGCTCGCACGAAAATGGCTATCGATTCAAAGGTCAAAGTGTATGTATTCATCCCATTTTTTTAAAAAAAAATTGCTTTCATTTACTTTTCTACATTTATCTGAATCCTTATTTCTTTCCAATCTCCATTTATTCTCTAAATTGTACTTTTATCCAATCTCCATTGCTTATTATTATCAAAATTATTACTATAATTCTTATCATGTGTATGACTAAATTTATCATCAACATTATTACTATTGAAAAACATTTATATTGAAATTATTATTACTGAAATCATTAGAAACTATTTATACCTAATTTTACAATGGATATTACTATAGAAATTATTATTACTATTTTTATCAATACTTAGGCAATACTCTTAAGTTGAAAACTATAGTTGCTTATTCGACAAAAAAGAACCTACAATTGAAAATTGATTATATGTCTCACACTTAAACATTTACTTGTTAATAAAATCATCTGTTAAAATTATTACTTGATAGATATACACTATTTTAGAAAACTATTTACAATTTTCACGATTAACAAATTGGCACACCTAGTAGGTCTAGTTACCATAACTTTCAATTTCAAGAACAAGTATTAAGAAGAGTTGAATGTTCTTAAGAAATGATAGGATGACAACCTCAGGAAATAGATAGAGAAACCACAACAACAACAACAACAACAACAACAACAATAATAATAACAATGCTACAAATAGTTCTAATAATAATCATAATGAACAAATTCAACCAATTCAATATACTGGGATAAACAATGAAGTTGTCATGGGTGTGAGTCAGCCAAACAATGATGTTATAGGTGCAATAGGCGAAAATGTGATGCGTTCATAGATTTACACATATGTTGTTGAAACCACTTTGTCACAAAGGAGTATGATAACAAATACTAATACTCCACCATTTTTTGCTACAAGACCACAAAGTATGCCACCATTTTCTCCTGATATGAACATCCCACAATTGAGTATGCCCATGCCTCAAAATCAGCTTGTTATGCCACCCATTATAGTTAGTAGAAGAACAAATAGACATTTAGAACTTGGGGGCAATAGTCATGGTTATAGTGTTGAACAAATAAGGAACATTGGTGTTCCCACTTAAGGTAAGATGGTAGGATATGGTAGCATGGTTTTGACTGGAGTTTCTTATGAACCTCTAGCAATATTTAGACAACAAATTTATCATAGCCATCATGAAATGGTCAATACTTTGATCAATCATATGACATCAATTTTGAGTCCTACGTTGAGAACTACTAATGAAAGTTATCAACAAATAAATGAGATTTTAACTCAAATTGGAATTGTTTTGGCTATTCCTAGAAATCAATCTGTTAATAGACCAATACTTCATGAAATTCCAAATAAATGAACAACCAGTCCAGAATAATCGAAATGATCTAGGAAATCCTTAGATAGAATTAACAAATGAAGGAGGACAACCAATTGACCAAAATCCTTTATTGGTTAATAGAAATCAAAATACTAATGAAGGTTTGCTCAATGTTCCACAAAATCAATTACTTAGGGGGTAAAACATTCAAAATGTTGGGTTGGGCCATGATGTGGTTCAAAACCCATAAGATCAAATGATAGAACAAACCTTAAATATACATGTTTTCGAAATAGGATATGCAAATCAACCATATTTTTGTTTCTACTTTTCCTAATTATGTGTTATAATTTGAATTATGAAGGGGTTATAAAATCCGAAAGTACTCAAAATTACAGAAGAATTAGGTGAATCTATTGAAGTACATGTGGTTCAATACCAAATTAAATGTGGTGATTTGACCATAGATGAATTCCTTAAAATGAAGAATTTTCCTAGTTCTTTAACAAAAAGTGTCTTCACCTGGTTTACTATTTTACCACCAAATTTGATCTACACTTGGCCTCAACTTGAGAGAGTGTTTCATGAACATTTCTTTAAAGGAGAAACGTAATTGAACTTGATTGATTTGGCCACTATGAAAAGATTCAATAGTTAATTAAATGAGGATTATCTAAATAGGTTTCTATAATGACCCTGTGGTAAATCTGGGTTCGTGTGGTCAGGTTGTCACATGGGGGGTGTATATTGGAACTCGGATAAGGGAGAGGTATAGATAGCACTTTTGGGGAAAAGCGTTGATGTAAAGAAAGGAACTCAGACAAGGAAGGAAAGAGCGACCGGGTTGAGATCTCGGCTGAACTCGTATATTCCTTTTCCTTGTGAAACAAAGTTGTGATCTCAGTTGAGCTTGTGTCTTCCTTCTCTTTGAGGTCCGAGTTGTGATCTCGGATGAGCTCGAGTGATCTCGGATGTGTTACCGAGTTGTGATCTCAGAGGAATTTGTATTTGGTTGACTTGCAAGAGCTACCGGGTAGAAAGACCAGAAGAACTCGCAACCCCTTTTGAGAGTTATCGAGTTAGTGATCTCGGACAAGGGCAGAACCTTGGATGTAATATAGTACCAAGGACGGGTCCTAATGCTATGCAATCGATTACATAAACATTTATAATCGATTAAAACAAAAAGTATGTGTTTGATAACATCAACATGTATATGTATATATATATATATATATATATATATATATATATATATATATATATAAACCCTACTCGACAGTGTTACTAAAATGAAGAGAACCTGGCAGCGTCAGTAGGGTTTAGAGAACCCGGTAGTCACACGTAACATGTATATGAGGTATAACACATTGGCTTGCCAAACAATAGACCCAACTTGACAGCTAAATATATCTACATATTCACTTTACACAAGTGACACGTGTTGACTCCCTGCTTGTTGTTTTGTCGCGGGAAGATTCTTATATTACATTATGACGCGTGTCAACTTTTAGGCTATTTAAGGAATGCAGTAGTGGGATATTTTAGTAGTAATCTAATTCTCACCGTCTCTGCTAAAACACTTTCTCTCTCATATTCTACTTTTTCCTCCATTGTTAGATTGAAAAAATCTTCTTAGATAACCATTCCTTGGCCTAAAAACCTTAACATCCAACGTAAGGATTGAAGAGAATCATCTTCTAAACTAGTTTCCAACCTTTGTTCTTTGTAAGAACCATCAGATAAGTAGATCACTTCTCCAAAGGAAGTTCAAAGGTTCAACCTTTAAGGGTTTGAAGGCACTTTAAGGACATTCAAGCCTTGAGAAGCTATCCTCTAGCCTTCCTTGACATTTTTAAGGTAAGACACGTAAGTTTTACCATTTCTTTTGAGTTTGGTTTTAATAGGAAAAATGACCCATATGAGTTAGAGCTGGTTTTGGGTTGTGTTTCTTTGGAAAAGTATGCTTAGGAGGTTGTTGTGATCAACCTTAAAAGCTAACTTTTCTGGGTTTTGGGTATTTTGTTATGCCCATAAATATCTTTGTGGGGTTTACAAGTCACTATTGGAAGTTTATGTATGATACCTGGAAAGGAACTGGGTTCTTTTCATGAAACGGTTGAGAACCGTTCTTGATATCTTGCTTGCCTGGTGTAGGGCTTGATACAGAAGATATTAGTGGTTGTGACCACGAGACTGAGAGAGCCGATGCTGTGATCAGAGAAGGTAAGCTCTCTGTTCTTGGGAGTTTGTTCCCTTGATTGTGTTCCACCATACTCCTGGGGAGTGATGGTTGTTGTATGTCATGGTGCGTGTATTTAAATTGTGTGTTACAACTTTTTGATTGAAAACATACATGTAAATGATCTGCAGTATGATTATGTGTGTGGTATATGAGGTTCCTCTGGCCAGAGAAGCGGACATAATATGGACTTCCCTTAGAGCCAAAGGATATGGAACAACTCTAAGCGGTCAATTATAATCGTCTGGGACGAGTAAAAACCCTGAGAATTAGACTCATTCGGGATGAGCCTCTCAGAAGAGCCATATACGTCTGACACATGGAGTCTGTGGTCCGGGACCTCAGGCCAGGATACTTGATCGTGCATGGGATGTGCACGGGTAAATATGTTACATCTGTGCTGGATTCCCGATGTTGGTAGAGCCCAACAAGAATGGCATGTGGGTGTGATTATGTACATGTGATGTGTATGAAAGCCGAAATGGCTATACTGTTGTTTTATTAGAAAGTCGAGATGACTATGTTATATGTGATGCCAATATAAATACTATGTACTGTGGAAGTGAACCAAGGGGAGATGAGACTTTAAGAACCCTGAGTTTACTGAGATTGTATCTCACCCCGGTTGGGAGATTATATTTTATTGTAGGTAATAGCCAGCGAGCAGAGGACGAGGTCCGGGGTAAGAGACCCGAGTAGGGGTCGTTCGAGGAATCTCGATAGAGAGGCCGAGGCCGGGTTCGAGTGTGTGAGAAACCTGAAGGCGGTCCTTTTGAGAGCCAGTTGGCTCATTTTGTTGTATATTTAGTAACCCGGTATGGGTTTGTACTGCTTTGTACATTGTGGAACAGTACCTGGGTGCCAGGTTGTACATAAAATTCCATACATAATGTTCTGTTATATTGTATGACGTAAGATGACGTCTTATTATGTTATTGCTTCTGTATGTTATTTTATTTGTTAAGTAATTGCTGCGCTTAAGACCGTTATATAATGTTAATGAACCGGATGCATACGGGGTCGTTACAGTTTCAACAAATGAAATCTAGATGTTACACACAAATCACTGAACATGAATTGGTTTGAATCATGGTTGTAGGCCCGAAATTTTTGATCTGTAAATAGTAAATCAGAAAATTAGGGATATGATACAATTGGTAGAAAAGGTAAGAAGGATTAAACAAATAAAATATGAGAAAGAAAGAAAGAATAAATTTGACAAAAATAGAAAGGATAAAGTTGCATATATAGAGGCTTACAATAAGTATGATAATTATGTGAATTTTCAAGCCATAGACTTCGATAATGAGGAAAATGAAATTTATTTAGCAGAATTACAACTTGGTCGTCCTTATATTTGTCAATTGTTAAAACTAGAAGAAAAACAAAAATTTGCAAACTCAAAATTTAGTTTTGACATTAGTAAGTCTGATAATTTTTTTTATGTATTATTAAAGGATAAAAAAATTGCATTTAGTGATGATCATAATTCCTCTATTTGAACAAAGAAAAGGAAATAGATATTGCAAATTTCACAATGTCTATGGACATTGGACTTATAGTTGTTTACCTTTTAGAGATATGATACAAAAGACTATTGATGAAGGAAGGCTAAAGTTTGAAGAAAAACCTATGCAAGTAGATACTAATCCTTTCCAAGTTCAAGCCAATTATGCTGAAGCTGTCCAGATTCTGATGGTAGGGGCTTCGATTGGTACTTCAAAGGTTGAAACACCTTTGTCTGAAGATGAAGTCAATGAAGCTCTGGACGAATTCGAGAAAGAAAAAGAATATGTATTCCCATATGATGGGGATACTTTGCTGAAGTTTCTAACAAGAAGCATAAAACTAAGAAAGAAATGATGATTTGCCCTCGATGCAGTGCCGTGTTCGATAAAACTATAGCAAAGACTTTCAAAGCTTCTAAAATTTGCAAGCATTATTAGAAAATTGAAGAAGTTGATGCTAAGGGGAAGGGAAAGCAAAAAATCAGTATGATTGTGAGTCAAGTGCAGAAACAATATAATATTTCTCAAAGAAGGTCTACATATGTCTCACATGGGGGAGTCCCTTCGAGTAGATGGATTCGATAGGGATATCAACGTTTAAGTTATTGATGGCAACCATTTGAGGTGAACAATTTTGTGCCTCAAAGAGATGGAACTACTAAAGGTTCCAAAGAGGATATTATGATAAGAGAACACGTAGGATCATCTGGAAAATATGTATCAAAAAAGAAACTTGACCCTAATCGCGACCTGCTAGTAGAACCAAAGTTATCAAAAGGAGCGTGACCCTAATCACAACCTGCTGGTAGAACCCACACTATTAATTTCTTAAGCAAGAACAAAGGGAAAACTCTCACAAATTAGAGAAACTCTTAAATTTCATTAATCTTCAAATTCTGCCTCTGGAGAGTACAAGAGTTCCCTATTTATAAGCTAATCTTGAAATGTTGTAATAAAGTCTCACTAATATGCATTTACCAAATGCATTGATAATTGCATGCTGCTAAATGAAAATAGATGACAATAAACATGAAAATAAATTCTCACTAGCCACTAAATGACCTGGAGCATTCGAGAAAACATTTATTAAGGCTAAGAGAAAATGAAAAATCACCAAAAAATTCAGCAAAAAAATAGTACAAAAATTACAAATAAAATGACAAAAATTGGACTTAGTTATATCTAATCAGCCCAATATGAAAAGTCCAGCAAAATTTATCAACTCAGCCCATGAGTGCTTCTTGTCTTGTAAATTTGGCTTCCCAAAGTGATTCTTCAAGTTTGCGACAAAGCATCTTCATCAATTTGTAGGAAAGTGACCCAATTAGGTACAACCCTTAATTCACAATGGTCTTCTTTCTCTTTGATATTTAGAATCAGACCTTGCAATGCTTGTTTCATCCTCTCAGTCTTGGACCTTGTCATAGGACCTCCAATCCATGTAAAGGATCATTAGATAGGCTGGTTGCACTTCTATCAGGTTCTAAATAGGATATTATCAATATCAGAATCCACCATGGGTGAATAAGAACATGTCAAAAACTCAATGGAGAAGACATCAAAGATTGAGAAAGAGTGAAATCTTGGAGCAACAAAAGAACAATTGTATGAAACCATCTATTTTTTATAAGATCACTGAAGGTCGTCCCCCTGGTTTTGAAAAGAACATCCCAATTGAAATGGGTGAAGAAAATGAAGTGGTTATTGATTTTTTTGAATAAGGATTGGAAGACTCCATCGAAGCAATTTGAGGAATTGTCTCAAACTTACATGTTGAATTCACTTAGGAATATCAAGCTCACGATGTGATTAAAGATTATGCAAGGGAAAAGTATTTTGAGGACCCTTCTTCTTTGAGTCCAAAGGCTGTTTGGGTGACTCAAGTGTCTTGTTTCACTCCTGATCATAATGCTATTGTGCTTGATCCACCTTCAGATGAAAAGAAATTTCATATGAATCCTCCCAATCTAACTACTATGGTGGAGGATCAGATTATCAACAAAAATCTAGTGGATGGAGGAGCAACTATTAACATTCTACCATAATCTATGCTAAGAAGATTTGGTAAGACTGTTGATGATCTTATTCCTCATAATATACTTGTTTTTGACTTTTATGAAAAGACATCTAGTTCAGATGGAGTCATCTATTTAGACGTATTTGTTGGAAGTCGAAGGAGACCTATTGTGTTTGTTGTGGTATCCTCTCAAGCAAGCTTTAACATGTTGCTTCAAAGAGAATGAATCCATGAGATGGGTGTTATTCCTTCAACTGTGCATCAAAAAATATTATTCTGGAATGAAGATGGTAAGTTAGAAGTTGCCGAAGTATATCAAACTTCTTATAGGGTTTATACATAGTTTTCTAATGAATGTGATTAGATATTGGCAGTTACTGCACCTTTCAATATTAAGAACTCATATGTGAACAAGAAGACTAGAGAAGATGCAAATAAGTTCTTTTGTTGGGATACTAAAAGAGGATTTCTATTGATTAACATGGTCGTTGAAAAAACAACCACCATCAAAGATATGAGTTCTTCAAAAGTGTATTTGAGCTTTATGGCTCAAATTTTGGCCTATATGGCTGATAGTTTGAATGAAATGACTAAGAGAGCCATAGAAAAGGATTTGAATGGAAAGAAAGTCAAGCAACTACTACGGCCGTAAATAAAATCAAAACGATTTCTATGATCGTAAAGGAAGAAATAATGGTTACTAAGGTCATAGAATAAAAGTTGAATGATGAAAAGAGTACCACAAGGCTCGAAATCAAGAACAATGACAAGATAGTAGGAGATGATTTCGAGCAAAATGGTTAAAGATTAAGATTAGATTGCATATATGATAATTCAGCATTGCCATTAGGTTTTGAAGAATCTATGTCCCCTAACTTAAAGAAAATGGAATCACAAGATGCCTTATAAGAAATCAATTTAGGGACTAAAGAAGATCGAAGGCTTACTTATATTAGTAAATTGTTATATCGAAGCCTTCAAGAAAAAAATATGTCTTTGTTGTAGGAGTTTAAGGATTTCTTTGCATGGGATTATGATGAAATGCATGGACTTAACAAAGATCTGGTGGATCATAGATTACCCATTCAAGAAGGGAGGAAACTTCTTAAACAAACACCAATAAGATTTTTTCTCCTAATGCCATGGAAGCTATCAAGGAAGAAATCAAAAGGTTGTTGAATGCCAAGTTCATTCGAACAACTAGGTATGTTGAATGGATCTCTAATATAGTTCCACTAGTTAAAAGGAATGAAAAAATGTGTGTATGTATAAATTTTAGGGATATAAATTCAACAACTTCTAAAGATGAATACCCTATGCCAATTGCTGATATGTTGGTAGATTTAGCAGCAGGAAACAAAATTTTAAGACTATTAGATAAGTATTCAAATTATAATCAAATTTACATTGTTGAACAAGACATTTCAAAAACTGTTTGTCAATGTCCAAGGGCATTAGGAACTTATGAATTGATAGTTCTGTCATTTGGTCTAAAAAATATTGGTGCAACCTATCAAAGAACCATGAATTTAATTTTTTTAATGATTTAATTGGCAAATTTATACAAGTATATATTGATGATATGGTTGTAAAGTCTGAGTTAAAAATGATCACATTAAGCATTTGAAATTATCATTCGAAAGAATGAGAAAACATGGATTAAAAATGAATCCTTTAAAATGTGTTTTTGGTGTATCTGCAGGTGAATTCTTGGTTCTTTTATCCATCAAAAGGGAATTGAAATAGATAAAAATAAGACCAAAACCATTTTGGAGACTTTTCCTCAAACAAATAAAAAACAACTTTAATCATTGTTGGGTAAGGTAAATTTTCTTAGAAGGTTCATTTCAAATTTATCGGGAAAAACTAAGGTGTTTTCTCCATTACTCAGACTAAAGAATGAAGTTGATTTTTTATGCGAACAAGAATACTAAGATGCTTTCAACGACATTAAGAAATATCTAGCAAACCCACCAGTTTTAATGCCTCATATGGAAGGAAGAGATCTTAAGTTGTATATTTTAACATCAAATTCGACCATTGTAAGCATGTTGGTACAAGAAGATGAAAATGACATAGAATTTGTAATTTATTATCTTAGTCGAATTCTAAATGATACTGAAACTAGATATAGTCATATTGAAAAATTATGTTTTTGCTTGTATTTCTCTTGTACTAAACTTAAGTATTATATAAGACCTTTCGATGTTCAAGTTCTATCTCATAATAATGTCATAAAATTTATGTTATCTAAGTCTATATTGCATAATAGAATAGGTAAATGGGCTCTTGCACTAACTAATTTTTCTTTAAATTTTGTGCCATTAAAAGCAATTAAAGGTTAGACTATAGCAAATTTCTTAGTTGATCATACTCATATAGAAATTTTAGAATGATTTGTAGGAATAAAACCTTGGGTGGTATATTACGATGGTTATAAGCATATAGATGGTTTTGTAATAGGTATTGTTATAATATCTCCAAATAGTATATCTTTGAGTTTTTTTTTTGTCGAAATTAGACCTGTATGTTCAATAATGAAACATAATATGAAACATATATAGCTGGTTTAGAAACCTTAATAGACTTAGGTGCAAAACATTTTTTTATAAGAGGAGATTAAAAGTTAGTAATTAATTAATTAACTAGAAAATTTAAATGTATTAAAAGTAACTTATTAAAGTATATTTCTCTAGCAACTAGGTTGTTAAGTAAATTTGATGATGTATAAGAACAAATGGAGTGTGTGTATATATATATATATATATATATATATATATATATATATATATATGATGGGTTTCAATAATTAAAATCCATTATCCAACCCACACATAATTGGGTTTGAATGGATTATATTAGGTCGGATTTGATCCAAATACTCACAAAATCCAACACAATAATTGAATCATGTGATTTTGGTGAATTTGAGTATGCAAGTTAATTATCATGAGTATGTTAGAATTTCCTATTAGTTATTGTGGGTTACAATTAATTGTAATATTTAGTTTTGCCAAAAATGAGTTAATATTATGATCCATTTGATGATACTTAAACCCACTAAATAATGTGATCAATGGTCATGGGCTTCGGGCACCTAATTCTGATAAGTGTGGGTTGAGCCATTAGGCCCATGATGGGAGGTGCCTATGGTTAATAAATAGAAAGACTAAGTTCCCTTTGTCGTCACGTTATTAGTTGCTATCTAGGGTTTGCCCCATTGAGAACTCTAGAGTTTAAGTGTGTGTGATCAGGTAGAGGAATACCTGTCTTTTGGATTTCAAGTGACAGTCACATTTACACGAATGATTCTTTTGATCATTTCTTCAACAAGTATTTCAACTTATCAGTGTTTAAATTTCGTATAAATTGCTTCATAAATTATTTATCTTACATTTGGTATCAGAGCCAATTTATATGATTTAGAACCTGATTATTGATTGAGTGTTTATTCTTGTTTCTAATCATGTTCAATGCGTTGTATGCTTTTCAAATAACTGTAATGTAATGCACCTATTATTTTATGGTTGATTGTATTTCTTTGTGTGTGTGAATTTTTTATTGTGATGCCTCTGTATGATCATGATTGTATTTTATGTTGGATGTCTCATGCACGTCATGCCTTTGATGATATGCTTTTGAAATTTTGATCTTTGATGCCTCTGATAATATTGAAATCAAAATAATTCATGCCCCTTTCTACTAATACATGTTTCCAAATAATTAACGCCTCCAATGTTTCTTTTCACAAATCCATTCAACAACATTAATTTACTCTTTCAAAAAATGCAAAATCAAAATGACATTAGATTTTCGTTCTGTTTTTGCAATCACGGATTTTGGATATGCATTTACGCTGGATTGCTACGAAAATCATATTTGATATTTGATATTGGTTTTGAATTATTATTATTTTTTAATATGATATTTTAATTTATCTTCAATATTAAATTACAAGTAATTGTAAAGTTTTTTCTATTTGATTGTGTTATTAAATTATTATATGATATTCTATTTAAAAAAATTATCATGCTTAATTGAAAAATATCATTAAAATATTTAATATGGTATTATATTTCCAATTAAATTAGCCTATTATTTATTGATAATACCAAATCTGTTGCAATCTTTTCTTAAGTCATAGAATTTTGGTGATTGTGATTTGGAAATTACTAATAGCATATATTTAATTTATATCTTTATATTTGATTTCAAATTTATTAATTTACGCTGCTCTAAATATTGTTAGAATATTTAAGAAACTTAAATGTTTGAATTTTATTTGATTGTTAATGTTTAAGTTTAAAATATATAGGGAATGCTCTTTTAATTTATTTGATTAGTAAGGATGATTTTTTATGCATTTTCCTGTTGACTGGATCATGTTTTTGGACAAGAGAAAAGAAATTGATTCCTATTCGAGATTTTTCATGGGATACAATAAGTCATTATTGCCTAAGTGGGACCACTTGTTTTGATTCATGAAAATTTTTGTACTTTGAGGAATGCTTTTAATCTTTGCATATGATTGCCTGCCCAAAGGTGGTGGTTGTGTGTTTGTGTTGAGAGTTAAGAGTAGATGAACTTATTGGGGAACACACTAAGTTAAGGATATGTCTGCCCAAAGGGGACTATTTTTTAGTTTTGTGTAGCCTCATGGATTAATCCATTTGAGGTAGTGACCTAGTTGTAACCTTGGTTTGTACATTCTGCCCAAAAGGGGAATGTGTTATGGTATTGGCTTCATTTTGATAACTTGTTTCATTTTTAGCTATATCTTGTCCTAAATTTATCATGATAATTCTTGTTTCGACTTAACAGTGAACATTTATATGAATCATTGTTGTGCTTCCATTGAGATCTTGAATTGATCAAATTACCCCAAATGGAAGGACAAGTTGGAATTTTCCTTAGTATTTTATGATCTTGATTTAGCTTTACGTGAGAGTAAGCCTGTGGTCAATGCGAGGAGAACACCTGAGCAAAAGGAGCTTTTGGCTAAGTGGGAGTGGTCTGATAGGTTGAGTCTAATTGCCATCAAGAAGACAGTCTCTGAACATCTTTTGAGTGGTTTGTTAGAGAAAGTGATAGCCAAGGAGTTTCTTGATGCTCTAGGAGAGAGGTACCAAGTATATGATAATGCTGAATCTGGATGTCTAATGAAGCAATTAACAGACATGAGATATGATAATGTTGGGGTGTAAAGGAATTCATTATGAAGATAGTTCACATCCAAACAAAGCTTAAATACCACAAAATTGACCTTAATGAGAAATTCATTGTTGAACATGGCTTAAATTGCCTACTCGCTGATTTCACACAAATTAAAATTGCCCATAACACCATTGGCAAAAAATGGACTATGAATGACCTTATTACCAAATGTGTCATAGAGGAAGAGAAATTCAAGAAAGAAAAGAATGATATAGCCCCATTATCTATCCATAGCAAACCCACTTCCGGAAAGGGACATTGGAAAAATACCAAGAGTACATCTAATGTTTCTCATAAATATCAAGATTATGGGAAACTAAGCAAAGGTTAGCAACAAAATGTAGGATGTCCTAAGTCAACTACTTTAAGAAGGACATTTGCAGCTTCTGGTGTAAGAAGAAGGGGCACAAGAAAGTTGACTGTAGGATGTTCAAGGCCTGGCTAGAGTAAAAGTAGGAATCAGAAGGTAATAACTTAGCTTTTGTGTGCCTTAAGTCTAATATACTTAATGTTCCTATAGATTATTGGTGGCTTGATAGTGGTTCCACAACCCATATTGTTGTGTCTTTACAGGGGTTCAGAAATCTGAGGCAGCCTAGTTTAAGGGAAAGCAAACTAAGCGTAGGAAATGATCTTAAAGTGTTCATGGAGAAAGTGGGAGACATCAGCCTAGTTGTAGCTTCTGGATTTAAATTAGTTTTGAAGGATACCTTTTATGTACCTTCTTTTAGGAGAAATTTAATTTCAGTTTCTTGTTTAGACAAACTTGGTTTCACTTTTACTTTTGGTGATAGGAAAATAAATCTAATGTTGAATTCCCAAATTGTTGGTTATGTATCTTTAGTGGATGGTTTATATAAATTGTCTTTACATTTTGATAATGTTTCTTCATTCTTGGTTGTTGAGAGTTTTGTTGCTAAAAGGTCTAAAATTGAGGAAAACTCCTTTGTGTTGTGGCACAAGTGCTTAGGTCATATTTCTAGGGAAAGGGTTAAGAGATTAAGAAAAAAAAATATTCTACCTTCCTTGAATTTTGATGACTAGGGCACTTGTGTGGATTGTATAAGGGAAAAGTTCACTAAAATTAAAAAGAAAGGTACAAGTAGAAGTTCAGATTTCTTAGAGATTATTCATACAAACATCAGTTGGCTCCTAACTCCTACAATTTGTGGTAACACATTTTTCATCACATTCATTGATGTTTTTTTTTCCAATATGACTATCTTTATTTGATTAAAGAAAAATCTAAAGCACTTGAAAAGTTAAACAAAAATTAAAACTGAAGTGGAAAAACAATTAGGAAAAATTATCAAGGTTGTGAGGTCTGACCGCGATGGAGAGTATAATGCTAAATGTCGTGCCACTGGGCAACATATAGGACCATTCACTCTATACTTGCAAGACTGTGGAATAGTTTCATGATACACCATGCCTGGGACCCTCAAACAAAATGGTGTAGCCGAAAGGTGTAACAGGACACTTAAAGATATGGTGATAAGCATGATGAGTAGATGTAACTTGCCAAAATTTCCATGGGGAGAAGCCTTGAAAACAATCCTTTACATTCTAAATAGAGTTCCTAGTAAAATCATTTCCAAAACTCTTTTTGAACTTTGGACAAGAAGAAAAGCCAGCCTAAATCATCTTTGAGTCTGGGGTTGCCTAGTTGAGGTGAAAATCTATAATGCCTTGCAGAAAAAGATAGACCCCAAGACAAGTTGTTGCTTTTTTATTGGATATCCAGATCACACTAAAGGGTACAAGTTCTTTTGTCCTAGTAGCAGGAGCAAAATTGTAGAATCCATGAATGCTTTTGGAGTTTGATGTGACATGCCCCATTGTTCCATCTAAAGGTGTTGATACTGAGTCACATGAGACTGTTTCTTTGCCACTACCTATTCCAGGTGTTGGTGTTTCTGATGCTATTCCAGTTGAGTCTGAAGATATAGTTGGCCCTCAGGCTAATGATGTGATGGATCCTTCTACTGTGGATGAAAATGAGCAACCTGTTGAGCATGTTCCTTTGAGGAGGTCGACTAAAGATAGGAGACCAACTATTAGTGATGGTTTTCAAGTCTATCTCAGTGAAGATGCATATGATATTGGAGATATGATTGATCCAAAGAGCTATCAGGAATCTATTTCTTCCCCAGTCAGAAATGTAGAAGCATGCAATGAATGAAAAGATGCAATCTATGTTAGTTAATGGTGTTTGGGAGCTTGTTGAGTTGCTTGAAAACTATAAGGCAATTGGTTGTAAATGGGTTTTCAAGACAAAGAAAGACTCAAATGGTAACATTGAAAGATTCAAGGCTAGACTAGTGGCGAAGAGTTTCACACAAAAAGACAGTGTTGACTTTAAAGAAACTTTTTCACTTGTGTCTACAAAGGATTCTTTCATAATCATTATGGCCCTCATAGGTCACTTTGATTTGGAGTTACACCAAATGGATGTGAAGATAACTTTTTTGAATGGTGATTTGAGTGAGACAATATACATGCAACAACCTAAGGGTTTTCAGATTGGTGGTAGTGAGAACTTGGTATGTAAATCGAAGAGATCAATTTATGGCTTGAAACAAGCTTCTTGATAGTGGTATCTAAAATTTGATGAAGTTTTTACTTCCATGGGATTTGAGGAGAATAAGGTTTATCAGTGCATATACCTCAAGGTCAATGGGAGGAAAATTTGTCTTCCTTGTGTTGTATGTGGATCATATTTTGTTGTCTTATAATGACCTTGGCATGTTGCATGAGACAAAAAAAATGTTGATGATATCGTTTGACATGAAAGATCTTGGTGAAGCTTCTTTTGTGTTAGGGATTGAGATTCACAAAGATAGATCACGCCACAGACTCGGGTTGTGTCAAAAGGCTTACATTAATAGAGTCTTAGAGAGATTCAATATACAAAATTGTAAATCTGGAAATGTTCCAATTGTCAAAGGCAATAGATTGAGAATTGATCAATGTCCAAAGAATAATGTTGAGCAAGCAGGGATGAAAGATATGCCTTTTGAGAGTGCTTTGGGAAGTCTTATGTATGCTCAAGTGTGCACTAGGCTAGACATTGCCTTTATAGTTGATGTTCTTGGTAGGTACCAGTCAAACCTTGGGAATGATCATTGGGTAGCTACTAAAAAGGTGTTGAGGTACGTGCAGAAGACCAATGAGTATATGCTTATGTATAAGAGAGTTAACAATCTAGAGCTTGTGGGATACACAGATTCAGATCTTGATGGGTGCCCCGATGATAGGAAATCAACTTCTGGTTTAATTTTCATGATGGATGGAGGTGCGATATCTTGGAAAAGTAAGAAACATACTCTAGTTGCCTATTCTACCATGCAAGCTGTAACGACCCACCTCGTCGCTACAATATCACTACTCTAAACATGTAATTTTCAATTTTAAATGAAAACTCCAAACAACACACAAATTCCTAAATAAATACATATGTATGTATATTTTAAACCATTACATATCATTCACATGTTAGAACATAATTTAGTTTTTACATAAATCTAAGCCTGAGATTTACATGCTCGATAAAAGAGAATCAAGGAACTAACTAAGAAAAGAGTTGATATCAAAACACAACTCTCTCCCAAAATAAATTTCAACGTTATCACGTCGTCTTGACGGCTCCAACAAAAGAATCTCCCTCCAACATCACTTACTGCTGCTCATCTGCTCCTATGAACGAACATTCGTGATCATCACAGGTACCAACCACACGGTACAAAATTGCAAGGGTGAGTTTATTATACAAGATCAATAAACATCAGATGACAATGATTAGCAAGAAAACAATAACAATAACCATAATCATTCTCAATAATCCATCACTTCAACATACACTTAACAAACTAGTCATCAACTTTTTTCACAATTCAAATCAATTATGCCCAAAATGATGCATGCACCTGACTTAACTCTCAAATGTAATGTGGTACCATTCTTCAGGAAATAGGCTAAGCCTGTCCACATGACACTCTCACTTAGGAAAACTAGGCAGAAATCTGTTGAGGTCATCTTGTCGTGCACCGGCAACTCCCCCTATGTTAATCAGCACGAGTCTCAAGGGAGTTCCAAACCGAGTGATATGCCTCCAAGTACCAATATTTTTCCCAAGTACCAGTATTTTTCCTCATGAAAAATCACAGGTACTTACTGACAAAGTTTATACTATTTTCATGCAATTATGAAGTATGAAACATGGGCACATCAATGTATTATCGTGGATAGTTAAAAATCTAAGCAATCCCCTTTCCTATCTAGAGATGCTTAAAATTCTTAAACCAATCCCCTTCCCTTTCTAAGGATATCCAACATGGTCATTGCATCCCCCACGTACATACACAACATACATCCATCATGATGACATTCATTAACATCGACATCATCTCATCTCAATGTCATCATCAACGTCAATATCATCTCATTTCAATATCATCAACATCAAAATCATTTCCTTTCAATATCATTATCATCAAAAGCAATCACATTCCACATATATACATATAAATTCATGTTTGGGATTCACATTCTCTAGGTCTTCAGACAACACAAATCCCTTACAATAACAATTCATAATATCACGATACAAATATTTTAGGAAAATTCTAAATTAAAGAGAAGAATTATAGTATACCAAACATACTCTTATGCCCATTTTAAATTTAATAAAAGTAAATAGAAGAACATATACAAAATTTTGGACAGAGTCTCCTCGGTAATTAAGACTTTTTCCAAAAAATCTAATCATTACAATAACAACATCATTCAAAATATCATTAATCAATAATAGATATATCACATCTCATTAGTTTAAAATACAGTTTTTCTTGAAAACTAGCATACAACAGGGAAAAACATACATCCCCATAATTGGGTTCCCTGACCCCAACTACAGTGTCAAAAGTTGGAAACAAACAGTAAAATCCTCTCACTTATCTATACCTCTCTGTTAGCTCCTTCTAGTGTCATTTTGTGATCTCTTAGGTTCACGTCTTTGGTCCAAAGGTAGAGCTCTATATATCAAATCGAATACAATTTAATATAGATTTTGAAGACAAGGTTAATATTAACACTCGGGCTCAAATACCCATTCAGTTTTAAAAGGAACTAAAATGGTGTTTTGGGAGTCCACATAAAAAGACATCATTTTGAAATTTTGATCACGCCAACGTGACCGGGGTTTATCGAAGGTCACGAAAATGATGTCAATATTATAAAAAGGTAACTTTTACAACGTCTCATTTTCAAAAGTTTTTCAAAGGAAGTGTAAAAAATCCAATAAGGATACCTAAATCACAAGAGATACTAAGAGAGACTCAAACTAACTAGGAGAAGGCATAGAAAACATGGTTACCTTGAAGAAACTGCGAAGGGAGGGTCAAAGGCTTTGTTCTTTACCGACTCCTTGAGTTGAGTTTTGGAGATTCCACTCTGATTAAAGTGTTCTTCTCCGTGTAGTGATTCGACGGCAAGCGGCGACAGCTCGTGGCGGTCACTGGTGGTCGTGGGTGGTGGAGGAGGAGGTTTGGGGCTTGGGTGAGGGTTTTAGGGAAGAATAAGGGTGAAAACGCGTGGTTTCTTGTTGCTGATCGTATTTGTAGCCAACAAGACTCGCCTAGGTGATATCTCACTCTCCCGATTTTATTTCATAAATCCCAACGGTAAAAACATGCATTAATGGGTTGCGAACCTACTTTTCAAATTTGAAGGTGATCCAATGGTTAACAAACTGAGATAATGATTTTACCGCAACAAGTTTTGGGTTAAACTCAGAATCACACAGTTCCAATACAGATTAATCAAATTCCACATAACCTAACATCTACACCAAGCAGTTGCATAAGGATAATTCACACAACAATTTGACTAATTCAAATTAATAAATTAATTAAATGATACAAGAAATACATGAAACATCTATTTTTGGTTATCGAAATTTCAGGGTATTACACAAGCAGAGTTTATTGCTTGTTGTGCTGCTGCTACTCATGTTGTTTGGTTGAGGAATCTTTTGACAAGACTTCGCATAGTGGAATCCATTACTAGGCCATTGGGGATTTTTTGTGATAACAAAGCTGCAATGTTTTATACGAAAAATAATGAGACCTCTAATGGATATAAGCACTTGGAGTTGAAGTACTTGACTATTAGAGATCTTATGAAAGATGGTTCCATAGTAGTAAAGCATGTGGACACAGATTCCATGCTAGCTAATCCCTTAACCAAGGGACTTAGGCTTATTGTGTTCATTCGACATGTCGAAAATATGGGCATTGTGAGTTCTTTTGATATGCTTGGTTAGTGGGAGCTTTGGATTTATTTTATTTCCTTTTATGTTGTTGAATCCTTATTTTAAATTTTGGGGAATAATGTATTGATGACATTTTGCATTTGATTTGATGAATAAATGATGAGATGAATTGAGATACTTTTGTATGTGTATATCGAATGTAAAATTAATTAAAAGCTTAGTATCTTTGGGATCACTATGCTTGTGATTGATACCAGAATTGGAGCTAAGGCATAATGATATCAAGCTTGGTGTCTTTGGGATCACTATGCTGATGATAGACACTAGGATTGAAGTTGAGGCATGATGGTTTTAAGTTAAACTATATAATTTTTTTAACTTTTTTAGGCACTTAAGATAAACCATATTGTTATATTATATTTTATGTTGTGATTGAAAACTAAAATCTATTAAAATGTTATGCATCACTTCTTTACTTGGTGTTGGGATTCATTTTGAAGGTAACTTTTGGGAACATACATATGACTAGGGATATTATGGGCAACTTTTCTTTTTTTTTGAAAAAAGGATAACATGAAAGATAAAGTAATGTATCGAATAGCATACAGAAAATAAAGTGAATAATTTTTATATAATATTTGGGTATAAAAAAACATGAAGTTTTAACTTGGAATCATCTCAGCAATGAATCTTCCACCTGTTCCTAGCTTATTTCAAACAGCATGTCAGGACCACCCAATCCAAACCAAAGTGGACAAGTGGAAGTTGATTTCTCCCAACGAACACAGATTAATTCAAAAAGTCGACAAACCAGCTTGGCATCGAAGACAAGCATCATCGAGTAGTACCTGTGTTCAGCCAATTCGAGTCGATTAAGAATGCTATGTTCGTGTTATGATTACGTGTTTCGGCACAGTGAGCGAGTTCCGCGGCAACATAGAGTAGTAGGGCACAATTCAACCGTCCAATTAAACACATTACACAACGTAATTTAATCCAACCAATTTGTACAAAAATTGATTCATGGCCCCCAGCACCTAAAATTGTACTACCAATGCTACATGGAATTCGTTAATCTCTAGCTAACAATGCTACGCAATTATTAAATTCTTCGGCCATGTGTCAACGTGTGATTCAAGCTTTGGTCCAGTGATGTTGCAGGCCCTACATAACTACCAAGACTTGCTAGCTCTAAGGTATATATATATATATATATGCAGAGCAGTCTATTGACTATTGCCTGTCCTTTCACTCCTTCTGGACGCAAATGTTAGAATCGTATATTGGTGGGGCTGAAACTTGAAACTGTGGGTTGTACAATTTTGACATTGTGCCGCGAGGAACACACCTTCACAAATCGCAATCACAATGCTTGATTAATTAGCCATAAGCTAGTAGTGATCAATGGGCGGCTTTTAAAATAAAGTTAAATTGCAAATCAGTTATGAATAAAATTAATATATATTTCAAACTAAAAATATAATAATCTAAAACAATTGGAAATCTACTCTTTTCATATAAAGATGTTTTTGGGCAATGGATCAAGTGATCTTGAGTAAAACATAGAGTCAAAAGCAAATAAAGTTCAATCCAATTGATAAGGGTATGATTTAAGTATAATTAATTATGTGAAGATTTTGTTGATAAATAACATGCATGTAAGTCTATATGCATTTTAGGCAGACTTCGTTGGTTAGGCAGACTTCGTGGGTCTGTCTTATAAATTCTACAATCCAACTCACTTAAACTTGTTTTCTTAAAAAAATAAAAAAGTAGCGCCAAAACTGAGGCATGCACTCAGACAAAATCGAGTGACACTGTTGCCCGTTGATTATGATGGGTTGAGTGAACAGGTAATTTGGCTGGGAACATGTTCACATGCACATGGGACGGTGGGGACTCCCCTTAGGTCTCTCTCTCTCTCTAAGAATTTTCAAGGCTAGCTTTGTTTGCTTATCTATCCATATCTGTGACTGTGATGATTCTAGGCATATGGAAGCTTTGGACACGGACCAAGTTAAGTTCCCAAGGGGAAGCAAATCAGGTTACATTTGAGAGGAATCCTTGTACATATGGAGTTTTTGTTTTTCTTCAAAATTTTGCAGCTTTCACAATCCTCAAGATTGGAAAAGATATTGTTTTAGATGGTTCTTCTTGGAAGCACTAGCACCCCTCTCCTTTTAGTGGGTGTTACTATCCCAAGCCGGTTGGAGTGAAGGCATCCCTTCCACTTCGGCCCCACCCAACTCATCGTGCTTTGATTGGACCACAACAAGCCATTCTCAAATCTATAATACGTACGCACCCTGCATAGTGAGTGAGTCACTTCCGGTTCTCCTATGTATTTCCTAATTTTATGTAAGTTTGATTTTCTCCTTCTTCTCTGTTACCATTTAATGAAGAAACGCTTGAATTTATTCTGTAGATGGTGAGAGAATTGGTTGGATTTTCGTTGTGAAAGTCTTAAATCACAATTTAAGTAAAAAAATTGACTTTTTTGGAAGTGATTATTCTAACTAGAATCTGAGTATAGTAAATTTTATTTTATACAAGTAATTGTTCATGCTAGAGGATGCACAAAAACCCTTAAAAACACATTATATCTATTTATTATAAATATTATTATTATTATTGTTATTGTCATTACTGTTATTTAAATTATTTAACTATTATAATAATTATTACATATTTAATAATTATAAAAAAATAAGAGTATGATAGGAAAGGAGTCAACAAGGAAGGGGAAATATACAATAATTAAGTCATGCATCAAGAGGTCCTATTCTTAGGATCATGCTAATACAAGGCAATCGACTCAGTTCTAGCACATATACACAACGGGTTTAGCTAATTAATTAACATAGTGAAATAGCATATGAAAGAATCAGAGAAGATGATGGATGATGTTGATTCCATTTTTAAAACGAATGTCTAACTTGCCTTCTTCCTCACTATTTTTGGCGGAAACTGTTGAGTTTGACGAGTTCATGGTGGCTTGCCTTACCACCAAAATGATAGTTAGTAAAATTCTCAAACATTACATAATATAACTCTGGTCCAGATGCCAATAGCATTATCACTTGGTTCCCAAACAAATAAGCTTAATTTTCCTATGCCTAAATATCCAAATACTATCGTTCCCATGGGTGAACAATATAAGTGAACAAAGAAAGTATCTATAATTTAAATCATTTAAATTGATTTATGACAAGATGCATATCGAAAAAAGAACAAAAATACCAAAAGAATGGAACTTGTAAATGTTGATTTTAAGGGAAGCTGCAAGAAGATTGAAGCAAGGTTGAAGGTTTGATGATGTTTTAGCTTTTTACATGTCCACTCATTTGAAGACATTTGTAATTTGTCTAAGTAATTCAAGTAAATTGCCTTGTGATCTTTCATTAGCATGTGCATTCTCTTGATCATGCATACATGGTTTTCAGTCTCAAAGAAATCAAATGGTTTATAAGAAATTAAGTTCTCAATGGCTAAGTCTTTTAAAAAGCAAAACTTACTGCTTTAATCGATTACACAAGCAGTTTAATCGATTAAAGACATTCATACTATCCTGGAAAAGCCTTGAAGAACAGTTTAATTGATTACAGGCTTCTTGTAATCGATTATACAGTGTTTTATGAAAAACCATGCATCACTGGAATAATCGATTATCTCATTATGTAATTGATTATCTTAATTCGTTTGTCTTGATGTTGTTTTGGTTTAATTGATTACAGCACGGTTTAATCGATTATTTTGTTCATGAAACCATTTCCAGAAAGCTGATGAACATATTAATCGATTATTTAGTTAGTTTAATCGATTACATATTGCAATTTAATCGATTACATCAGCGGATTAATCGATTACTGTTAGTTAATTCTGTTTTTTTATAAAGCTTTGTGAGTCTATTCTCTATATATACATATTGAGAAAATTGTTCTAAACATATGAGTGATTTACCAAAAAGACTAAAAACTTTCTAAGAGTTTCAAAGACTGATTTCTGAGTGAAAAACGTTTCTAGTAAGAATCAAGAATTATGAGTTTTTTGAGTATATGTGTTAAAGAAAAGAAGGTTTTCAAGATAGTGCTTCTGAGCTATTATGTTTTCAAGATAGGGTTCTCTAGGTTTGGGGTTCTGAGTAGAGTTTTCAGTATCTTGGTGATTTGTATTCTAATAGGGTTTTAGAATCATCATCTTTGTCTAGTGTTGATAAAGAAAGTCACTTGTGGATTGCTTGTAAAAGATTCTTTGATATAGTAATTATTCTAACCTAGTGTGGGTTGAAAGCAACTGGATGTAGCCTCCAAGGTTGAGAGGTGAACTAGTATAATTGCATTACCTCTTGGTTAAAATTCTGTATGTTTCATTGCATGTCTTTGTGAAATCAAATATTATTATCAAAGAAACATTTTTCTGTCATTACATTCATATCAAAGGTTGATCTTGGGTGAAGAAAGATTTCTGTAGTTGAAAAGGGTGAACTAGTGATACGATCCAATGTTTTTAATTTCGCATTTTGTTTTAGAAATTTTTTAATATCAGGTTTGAACCAATTCACCCCCCCCTCTTAGTTCATTTGCAGTGTATTCATTGTATTTTCAGTAAATCCCTTCCAATGCAACCACCACCTCTTACAATCATGGAGCCAAAATTTTTCAGCATTGAATTACTGCAAGAGTTTACTTTTACATAAGAATGCTATATGTGATTTTTAAGCAACACAGTAAGACATCTTAAATGCTATCAAGATCAATAAAATCTTGGTTCACCAGCAAGGCTGTAAGTTGATAAGTTCCATATTTTAGTGAAAAACAAGGTTATAATGCTAGGCACTTATCTTTTGATTTTAGTAAATTTCTTTGATTAAATTGCCCTAAACCTAGTTGTTCAATATTTTGTAATTATATAGGATATTATTCACATTTTTGAAGATTCATCCACTAAAAATCGGAGATTTAATAAAGTTCAATGGTATCCGGAGCATCCAAGTAACCAAAACAAGCACAAAAAGGCAAAAAGGGGCAAAAAGGACATTTCCTAAAGCAAAATGGCCCAGAACTCACCCAGGCCAACATATTAAGGCTTTAACTCGCCTAGGCAAGTGAATCATGTGTAATTTGGTCGTCTGGGCGAATGGTTATTTCTAGAAGAATGTTTTAACTCGCCCAGGCGAGAGAAAATAGGCTAAAACACTCGCATGAGGGAATGGAGCCATCAGCAAGAAGCATTAAACTCGCCCAGGCGAGTTAAACAAGGCAAAAACAATCGCCTGGGCGAATGGACATAAGCAAGTCACTATTTCCTATAAATAGGCATGCAAATGAAGAAGAAAAGCATGATTTTGGAGGGAGAACCTGAGGAACAGCCCAAGAGGCTTAGAGAGAGGTGAAAGAAGAGAGAAAAAGAGTGGAAACTCTGCAGGAATGGGCCGGAGATCGCTACCTTAGTCATGTCTTCTGTTGATCTCGTGCTCTGCACCATGATTGGTTAGTTTCTCCTAAGGATCAGGTGTAATCTTTTGTACCCTTATGTATCTCTTTTAATATTTGATATATGTATGAATTTTTTCTATTCATTCAGGTGATTTCATTCTATTCTTAATGCTTGATTATACTTGATCACTAGTTTCATGAAAATAGATTCTGAGCTTGACTGCAAAGTGTCCTTAGGATCTGAACTGAATGATTTTACTCTTTACGTTACGTTGCTTGGAATAAAGCATAACGTTTAGATTGCAAATAGCACGAGATTATGATTGTAATGTTGGGTTATTTACTTCATATGCGAGGGATCAATATTCGGTAAATATCCTTAGAATTCTTGAATACGAGGGATCGATTCAGGGTGAATTAATGTGTGCATAAGTAATGATAGAAAATGATTTATACATGGTAATATTAATTAGGTACTGAGGGTATGAATGACGAAACCCAATCCTATGTTTTCTTCAAATAATTTTCTTCAATTAAAAGTTTCAATATTTCCGTAATTTCTTTATTTTCGTTATTTCCGCAAAACCATCAAACTTCGACTTTACTTGTTGTATATAAACTATTAAACTGATACTTTTATTTAAATTAACTGAGTAACTCAAGTCCCTATGGAGATGATCTTTTATAAATTTTGTAACTTAGAACAACAATTGGTACGCTTGCCAAAAGTCTAACATAAGTCTATAGAGCCCAAATGGAGTTAGAATTATATGAACAATGGAGAAAAATATTAAAATTCTAATACATAATCACATACGTGCATGCTATCAATTATGGTGACAATAGTCCAAAACACTATTTACCATTTACTGGAGAAGAAATGACTGATCTTGTTTCCATAAGTATGCTAGAGAAACAAGGCCTAGCCTTGAACAAACACTTTAATTGGTAGTGAATTTTATTATCAGGCAA
>CM023944.1:24423240-24458519 GCA_013407115.1 Glycine latifolia | reverse complement strand
TCATATGTAATCGATTAAATAAACCATGTAATCGATTAATATGTTCTACAAGAATCTGGGTATGGACAACGAACAAAATAATCGATTATTCCGTCTTGTAATCGATTAAGACAGTGAGCTTTATAAACTTGAAGTTCAAGGTGTAACTTAAAATGCGCTGTGTAATCGATTACGGTTTTTTGTAATCGATTAAGACAGAAAGCTTCATAAAACATGTTTGAACTATGTAATCAATTACAATATTTGGTAATCGATTAATGTATCAAAATAGCTAGCCAGAGACATATGATGTAATCGATTACTATTCTTTGGTAATCGATTAAAACGTTTATCAAGGTTGTTTATATGCAATCATAGGTAAAATAATTGATTGATCCGATGCGTAATCGATTACATTGTTCTTGAAGTGTTTTCCAGAAAGAGCTAAGAACAAAATAATCGATTAAACTAGTAGAAAGTGTATTTTCCCAAAAACCTTTGATTCAATTCAGAAACTTAATTAGATTATCAAAGCCTTATGTATTCTATAACTCTAATTAAAGACTTGAATGAATGATGTGAATGCAATGCACTTGGATCACCAGAAATGCTTCTTCCTTTTACATTTAATCACAAATTAATCTTCAAGGCTTCAAGGCATGTTGAATGTTCAAAACTAAGCTTGATTCTTTGTCCATTCTTCAAGTGATTTCTTTGAAACCAAAATTTTTTGGAGAAATATTTTCTAGAGGATGTAAGAAATAAGAAAGAGATGGAGTTCTTAGAACTAAAGCATGGGAATATAACGGTAGCTGAATACGCAACTAAGTTCGAAGAGCTAGTGAAGTACTTTCCTCACTATCAAGGATGGGATGGTGAGAGTTCGAAATGTGTAAAGTTTTTGAACAGTCTACAGCCCGAGGTAAAACAAGCCGTAAACTATCAAGGAATCTGTCAGTTCCCAGTCTTGGTCAATATGTTTCAAATATGGGATGAGGATTCCTGGGAAAGAGCAGTCTATTACCGGAATGCTGGTCCGGTAAAAAATAAGAAAGTCGAGTCACATAATCACAGAAAACCCTACACAATCACTCGTAAGCCATACGGTAACAACCCCAACCATCCAAGAATTGCTGCTCCAGGTTTTTCTGGTGGAAATGGTAGTAGACCTCCTACCTTTCCAACCCGAGTTACCTATTTTAAGTGCGGTAAGCCTGGGCATATCTCTACTGAGTGGAAGCAAGGGGGACCGATTTGTTTTAACTGTAAAGAGAGAGGTCACTTTCAAATGAATTGTCCACAACCTAAGAGAGAGCAGAATGGAAGTGGTCAGCAGGACCAACCCGGACAACTGAGGACCACGAGAAGAGTATTTACTCTTAGTGGTGCTGAAGCCTCAAATTTTCGAGATCTAATTCAAGGTAAATGTTTCATAAACGGGATTCCTTTACTTGTTCTTTTTTATTCTGGTGCAACCCATTCTTTTATATCCTGGTTATGTGTGGAAAAACTTAAACTTTCCGTGTCTCCTTTGAATAATAAACTTGTAGTCGAGACCCCAGCTAGTGAGTCTGTGGTGACTTCTGAGGTATGCTTAAATTGTCTTGTGGAAATTTCTAAAAGGAAATTTCGTGTTAATCTGATTTGTTGCCTCTTAGTCAAATCGATGATATTTTGGGAATGGACTGGATATCTTTCAACCAGGTTTTATTGAATTGCTTTGATAAAACGGTCATGTTTGGCAACCCAGACATGAGAGATAAAGGGATGTTTATCTCGGCCAACTGAGTTATGTCTTCTTTAAAAGAAAATGCTCAAGTATACATGATCCTGTCAAACCTGGGCGTGGAAACCAAGGTTTCTCTGGACGACCTCCCTGTTGTTAGAGAGTTCCCCGGAGTGTTTCCTGAGGATATATCCGGGTTACCACCAGAGAGAGTAGTAGAATTTTCCATAGATTTGGTGCCCGGTGCTGGACCTATATCTGTAGCTCCTTATAGGATGTCTCCTATAGAACTAGAAGAGCTTAAGAAACAGTTAGAAGAACTGTTGGCTAAGCTGTTTGTGCGGCCTAGTGTGTCTCCATAGGGAGCACTCGTGCTGTTAGTGAAGAAAAAGGATGAAACCATGAGGCTATGTATAGATTATTGCCAGTTGAAAAAGGTGACGATTAAGAATAAGTATCCTTTGCCTAGGATAGATGATCTTATGGACCAACTAGTAAGAGCATGCGTGTTTTGCAAGATAGATCTTAGGTCGGGTTATCATCAAATCCGACTAAAGCCTGAGGATATTCCAAAGACTGCTTTTAGAACCCGGTATGGTCATTATGAGTACTTAGTTATGCCTTTTGGTGTGACCAACGCTCCTGGTGTATTCATGGATTACATGAACAGGATCTTTCACCCCTACCTAGATAGCTTTGTGGTAGTTTTTATAGATGATATCTTGGTGTATTCTAAGACCCAAGAAGAGCATGAAGAGCACTTACAGATCGTGCTGCAGACACTTAAAGATCGACAACTATATGCTAAGTTGTCTAAGTGTGAATTCTGGTTAGAGAAGGTAAGTTTCCTTGGGCATGTGATATCCCAAGGAGGGATAGTTGTAGATCCTTCTAAAGTAGAGGCTGTCCTTGAATGGGAACGTCCCAAGTCTGTGTTTGAGATTAGAAGTTTTCTGGGCTTGGCTGGGTATTACAGGAGATTTATAGAAGGTTTCTCTAAGCTAGCATTACCTTTGACCACACTGACTACTAAGGGTCAGGTGTTTGTGTGGGATGACCGGTGTGAACATAGTTTTCAAACCCTCAAAGAAAAAGTAACAATCGCTCATGTGTTAGTTTTTCCTAACCCAAAAGAACCCTTTAAGGTATACTGTGATGCGTCAAAGACGGGCTTAGGAGGAGTATTGATGCAGAATGGCCGGGTTGGGGCCTATGCTTCAAGGAAACTCAAAACACATGAAAGAAACTACCTACACATGATTTGGAGTTAGCAGTAGTAGTGTTTGATCTTATGATATAGAGACATTACCTTTTTGGCTCTAAGTTTGAAGTGTTTAGTGATCATAAGAGCCTTAAGTATTTATTTAGTCAAAAAGAGTTAAATATGCGTCAAAGGAGATGGTTGGAGTTCCTTAAGGATTATGATTTTGAGCTAAGTTATCATCCCGGCAAGGCCAATGTGGTGGCCGATGCATTAAGTAGAAAATCTCTGCATATGTCCACATTAATGGTTAAGGAGTTGGATCTTTTGGAACAATTTAGAGACCTTAGTCTAGCGTGTGAGTTCACACCTAATAGCGTGAGACTAGGAGCCCTACGGATTATGAGCGGGCTGCTAGAAAAGATCCGAGAAGGGCAGAAGTCTGATCCTTTCCTGAGAACTCAGTTAGAATCCATAGCATCCAGAAGTGCTAGTAGTTTTCATGTAGGACCGAGTGGAGTTTTAAGACTTCAAGGAAGAATCTGTGTTCCCAACATATCCGGGCTTAGGAAGGTGATTCTAGAAGAGGGGCATAGAAGTAACTTAAGTATTCACCCTGGTGCAACCAAGATGTATCAAGATCTTAAGACTATGATTTGGTGGCCAAACATGAAGAAAGAAGTTAGTGAGTTCGTATATGCATGTTTAACTTGTCAAAAAGCTAAGGCAGAACACCAGAGACCATCGGGTAACTTACAACCCTTAGAGATACCCCAATGGAAATGGGATAGTATTTCCATGGATTTTGTTGTAGGTTTGCCTAGGACCTGGGCTGGGTTAGATTCTAGTTGGGTTATTGTGGACAGATTGACTAAGTCTGCTCACTTTATCCCCATTAATATTCGATTTTTCTTAGAGAAGTTGACTTCCCTATACATTAGTGAGATTATCTGGTTGCATGGTGTACCCTCTAGTATAGTATCCGACCAGGATCCAAGGTTCACTTCCAGATTTTGGGAAAGTTTGAACAAAGCCTTAGGAACCCGACTTCGGCTAAGTTCGGCCTATCATCCCCAAACTGATGGTCAGACAGAGTGAACCATCCAGTCTCTAGAAGACCTTTTGAGGGCGTGTGTTTTAGAACAAGGGGGTAGCTGGGATACTTTCCTACCCTTGGTAGAGTTCACCTACAACAATAGCCTTCATTCTACCATTGGCATGACTCCTTATGAAGCTTTATATGGTAGAAGGTGTAGAACACCCTTGTGTTGGCTAGAACCAGGCAAGAATCTTGTGTTAGGACCCGAGGTAGTACAACAAACGACTGAGAAGGTCAAGTTGATCCGGGATAGGATGAGAACGGCCTAGAGTAGACAAAAAAGCTATCATGACAAGAGGAGGAAAAACCTAGAGTTTGAGGTCGACAATCATGTATTTTTGAGGGTTACCCCTTGGACCGGGGTTGGCTGAGCATTAAAAACCCAGACACTCACACCTCGATTTGTTGGCCACTTCCAAATTTTAAAAAGAGTCAGTCCTGTCACGTACTGAATTGCCTTACCTCCATCCCTTTCTAATCTTCATGATGTATTTCATGTGTCCCAACTCCGTAATATATATACATGATCCTTCTCATGTGGTTGAATTGGATGATATTCAAGTAAAATAAAATCTAACGTATGAACATTGCCTTTGAGGATTGAGGATAGACGAATGAAACACCTAAGAGGGAAAGAAATTCCTTTGGTTAAGGTAATCTGGGGAAGTCCAACAGATGAAGTGTAACACCCTGAAATTTCGGTAACTTAAAATATATGTGTGATGTATTCCTTGTATGATTTGATTAATTTATGAATTAGGATTAGTTGAAATGTTATGTGAATTATCCATGTGTCATTGCTTGGTGTAAATGTCAAGTATGTAGAGCTTGTTCGAGCTGCGTTGTAATTAAGTGATTCCGAGTTTGAGATTAGGAGTTTTCTAGGTTTAGCAGGATACTATCGGAGATTTATAGAAGGTTTCTCCAAGTTAGCCTTACCATTGACCAAGCTGACTCGTAAGGATCAAGTTTTTGTGTGGGATGCCCAGTGTGAGCATAGTTTCCAAACCCTTAAGGAAAAACTGACGACAGCACCTATGTTAGTTTTGGCTAACCCAAGAGAACCCTTTGAGGTGTATTGTAATGCATCAAAGATGGGTTTGGGAGGAGTGTTGATGCAGAATGGCCAAGTAGTGGCCTATGCTTCTAGATAACTCAAGACACATGAAAGAAATTATCCTACCCATGATTTGGAGTTAGCTGTTGTAGTGTTTGCTCTTAAGATATGGAGGCACTATCTTTTTGGCTCTAAGTTTGAAGTGTTTAGTGATCATAAAAGCCTTAAGTATCTGTTTAGTCAGAAAGAGTTAAACATGCGCCATAGGAGATTGTTAGAGTTTCTTAAGGATTATGATTTTGAGATTAGCTATCATCTTGGCAATGTAGCGGCTAATGCTTTGAGTAGGAAATTCTTGCATGTATCTGCTTTGATGGTTAGGGAGTTAGATCTCCTAGAATAGTTTATAGACCTTATCCTAGTGTGTGAGGTTACCCCTAACAGTGTGAGACTAGGAGTTTTGAGGATTACTAGCGGTTTGCTAGGAGAGGTCAGAGAGGGCCAGAAGTCTGATTCTTTTATGAGGACTCAGTTAGAAGCCATAGCGTCAGGGAAAGGTAATAGTTTTCATGTGGGATCAGATGGAGTCTTGAGGTTTCAAGATAGAATCTGTGTTCCCAATGTATCTGAGCTTAGGAAAATGATTTTGGAGGAAGGACATAAGAGTAATTTGAGTATCCACCCTGGTGCCACCAAGATGTATCAAGATCTCAAGGCAATGTTTTGGTGGCCAAACATGAAGAAGGAGGTTAGTGAGTTTGTATATGCATGTTTAGTCTGTCAGAAGGCTAAGATAGAGCATCAGAGACCCTCAGGAAAGTTGCAACCTTTAGAGATACCCCAGTGGAAGTAGGATAGTATCTCTATGGATTTTGTTGTAGGATTACCTAGAACCCCAAGAGTTTTAGATTCTATCTGGGTTATTGTTGACAGATTGACCAAATCTTCTCACTTTATCCCTATTAATATCAGGTTCTCCTTAGAAAAGTTGACCTCCCAGTATGTTAGTGAAATTGTCAGATTGCATGATGTGCCATCTAGTATAGTATCTGATAGATATCCTAGATTTACCTCTAGATTTTGGGAAACTTTGAACAAAGCTTTAGGGACCAAGCTTAGGCTAAGTTCAGCCTATCACCCTCAAACTGATGGCTAGAATGAGCGGACCATTCAGTCTTTAGAGGACCCTTTGAGGACGTGTGTTTTGGAACAAAAAGGCAGTTGGGAGAGTTTTCTTCCATTGATAGAGTTTACCTATAATAATAGTTTTCGTTCTTCCAATGGCATGGCTCCCTATGAAACTTTGTATGGTAGAAGGTATAGGACACCCTTGTGTTGGTTAGAACCTGGAGAGAACACATTTTAGGACCTGAAGTGGTAAAACAAACCGCTGAGAAGGTCAAGTTGATCCAAGAGAGAATGACAATTGCTCAGAGTAGGCAGAAGAGTTATCATGACAAAATGAGGAAAGACCTAGAATTTGAGGTTGATGATCATGTATTCTTGAGAGTTACTTCGTGGACTAGGGTTGGCAGAGCATTGAAATCTCGAAAACTCACACATCATTTTATTGGTCCTTTCCAATTTCTCAAAAGAGTCGACCCTGAAGCATATCAAATTGCATTACCTTCGTCCCTTTCTAATCTTCACAATGTCTTCCATGTTTCCCAAATTTGTAAGTATGTCCATGATCCTTCTCATTTGGTCGAGTTAGATGATGTTCAAATAAAAGAAAACTTGACATATGAAATATTGCCTTTGAGGATCGATGATTGGCGAACAAAGCACTTAAGTGGGAAAGAAATTCCTTTGGTCAAGGTAATCTGGGAAGGTACATCAAGAGAGGATGTGACACGGGAACTGGAGAGTCAGATGCGAGAGGCTTATCCAGCTTTGTTTGAGTCAAGTAAATTTCGGGGACGAAATATACGTATTTAAGCTTCCAAGTCACAAAAATGGAGGTTCTTCCTCCTCCAAAAATCTCCCAAGCTTCCCCTCATCATCCTCCACCACCCAAGACCACCGGTGACCACCACGGACCGTCGTTGCTTGCCACGATACCACTACACGGAGAGGAACCCTTTAATCAGAGCGGAATCTTCGAAACTCTTCTTGAAGTTTCAGTAGAGAACAGAGCTCCCAATCCTCCTTTCTTGGTTTCCTTGAGGTAATCTTGGTTTCTTTTGTCTTATTCTAGCTAGTTTAAGCCTCTCTTGATATCTCTTGTGATTCGGGTACCGTTATTGGCTGTTTCTATACTTCCTTTGAAAACCCTTTGAAAATGACATGTTGTAAAAGTCTCCTTTTTATGAAACTGATATCATTTCTGTGATCCTTGTTGAACCCTAGTCACATTGGTGTGATTGGAATTTCAAAATGATGTCTTTTGATGTGGACTCTCAAAACACCATTTTAGCCTCTTTTTAAATTTGAGTGGGTATTTGACCCTAAATGCTAACGTTAGCCTTGTTTTTGAAATCTATACTAAATTATCTTCAATTTGGTATATAGAGCTATGTGTTTGGGCCAAAGCACGTGAACTTGAGAGATCCCAAAACAACGTTTCAAGGAGTTAATGGAAAGACATAGATAGGTAAGGGGAGTTTATTATGTTGGTAATAGTTTAGATGCCATAGTTGGGGGCTAGGGAGTCCAACTATGAAGATATCTGCCTGTCCCTGCTGTGTGCTAGTTTTCAAGAAAAACTACGTTTTTAACTAATGGGATGCGATGTATTTATGATTGATGTGTGTTTGTTCCTGTGTGTGCTCATTTTCAAGAAAAACTATGTTTTTAACTAATGGGATGCGATGAATTGGCTTGTTGATGGATAAAACTGTGAATGATATTATTATTGTGATGATTGGATTTTTGGGAAAAGTCTTAATTACAGAGGAGATTCTGCCCAAAATTTTATAATATGTTTTTCTATTTAATTCTTTATTAAATCATTAAATGGGCATAAGAGTGTGTTTTCTATATTGTAGTCCTCCTCTTTAATTTAGAATTTTCCTAAAATACCAGTCTCGTGGTAATATGGATTGTGGATGGATGAGGTGATGTTGATGTCATTGATAATGTTGAAATGAGATGTTATTGATGTGTTGATGATGATTGAATGAGATAATGATGATGTACAAATGAAATAATGTTGATGTAGTTGATTATGTGGTATGGATATATAATGACACCCATGGGGGGTGCATGACTGGTTACCCTTGCGAGGAAGGATGTGTTCCTAGCCACGGTCAGTGCATCGGTTAGCCCATGTTGGGGCGGTATGTATGTACATGGGGGTGCATGGCAGGTCACCCTTGCGAGGAAGGATTTGTTCCTGGCTGGGTCATGCATTGATGATGCCCATGTGACATACTTCATTTGTTTTACAGAAATAGGATGATTGGCTGCAGAGTATGGAGGTGCTGGGGGGGCACAACTGTTTGGAACTCCTTTACTGAGACCCATGGCTGATCACCAGTGGGGGGGAGCAGCCTGTGCACGACAGAGTGACCCTGACATCCTGCTGCATCATCTCCCTATGTTGGACTATTTTCGAGATGGTACCACATTGCATGCTGAGAGATGAGTCAGGAGCATGCATCATTCTAAGCATTATAGGTTGACTGTGGAATGTATTTGGATGACTGTCCCTGTTTGTTGCGTGATGAAATGATTGGGTGTTGTGATGATATTGTGATGTTTTGGATTGTCTTCTATAACTACTGTTATATATTACTTGCTGGTTTTATATAATAAACTCACCCTTGCATTTGTTGTACTGTGTGGTTGGTACCTGTGATGATCGCGAACTTTCGTTCGTGTGAGCAGATGAGCAGCAGTAGCTGACCTTGGAGAGAGATCTTCTTTTTAGTTGGAGCCGCCAAGCCGATGTGATGACGTTGGATTTCTTTTTGGAGAAAGAGTTATGTTTTGTTAATCAACTCTTTCTTAGTTAGTTCTTTGGCTTTTTGTTAGATATGTAATTTCGGATGTATATACACGTAAAACTAAATTAAGTTCTAAACATGTGAATGATGAGTACTGATTTAGTATATGTATACATATGTATTCAATTATTGTAATTGCATCGTATGTACGATGATTATATTATTGCGAAAAATTTACTCTCATTTTCATAATCAATTTAATGAAGTTTTCATTAAAAATATTAAATCTTGTGCGGTAAGAGTTGATGATTTAGTAGCGACGAGGCGGGTCATTACATGAAGATGCAATATGGGAGCTAGAGAGTCAGATGCAAGAAGCATACCGGGCTTTGTTTGAAACAAGTAAATTTCGGGGACAAAATTTCAAAAAGGGTGGGAGAGTTGTAACACCCTGAAAGTTTTAGTTGCTAAGATAAACATTTTATGTTGCTTAATTGTTTGATTTAGTCTTGCAATCTGTTGATAAGTGTTTTGTATTGGTATTTGTGCTTGAGAAAGTCAATTTTGTGGGCTAGGATAAGCTGTCCGTACACAGTGTCAACTATGGTGACTATGGCAGCCTTTCAGTCACGCAAGTTGGCAACCATGGTGGCCATGGTAGCTTTTCAGTCATGCAAGTTGGCAACTTACTTTAATAGCTCTGCCTATAAATAGTAGTGCAAGAAACAGAAGCATGTTCATTCTCACTTCTGTGCGTGCTTCTCTTCTTTCTCTCTAAACTCATTTGCATTCAAAAACTTTTCTTTCTCAACCCTCTGTATTACTTTGAAACTCTTGAGAACCACCATAGATGCAGTAGAAAGCCTCTAAGATAAGAGGAAAATCGTGATCGGAGCTTAACTCATTGCTTTAAAGAATCTATGTTCGGACAAAGCTTATGATTAGGTTTTACTAAAAGAACTCTTGTTTAGGTAAAAGGAGTTTTATTGTGTTAATAATGGTTTTAGATATCATCATTGAGATGTAATACGTATATGTGTTCTGATGTTTTGCGTGAAATAAATTGATGAAGTTTTTATGTGATGTGTTTGTGAAGAAGACGACTACCAGATTGGGTAAGTTGGGCTGGGCATGTTACATATATGTGTAAAACCTTTGTTTGTGATGTAGGCTACCGGGAAGGGTTGGCCGAGTTGCACATATGTGTAAATCTTTGTCTTTGATGTCGGCTACCGGGAAGGGTTGGCCGAGTTGCATATATGTGTAAACCTTTCTGTGATGTCGGCTACCGAGAAGGGTTGGCCGAGTTGCATATATGTGTAAACCTTTGTCTATGATGTCGGCTACTAGGAAGGGTTGGACGAGTTGCATATATGTGTCAAACCTTTGTTTGTGATGTCGACTATCGGGAAGGGTTGGCTGAGTTGTATATATGTGTAAAACCTTTGTTTGTAATATCGCCTATCGAGATGAGTTGGTTGAGTTGAGCGGTTTACGTAGCATGCTGATAATTGCCATATCTTAGTGAAATTAGGGTTACATTGAAGGCACTTATCTTTCATTTTTACTAAGAATATTTTAAAAACTTGCCCTAATCTAGTTAGTTTTTATTTAGTGCTTAGGATAAATGTTGTGTTCATATTCTTAGAGATTTATCCAATCCTTTCTTGCTTTTTGATAGGTTAAAGGATTTACGAAACTTCCGAACACATAAAACAAGCAAAAATGGATCATACAATAAACATGGGAGGTACAACAAGCAAAACAGGCCCAAAATCCATTAAGACCCAAAAGCTTCTTTTGGATGGTATGTTTAACTCGCCCAGTCAAGTGAAACATGTACAAACTGCTCACCTAGGCGAGTGGCTTCTGCAAGTGGGCCTCCAAGTGGGTTTTGAGCTCGCCCAAGCGAGAAAACAAAGGCAAAAACACTCGCTTGGGCGAGTGAACTCGAGCAGCCAGCCCCCTATAAATAGCCATGCACCCCCCAAGGAATTCTTCACTTCTTGCAAACTCATTTCTCCTTCCTCCTTGCTCCTAAGCTTGTTCCTAAGAATCATACTTTTTAAGATTTGTTAGTAGATAGTTTAGGATAGTGAGAGAGGTGAGGATTAGTGTGGAAACTCTACTGAAAAGAAGCGGTGATGAGTCCTTTCATCTATTCTCTAAGGAGGTTCTCTCCATGCTTGGCTAAGCTTCTCTCAAAGGATTGGATGTAATCTTCTTACCCTTAAGTATCTCTTTTAATATTTATTTATGCATAAGTCTTTTCTATTTATTATTGGTAAATTTATTCCATACTTAATGCTTGATTCTACTTGATCAATAGTTTCATGAAATAAGGTTATAAGTTTAACTGGAAAGTACTCTTAAAACTTGAACTGAATAACTTACTCTTCACGTTACGTTGCTAGGAATAGAGCATAACGTTTAGATTGCAAATAGCACGCGAATATGATCGTAATGATGGGGTATTTATTTCATATGCGAGGGATCAATATTTGATAAATATTCTTAGGATTCTCAAATACGAGGGATCGATTTGGGGTGATTTTATGTGTGCATCAATAATAAAAGAAAATAACTTATGCATGGTAATATTAATTGAATACTAAGGGTATGAACGATGAAATCCAATTCTACGTTCTTGAATTAATCAAACTCGTTTTATTAGTTTCCGTAATCCTCCGTAATTTTCCATAATCATTCGTAATCTTCTGCACTAAATTTATTATTTTTGTTTCTTCTAAATTTTCATAATTTCTGTTAATTCACAACTACATGAAACTCTGTTCACATTCATTGTACATAACTATTAAACTGTTAAGCTTTATTTGAATTAACTAAGTAAATCAAGTCCCTGTGGAGACGAACTTTTATAAATTTTGTAACTTACAACGATAATTTGTACGCTTGCCAAAAGTCTAACAAGTTTTCGGCGCCATTGTCGGGGATTTGAGTTATTTACTCAGTTCTTTTAGATTTAATTTTTCAGTTTAGTAGGATTTTTTCTTATTTTCGTTATTTACTTTAGTTTTGATTTTGTATATAAATTTTCTTTTATTTTAACTTCTATGCTTATGGGATATTGTAGTTTGTTCTTTTTCCTTTATGCGAGGTAAGTTTTCTACAGATAAACCTTTGTTTGATCCAGAAATCACCAAAACAGAAAGGAAAAATAGGAAGAAAAAGAAACTAGAAGCCAATAAGACATCGGAGGAACCTTCGTGTATTGATCCTTCTTCATCAGAAAAGCCACTTGATCGTGATAATATGGCTGATCGAGGAGAAGATGAAAATAGACCACTAAGGAGGACTCTTGGTGACTATGCTTACCAACCAGGTCCAAAGCATTACAACAGCATAGTCATCCCTCCTTTCAACAATAAGGTTGTGGAGTTGAAGCCAGCGTTACTCAGTCTAATTGGTTCACATCCCTTTGCAGGGATGGACCATCAGGATCCATACACTCACTTGTCCACATTCATGGAGTTATGCAGTACAATGGGAGCTTCTGACGAAGATGCGAAAGCTGTTTACCTTAGAGCTTTTCCATTTTCTTTAACAAGTAAAGCAAAGACGTGGCTCCAGTCCCAACCAAACAAAAACCTGAGCTCGTGGGAAGAAGTGGAGGAAAAATTTACTACTAGATTCTTTCCTCCATCAAGATTCATAAGCGCAAAATCAGTCATTGCTACTTTTTCCCAAGGAGCAGATGAACCTCTCTGCGAGACATGGGAGAGATTCAAATCCTTATTGTGGAGGTGCGCAAACCACAATTTTGGTGATGCTGCACAGCTACATATTTTCTACAGTGGCTTGAGACCTCAAACAAAGATGATTCTTTATGCCTCAACTGGAGGAACTATGATGTCAAAAAGCCCGGAGGAAGCAATGGTAATCATTGACTCCATAGCAACCAGTGATTACCAATCTCACCATGATAGATCTCCAATTCAGAGGAAAGGTGTAATGGAGCTAGATACTCAAAATGCCATTTTAGTTCAGAATAAATTGTTAACTTAACAATTGGAGGCCTTAACCAAACAAATAGGCCAACTTCCTTAACAAATTCAGCATGGAGGATCACAGAAAACACATAGCTCATCAAGTTCAACAAATTTTGAGATGTGATTTCTGTGGTGGAGAACATCAAAATGGCCACTGTCTAGCACCCGGTGATTGTCAACCAGAGGAGGAGGCTCATTATCTATAGAATCAGACCAGACCTCAGCAGAATTATCAAGGTTACCGAGGAGGTCCAGGTTCAAATCAACCTTATGGTTGGAGACAAAATAATAATGCATATAATGCTCCTTCTAATCCTCCTTTTGCAGGTCCCACTAACAATTCATATGCAGGTCCTTCTAATAGAAATCCACAAAACCAAGCTCAGCCTGATAGATTATCAAAAATGGAAGAAACTCTAACTAAATTTATGTAGATGTCCATCACCAATCAAAAGAGTACTGATGCTTCCATAAAAAATCTTGAAGTACAGGTTGGACAACTTGCAAAGCAATTGTCTAAGCATGGAGGTGGATCTTTCTTAGCAAATACCCAAGTCAACCCTAAAGAGCAATGTAAAGCCATTACAACAAGAAGGGGGACTGTGGTTGGTAGGCAGGAGGAAGAAGAAAAGAAAAATGATGAAGAAATAAATGAAAAAATTGAGAGAAAACTGATGAGTAAAGATGAAAAGAAAAAGAGTGATAAAGGCAAAGCTGTCTTAACCTCACCACCAGTCCAAAATATGCCATATCAACATGCTCCATCCAAGAAGGCAAAGGAAAAGCAGTAAAAGCGTTTTTTAGATATTTTTAAACAACTGCAAATTAACATTCCTTTTTGTGAAGCATTGGAGCAAATGCCAACATATGCCAAATTCATGAAGGATCTACTCACAAAGAACAGAAGATACACAGATGATGAAACCATAGAGCTGGATGCAGGTTGCAGTGCAATCATCCAAAAGACAATTCTAGAAAAATCAAGAGATCCCGGTAGTTTCACAATTCCTGTGACTATTGGAAATTTATTAGTGGGGAAATCTCTTCTTAACTTAGGCGCAAGAATCAACCTCATTCCATTATCCATGGTCAAAAGAATAGGAGAAGTAGAAATCAGACCAACAAGGATGACTTTACAGTTAACTAACAAAACTATTAAGCATCCTTATGGCATTATTGAAGATGTGTTGGTGAAAGTTGACAAATTCTTTTTTCCAATTGATTTTGTAGTGATGGACATGGATGAAGACAGTAAAGTTCCACTGATTCTTGGGAGACCTTTCATGAAGACTGCCAAAGTCTTGATTGATGTGGATGAAGGAAAATTACTGTAAGGGTGGAAGATGATGAAGTATAGTTCAATGTTCTTGAAGCAATGAAGCATCCCACAGATAAAAAAGAATGTTTTAGAGTCGATGTCCTCGATGAGGTAATTTCTGACTCTAAAAGCCTTATTCACAGGAAGGAAGGTTTGGAGAAGGCATTGATAGAAACAGTCCAAGATGAAGATGGAGATCAAGAGAAAGCAGAATACCTTCATCAACTGAATGTCTGTAAAGAAATTCCTTATCACCAATCCCTTTTTGAAGAAATAAAGGAAGAAAAGAAAAAAAAAGAACCAAAGTTGGAATTAAAGGTATTACTTTCACATTTAAAATATGTCTTTCTTGCAGGTAATTTTGAAAAGCCAGTAATCTCTAGAAGAAATGAAATGCCACTACATAAGATTCTAGAGGTTGAGGCATTTGATTGTTGGGGAATAGATTTCATTGGTCCATTTCCATCATCCTACTCAAATGAATACATTTTATTGGCTGTGGATTATGTAACAAAATGGGTAGAAGCAATAGCTGCACAAAAAGTTTATGCAAAGATAGTTATTCTCTTCTTAAAAAGGAACATCTTTACAAGATTTGGGACACCACGAGTATTGATCAATGATGGAGGATCTCACTTTTACAATGCCCAACTTAAAAAGGTCCTCAAACATTACAGTGTCAGACATAAGGTAGCTACACCTTATCATCCCCAGACCAATGGGCAAGCTGAAGTTTCTAACAGGGAAATTAAAAGGATATTGGAGAAAACAATTGCTCAATCAAGGAAGGACTGGTCTTAGAAGCTAGATAAAGCTCTGTGGGCATACAGAACAACATACAAATCACCTACGGGACTCACACCTTTTCAATTGGTTTATGGCAAATCTTGTCATTTGCCTGTTGAATTAGAACATAAAGCTTTCTGGGCATTAAAATTTCTGAATTTTGATCCTAATGCAGCAGGTGAACACAGGAAGCTCCAACTTCATGAACTGGAGGAATTAAGGTTTCAAGGATATGAAAATTCTAAGCTTTATAAACGAGTTAAATTTTATCATGATAGAAAGCTTTTGAAAAAGAAATTTCAACCTGGGCAACAGGTTTTGTTATTTAATTTTAGATTGAGATTTTTTCTAGGTAAGTTGAAATCCAAATGGTCTGGACCATTCATCATCAACGAAGTCATGCCACATGGAGCTATAGTCCTTGAAGATCCAGCCACAAAGAGGACATGGACTGTAAATAGTAACCGAATAAAACCTTATTTGGGTGGTGATGTTGAAAGACTCACCACTGTGATTCACTTACAAGAAATTTGAGCTACAACAAAAGCGTCCAGCTATGATGACGTTAAAGAAGCGCTTCTAGGAGGTAACCTAGTACATTCTAACCTTCATTTTAAATATTGTTTATTTTGCTTAAATATTTATCTTATTTAGTTTTCTTAAAATATTTACAAATATTTAAATATAGGTAAAGGTCTTTAGGATAAGGAGAAATTAAGTTAAATAAATTAATTTCGAAAAAAAAAAGGGGGAGGGGGGGTTTAACTCGCCCAAGCGAGTAAACCATGAACAAAACACTCGCTTGGGTGAGCAGGGGTCTGGAGCACGACCCAGCAATGGTTAAAAGCCAATTTCACCAAAAAATGTATATCACTTTCATCCAATTATCTTGGTGCTTTGCTGTTACTTTATTCCCTTGTTCCCCTCAACTCGCCCAAGCCACTTGATTTCACCCATATCTTCCTTTCATCACCAGGTAAGTGCTTTTGGTCTCGTCCTCATTTTAATGATGTTGTAAATAGCTTAGGATAGCTTTAGTAATGTAGTTTTGTTCTTATTTCAATTGTGTAATCTTGTGTTGTTGTTTTTAATTTCAAAAAACCCTAGGGTAATAAGTTACAAATTCTGCCAAGTTTTGTGGTGAATTTTGCTCATTTCATAATTCTATTTCTTCTTCCTCTTAATTTCTGAAAAATTGGTGCAAGCATATGCATAATGATTTCATTTCCATAGAGAACACTCCATGCACACCATATGTTTGGTGAAATGCCACAACGAATCAGCCATGATTTTTCATCTGAAATTGTGCACGAAATTTGCTCTTTGATGCTTGTTAGACAGTTTAAATTGAATGCTACAACTCATGCTAGCTTTCAAAAATGATTTCTTCCTTTATGCACAAACTTACAATTCACTAAAAATAGCATATTACAAGTAATTGTAGCATTTAGGATTCATGAATATCCATGAGATGCAGTGCACAAATAGACTAATAGGTATCAATTATATGCAAAGATTGAACATGGTAAGCATACATGCTTGTCAAAAGGTTAAAATATGCACACATTCAATTTTCATGGGCTGCCATCTATTTTCTATTTTAAGCATACATGCTGATTTTATCATATTCATTGTTGTGCTATTTTAAGATCTTTTTTAGATGGCTCCCAAGAAGTTGTCAACCAAAAGAGCAAGGCATGCAAGAGAAGGGTCTAGTACCATTCCTGCAGATTTTATATTTGATGCGCAGAGGTTCCGCACTGAGGAGCACCAAAAGAGGTATGAAGTCATCAAGAATTGGTCATTCCTCAAAGAACGGAGGGTTCAGCTAATGGATGGTGAATATCCAGAATTCACCATGGAGATTGATAGAAGAAGATGGAGGCCCCTTGCAACACCCATGCATAAATTTGATCCGGCAATAGTATTGGAATTTTATGCCAATGCTTGGCCCACTGAAGAAGGTGTTCCTGATCAAAGGTCCCTAGTGCAAGGCTAGTGGATTCCTTATGATCCCGATGCGATTAATCAATTCCTAGGGAATCCACTCATATTGGAAGAAGGCCAAAAATGTGAATATATTAGCAGGAGGAACATCATTTATGGGTTTAATGAACAAGCTGTCACCCAACTTCTTTGTGCCCCAGGTTGTGACTTTGCTCGCAATATTGGAGGGAGTTGGGTGAGATTAATGAGAACCAGCATGACAATACTCACTCAAATCTGGATGACCTTCCTCCTCAGCAACGTACTTCCAACTGATCATACTTCTGACTTGACTATGCCCAACTGCTAGCTTGTTTTCAGTTGCATAGAACAACTCAGTATTCATGTAGCATAGTTGATTTCAGACGCCATTCATTAGTTCATCATCACAGAGCCTCCCCGCCATCCACTGAACCCAGAAAAAGCCAACCGAGCACTTGGATTTCCTGCTTTAATAACTGCTTTATGCCAATTTTATGGAGTGCAGGTACTACCTTCAAAGACGATCCGACCTCCCATCAACTGGGCATTCATTGAGAAATATTGCCAAGCCAAACAGGTGGAGCAGCAGCAGCCACAAGCACCACCATCTTTGGAGTCCATTTCTGCACATCTCCAGAGAGTGGAGCTCCACATGCAACATGTGGCTGCTCAGCAAGCTGCCAACTTCAGAGCACAGATGTAGATGAATGAGAATTTCTATAACTACACCCTGCATCAGCACAGCCAGGATCCCAACCCTTTTTCATGGCCCACTCCAGATCAGTTCCGAGCTCAAGCTGCATGGCCTGGGGACAGGCCAATCTTTCAGGAGGAGGCCAGAGAGTTGATCAGGATCCTGTGGCTGGCCCTACACATGATCAGGGAGCTACTGAGGGAGAGGAAGCAGATGATGATGAAGAGCATGATTTGGCAGCATATCTCACTAATCTTCATAATCAGTGACACTGTGACATTATTTTTATTTCTTTATAGCTTTCTTTACTGCTTTTCTAAATACTTTATGTTATTTATTTCTGTCTTTATTGCTTTCTAAATACTTTATTATATTACTATTATTATTATTAACTATTTCATCTTTAGTTAGTTATATATATTGTTAAATCTTTTTGGTATTTTATACTATTAACATAAGCCTTTTTGAAAGTTACACCAAAATTTTTTGCTTTTTACTTGAAATAGTTGTATATAATATAAAAATCTTTTTGGGTCTTAAAAGAAAAATTTTCTTGAAAGATTACATGTTTTGAAAAGTATCAACAAATATTATTTTGAAACTTGTTATTAATATTGGATCAGAACGACAAAAAGATTTTTTGAGAATTTTGAGAATGAAAAACAAATAAAATGATTTTCCAAAATACCAAATAGAGGCAAGACTTTTTCACATAAAATTAATAAAGAATATCTTTCGAAACATTGATCTGATTTGAACATGAAAACAGACCTTAAGCCCAGTGAGTGTGTGCAACCACATAGATTATATTGAGAATCCTCACTGATATGATTTATAGTAATTTTGCATTAATTTCTAATTGTCAAAACATATGATGCAAGGATATGATTTAGGCCTTCTTTCTTTTTGAACATCTTTTTAAGCCACTAGCCAAAAAGCTATCCCAACATGAAAATAATGAATTATCATTTGCAACCCTTTTTGAGCAAAACACTTGATATTTTGTTGAAACCCTAACCTAGGATCAGAATTCCTTACCTCACCTTAGGTTAGGAGAGCAAAAAGGGAAATATTTTGTTGATGGAAACTTTTTGGGTAGCTCATGTGATGAAAAAGAATTTAAAATGTGGCTATATGCTATTGATATGCTGCTAGCATATATTAGTTTATAGGGTTAATTGATCAATAATTCATTCAATAATTAGTAATATATGCTAGAATTAGTTAAGTTTAATCATTCATCTGTTATTATCTCATTTTATTATTATTTTGTTAATTAGAACCAACAAGAGAGGAAAAGAAGCCAAAAGAAGCAATATGGCTTTTCAAACTTGCCACGCGATCCGCGCCAGACTTCCAGAGCAGCCTACTCAGTTCGAATATCCCACGCGATTAGCGCAGGAATCCGCGCGAGTCGCGCCACAGTTACGCTGCTACCTGATTTAAAAAGATTTGGCACTGAAATAGCTTGGGAAAAAGGGGTTAGTTACCTTAATTAATAGATGGACGTGTGGGAATAAATAGGAGGCACTTTTGCACAGAAAGGGGGACCTTGGACAGAGAATTACACATAGAAACATAGTGGAGAGAAGATCAAGATCAGAGATTGAAGAGGATTAATACTTCTACTCTCTTTGTATTCTTTGAGGTTAGACATGAACATGTCTGGCTAATTTTCTTTATTGTGGTTAAGGCCAATAACCAATGTGAACTCCTTTGTAATTTGATTGGTATTAATATGAGATTATCATGATTGCTTTGTTTTACTTTGTTCTTCGTTATTATATTCTTTCTTAGAATCATTCTATTTAAGTTCTGAGGGTTAGGGTTCGCAATAGGGATGTTGGGATTCTAATTTCTGACATGAGTAAAATAACAGTTTTTACATTGCCTAGGGATAGGGATGTATGATTGCAGAACTTTATGATATATTCTTTTAAATGCTTAGCTTGATAGGAATCGCTAAGGAATTAGGATTTTTGATCGGGTTAAAGGGTTAAATTGCTAAGGAATTAGGATTTAACTAAATTTGGAAAGATATATCCTTTGAGTAATCAGAAGTAATTGAAATAGATAACCAATCAAGTGAAAGAGGTAGGGATCAAAGGGGATTGTGTTCTAATCACAATTATTTCTCTCAACTGCATCACAATTTTGCTTTTAAATTCTTGTTAAATTCTGTCATTTAATTCACTTAATTCCAAAATACAATACAACACTACTTTTCAAACATATTGTTTTCTTCCAATCTCTCAGATCGTGAGTTACGATAAAATTAGGATCAATCACTGTGGATACGATACTCTACTTACTCACTTTATTACTTGAAACGAATGGTACACTTGCCGAGTTCGCAACAAGTTTTAGAATAACTTTAATCTTTGTGATTGGAAATTCTTTTGTTACTAAATTGCTTCTCTGAGTTTATGCGAGGTATAGTTAATCCTGATCATCTGCAGTACGATCCTGAGATAGAAAGGGCTGCTAGAAAGAACAGGAAACTAGCAAGACAAAGAAGAAGAGAAGCAGAAAATTTTGATTTTGATTCAATTCCTGAATCAGAATTGGAATTAGAAATGGCTGAAGGCGCAAATAATCAGCCAAGATCGGAAGACAAACTAATGGAGGATATTCTGGCTCCAATGTTCACTAGACCAAACTCCAGCATTGTCAGACCGCCAATCCAAGCAAATAACTTTGACATTCATTCGTCATTGATTACATTGGTGGAGCACAGTCAGTTTGGAGGGGAAGATAATGAAGATCCCCACGATTTTATTGACAGGTTTATAAGAATATGTGATACTATTAGACACCACGGGGTGTCGGATGATGCTATAAGATTGAGGTTATTTCCTTTTGCTGTGAAAGGAAAAGCACTTAGATGGTTAGATAGACAGACCTCAAATAGTATAACCACTTGGGATGAACTAGTTGCAAATTTTTTCGCTCAATACTTTTCAATAGATAAATACAATAGGTTGGTGAATGAGATCACCAATTTCACTCAACATGAGAGGGAAACTTTGTGTGCAGCATGGAATAGATTTCAAGAGTTGATTTGGAGGTGTCCACAGTACGATATGTCCGTAGGTAAAAAGGTACATATTTTCTTTAATGGTATGATACCTGAATCACGTCTTATTGTTAATGTTGCAGCTGGTGGTTCGATAAGATCAAAAACTGCAGTTCAGACATATGACTTGATTGACTCTCTAGCCTGTGATGAAAATGAACGCACTCCGATTCAGCCCAAAAGGGAATTCATCCATCTAGGGAGTAATGATGCAATGCTGGCTGAACAGAAAATATTGGCCCAGCAACTAGCCAATTTGAATGCAAAAATTGATAAACTACAAGTCTCAGCAGCCCAAGTTTCATCCAACAGAATGCCACCCACCACATGTGAGTATTGCCAAGGTGAGCATGAATCTAATGAATGTCCTATATTAGTAGGAGCTGACCCTGTGCAGGTGAATGGACTCTGGTACGATCAAAGGCCTCAACAAAATTTCCAAAGAAATCAAAACAATGCCATGGGGAATAATTTCCAAAGCAGGATTCAAGGAGGAGGTTTAGATTACAAGTCTAATCATTATCTACAACCTCCATCTATTCCACCTAAAGAGCCATCTGAATTAGAGAAAGCCTTGCTGCAATTAACAAAGATTACCAATGATCATATCCAGACCACAAATGCATTCATCAATGAGACTAGAGCTCATCATAGAAATCAAGATGCTTCCATCCGGAATCTTGAAAACCAAATTGGTCAATTGGCAAAGCCAATATCTAAAAGGCCTCAAGGGAAGTTCCCTAGTGACACCATAGTAAATCCAAGGGAACATGCCAATGCAATCACTACAAGGAGTGGAGATGTTATCACACCTCAAGAGAAGACCAAAACAGTGCAGCAAAAGATTGGAGAGAAAGCAGAATCCACTCCAAATGTAGAACCTAAAGCAAAGGTACAGACACGAGAAGGTAATGATAAAGGCACAACTGCCACAATTCCAAAGAAACAATGGGATTTTTCTCACTTTATGAAGCCACCATATCCCATGCAGCTTAAACAACAAGCCCAAAAGAAACAATATGATAAATTTTTAGAAATGTTTAAAAAGCTGCATATTAATATTCCCTTTGCTGAAGCTTTAGCTAACATGCCCAATTATGCCAAGTTTATGAAAGAAATATTGTCTAGGAAACATAAATTGCAGGATGGTGAAACAATAGCACTTACTGAGGAGTGCAGTGCAATCATACAGAGGAAACTTCCGCCCAAGCGAAAAGATCCGGGAAGCTTCAATATTCCCATTGCTATAGGTGATGTCAATGTAGGAAGAGCACTGTGCGATCTGGGATCAAGCATTAATCTGATGCCATTATCCCTATGCAAGTCATTAGGGATTTCAGAGCTTAAGGCGACTAGAGTTTTTCTACAGCTTGCAGATCGTTCATTCAGGAAGCCAGTTGGAGTTATTGAAGATGTCTTAGTAAAAGTTGATAAGTTTATTTTTCCTGCAGATTTCATTGTTTTAGATATGGAGGGTGAAAGTGAAATACCTCTTTTGTTAGGTAGATCATTTTTAGCTACAGCTAGGGTTTTAATTGACGTAGAGCAGGGCAAATTAGAACTTAGGTTGGATAATGAGTCTATTACCTTTAATGTTTTTGATGCCATGAAAAATCAACCTGATGGGCATGATTGTTTTAGGCTAGATATTTTGGATACTGTAATTCATGCAGGTCAAACAAAGGAGGATGAGCTGGAAATTCGAAGCCAAGAAACCATACAAGAAAAGCTTGAGGTAGTAATGGAGGTGCTTGAGAAGAAAGAAGATATTCCAATTGGAGCACCAAAGGTTGAGCTGATAAGAATTCTAGAAAAGACTGTGGGGACGTCTAGAAAGGATTAGACTAAAAAGCTTGATGATGCGCTTGGGGCATATCAGACTGTAGGCAAAACACCTGTAGCTGCATATGAGAATGCTATGATCTGTAAGGAGAAGACCAAGAAGTGGCATAACAATAAAATTCGCCCAAAAGAATTTGAGTCGGGACAACAGGTATTGCTCTCAAAATTTCGCCTAAAGCTTTTTCCAGGTAAGTTAAAACCCCATTGGTCTGGTCCATTCTTAGTGTGCAAGGTTTATCCCTATGGCACAGTAGAAATTTCTCCTCTGGATAATGACAGGGCATTCAAAGTGAATGGGTGTAGATTGAAGCCTTATTTTGGAGGTGAAGTGGATAGGAATGCAGTTTCCATTCCACTAAATGCATTGGATGAGTAACAATTTTCCGTCAAGCTCACGACGTTAAACAAGCGCTACTTGGAAGACAATCCAAGCATTTCATTTTGTTATTTTCAAATTCTGCATACTTTTAATTCAGTTAGTAATTGATGCCTAGTTATACGTATTTATTCTTGATTTATTTTGGTTGATGTTGATGTTTAATTTTAAGTGTTCATTTGCATTTTAGCTCATCATTTTAAGTTGTTATGTGTACAATTAGTTTACCTTAGGATTTAAAGTTGACAAAAAGCATCTAAGAGGCATTGTAGAGCATTCGAACATGTCACGCCAATCGCGTGGTATATGGCGCTACTCGCGCCACCAATTCGAATCAATTCATTCTCAATTCCACATTTCACGCTAATCGCGTGACCTCTGGCGCTAGTCGCGCCTGGAAGGCGCATTCCAAGGGTCATAGCTCCAGATATGGCGCTGATCGCGTGGTATGCCATGCTACTCGCGCCAGTTATTCGAATGAAAGTGACATAATTAAAGATCTCACGCTGATAGCGTGAATTGTGGCGCGATTCGCGTGAAAAAAAAAAAAACTAACTCATCCATTAAATTTTCATTTGAATTCCTATGACTACATGATTGCATGTGTATGACATGGTGTGTCTGAAATTAAATCTGGGAATCATTAGCTATGCACATTCATGAAATATGATGATTTTGTGTGGATTTCTTGATTAACTTGGTCTGATTGTGTCATTTTGTGATATGAATAGATTTAAATCTGGGAATTGCCAAGTCTAGTACCCATAATAGTTTTGCATTTGGTGGATGCTTTTCTGAGTTTCAGGGTGAACAGATTGAGAAAGACAAGAATTTGGCAGCAAAGTGACAGACCAAGACCATTTATTTTTCTTGTTTTAATTTTATTTTTCTTGTTTTTAATTTTCAGTATCTTCATATCACTTTTAAGTTAGTTAAATGCTTGATGAATTTAGGTTAGTGGTTTTATTATTAAATTGTTTTTGAGTGTGTTCTGTTTGGATTAATGTTTCATTCTGGTTGTGATTTCTCAAATAATGCATACGTGATTGAGTATTTAGTAGCGCATAATCCTTTTTGGTTATTGCTGGGGACAGCAATTTTCTAAATTTGGGAATGGGCGCATATGCATTATTTGAAGAATCACATTGAAGAGACAAAGGATGTCTAACAGAATTATTTTTTTTTTAAGTTTTAGTAGTTTTAAATTTTAGTCATTAGTTTAAATTTTTAGTTAATTGTTTCAATAAAGGTTAGAAGTATATCTTATTTATCTCAGAATTAGAATTGTGGAATCAGTGATGAATTGGATGTCTTTGTTAGGAAGCATGAGTGAAATGAAATATGACATGAATTGCATGAAACATGATTGGAATTGTGATTGTTGGTATGTTGATGCTCATGTTGAAGTAGTAAATGATGCTTGATATGAAATTAATAGAGTCTAGCTTGAGACTGTAGCCTGTGAGGATTGAGCCCATACAGAATTATTTTTCTAAGAGAAACCTCACTTTGATAGTACTCTAGAACTTGCTCTGTTTCTCTGGATGCATGTATATTCTGATATGATTAAGGCAGTTTATTCTTTTAAGCCAGGGCCAAATTGACTCACCTTCAAAATTTTCCATTGTTACCCCTTTTAGCCTAAACCTTTTCATTCATATACCTGACATTAAGAACATATACCTTGACTACCCTACTTGAGATTGGAGGAAGAAAGAACTAGAACCAAGACCACTAGATATTAGGAAAAAGGAAAGAAAAGGGTAAGAAGAAAGACAAAGATACCCAAGAAGACAATTTTGGTTTGATGTTGAAATGCCAACAGAACATATCTGAAAAAAAAAAATCAAATCTAGTGAAGAATACAGTTGGGAAATAACAAGTCTGAAATACAAGCTGGTAGAGTTAAATGTATTTTCTCATTGTTCTATTCTCTCTGTTACAGTGTTTTTTAAAGAAGGAAAAATAAGAGAAAAGAAAAGATAAAAGAAACAGAAACAAAGAAAGATCAGATGTATAAAGATAGACATGAGAATAAGAGTGATAGACTGGCTAAGTGGACTTGACTAATTCTGATAAATCCAATCTCAAGTTTAGCTACTATCCAAAATTTTTCCTAACCTTGAGCCAGGCCAAGTTACAACCCTGTAAAGACCTTTTGATCAGTTGTGCATGCATTTATGTTTCTTATCTTATGGAACTTGAGAATATGATCAAGCTTATGGTAGTGCTATGACTGTGTTGGATTGATGATGGAGTGCCTTTAGTTAAATACTTTTATATCATTCTTAGCCTATTTGACTTCTCTTGGACCTTTATTTTCCTATTCTAATTCAGTTTTTGTCTTAGGCTAGTAAGTGGGCTTAATTGCTATTTGTTGCGCATTTTCGGATTTTTGCTCACTTTACGTATCTGACTTGTGCAGGGCCTATAGAGTGCTACAAAACTCAGAATGGAGAGTTCTAGGAGTCCCTGGAAAGATAACAAAAAGATCTACAAGTTTACTACAAATAGCCCGAGGCCAATTCTGTCATTTGGAGGGTCATTTTAAGCTTCGAAATCGGAACCTCTGCACTTGCAATTTTGGGCTGCGAATTTGATTTTATGGTTGTAAATAGCAAATAACTAGAATTGTTGGGTTTGTTTATGGCCCATTTTAAACTCCAGACCTTGTCACTACATATTAGTGACTTTAATGAAACTTGTACAGCACTTTACATTTTGCACAAACAAGTTTATTATTTATTTTCTTTAGTTTTTAGAATCAAAAGCTTGTTCTTCATTTTCTCTCATTTGTTCTTCATTGTTCTTCATCTTCTTCATTTCCATTTTGCTATTCTTCCACTTTTCTGCACTTATTTCATGGGGCTTTCCTTGGTGATCATCATGGAAGGCTAAATAATCACTCAATCCAAGGATCCAATCCAAGCAAGAGGAGAATTTGAGTTCTGGTTTAGTATTTCGAATTCTGTGTGAATGTTCACTTTCTTATTCAATTGCTATTCTGTTTTCATGATTATGAATGTGTTTAGAATTGAAAGAGGATTAGGTTATGGATTCATGTCCTAATTTCGAATATAAAACACAGATTAATTGGATGATATTTCAATTAGGGTTTGTGGTTTCAATTAATTTAGGAGTAGAATCGATTGAACTGCTTCTATTGAGATTGAATGAATGTTCATGATAGAATCAACTTATGAGAATGATGATGAATAGCTTGGGTTGGTGAATTGGATTGATGCTTTCTAATCTGTTTTACTTTACTCCTTGATAATCTTGTTAATTTCTGCATTGTTCTTTAAATTTAGTTTGTGTTCTTGCATGTTTTACTTTGCGCATACCAACTGTTTGACAAAATTCTCCCTTATTATTACCAATGATTTGAAGCTAGAACCATATTGATCGTGTCTCTGAGTCGACCTAGGTTAACCCTGTGCCGCAGAATTAGCTTAGTTAAATTGTTTTGAAGCCACACAACAAACGCATATCAATTGAGTGATTATAGTAACCCTTATACACTTGAGTGTTGAGTGAAATAAATATATATTTGTGAGAAGTACTCAAGTCTGACTCTTACAGTTGATGGAATTGAAAAGTGTTGTTGAAACTTTGATGTGAAAATTGATTAAACTCAGCATTGTGATTCTAGGATTGTTAAATGTGATGTTATGTTTGATTGTTGATCCTTGTTTCCATCTTGAGATTCTATTTATTGCTGAGGACATCAATGTCTAAATCTGGGAATTATTTGATATGCTGCTAGCATATATTAGTTTATAGGGTTAATTGATCAATAATTCATTCAATAATTAGTAATATATGCTAGAATTAGTTAAGTTTAATCATTCATCTGTTATTATCTCATTTTATTATTATTTTGTTAATTAGCACCAACAAGCGAGGAAAAGAAGCCAAAAGAAGCAATATGGCTTTTCGAACATGCCACGCGATCCGCGCCAAATCTCGTGCCATCCGCGCTAGACTTCCAGAGCAGCCTACTCAGTTCGAATATCCCACGCGATTAGCGCAGGAATCCGCACGAGTCGCGCCACAGTTACGCTGTTACCTGATTTAAAAAGATTTGGCACTGAAATAGCTTGGGAAAAAGGGGTTAGTTGCCTTAATTAATAGATGGACGTGTGGGAATAAATAGGAGGCACTTTTGCACAGAAAGGGGGACCTTGGACAGAGAATTACACATAGAAACACAGTGGAGAGAAGATCAAGACCAGAGATTGAAGAGGATTAATGCTTCTGCTCTCTTTGTATTCTTTGAGGTTAGACATGAACATGTCTGGCTAATTTTCTTTATTGTGGTTAAGGCCAAGAACCAATGTGAATTCCTCTGTAATTTGATTGGTATTAATATGAGATTATCATGATTGCTTTGTTTTACTCTGTTCTTCATTATTATATTCTTTCTTAGAATTGGTCATTCTATTTAAGTTCTGAGGGTTAGGGTTCGCAATAGGGATGTTGGGATTCTAATTTCTGACATGAGTAAAATAAAAGTTTTTACATTGCCTAGGGATAGGGATGTATGATTGCAGAACTTTATGATATCTTCTTTTAAATGCTTAGCTTGATAGGAATCGCTAAGGAATTAGGATTTTTGATCGGGTTAAAGGGTTAAATTGTTAAGGAATTAGGATTTAGCTAAATTTGGAAAGATATATCCTCTGAGTAATCAGAAGTAATTGAAATTGATAACCAATCAAGTGAAAAAGGTAGGGATCAAAGGGGATTGTGTTCTAATCACAATTATTTCTCTCAACTGCATCACAATTTTGCTTTTAAATTCTTGTTAAATTCTGTCATTTAATTCACTTAATTCCAAAATACAATACAACACTACTTTTCAAACATATTGTTTTCTTCCAATCTCTCAGATCGTGAGTTACGATAAAATTAGGATCAATCCCTGTGGATACGATACTCTACTTACTCACTTTATTACTTGAAACGAACGGTACACTTGCCAAGTTCGCAACAGCTATTCATGTGATAAGTAAAAGAATAGGAAGAAAGAAAGAAAAATAAAAAGGAAACAAATTCCTTGTGTTTTACAAAGTATTTGGGTGAAATGGAAAAAAATTTATAAACATGGATATCTTGGTAGAAAAAGGAAGAAATAGAAGTTGATAATTTATTTGCTCTCCTATCCCTAAAGGTCTTTTTGAATATCCAGAAAAACCAAGATTTCTTTTCTAGCCAAAAGCCCAACCATAAAAGCCTGATGGTCCTTGTTGATTATGCATTTTGATTTGATGGGAAATGAATTACAAAATAAATCTATAAAATATCAGTGCAGGAATTGAGATGAAACACTTACCTGTGAGAAAATTAAAACACTTTGAGAGGTTTTCCTCTGCTTTAAATCAGTCATATGTTCCCTCTGATATTCTTTAGAAAGGAAATGTGAGTTAATCTTAATCTCATTTTGGTTATTTGAATTTCATCTTTTGTTTCAATTCTTAAAGTTAACTATTTGAAAATATGTTCTGATCATTTTTGGGAAGTTGATTCTTTTCAAAGCATGTTTTCATTTAACAAATATATTTTTACTATTGCTTGAGGACAAGCAAGATTCTAGGTTAGGGGGAGTTGATAAGTGCCATATCTTAGTGAAATTAGGGTTACATTGAAGGCACTTATCTTTCATTTTTACTAAGAATATTTATAAAAACTTGCCCTAATCTAGTTAGTTTTTCTTTAGTGCTTAGGATAAATGTTGTGTCCATATTCTTAGAGATTTATCCAATTCTTTATTGCTTTTTGATAGGTTAAAGGATTTACGAAACTTCCGAACACATAAAGCGAGCAAAAATGGATCATAAAGTAAACATGGGAGGTACAACAAGTAAAACAGGCCCAAAATCCATCAAGACCCAAAAGCTTCTTCTGGATGGTATGTTTAACTCGCCCAGGCGAGTGAAACATGCACAAACTGCTCCCCTGGGTGAGTGGCTTCTGCAAGTGGGCCTCCAAGTGGGTTTTAAGCTCGCCCAAGCGAGAAAACAAAGGCAAAAACACTCGCTTGGGCGAGTGATGGAGGTCCAAGTCAAGTCAAAGGTCTAGAAAGGGAGCTTGAATCACTTCCTTTGGTGAGCTTCAAAGGACCAATGACAAGAGCTAGGACTCAAGCACTTCAAGACCATATTCAAGCCAATTTGGACAAGCATAAAGTTGTACACCGTATCAAGGAGGACAAGAGCTGGATTTTGATGTCTCAAATCCAATATAATTCAATAAATTCCAGCACTTGTTAGAAGAATTCAATAAAACATTTGTAAATCAATTCCTACTGCTTTAATCGATTATTTTGGCTTTGTAATCGATTACAAGATGTTTAGAAGCAATCAGAATTAAGCCCTTACTGCTTTAATCGATTATTTCGTTGAAATAATCGATTACCAGTAAGTCAGTTGTAAACAGGAATCATAGCCTTACTGCTTTAATCGATTATTTGGCTAGTGTAATCGATTATTTCAGTTTCTGATTGATTTAATCGATTACCATAATGAAATAATCGATTATACCAGTCTGAGATGGTTACTGCACAGTTTTTGAAAGCCAAAGGTCTTTAGGAACAGCTTGTCTTGTAAGCTACGTTTGGGCTTCATTTTAGCTTACATTTACATTTCATTTAGAGTCAATTAGCTTAATAATTCGTGGCCTATATAAGGTCCCAAAAACTGAATGTAAAGGATCTTTGGTGAATCAATACAATTTCTGAATTGTTGGTGAGAGTTTTCTCCCTTTGTTCTTAGTCAGGAAATTCTTGTTTCTTATCAACGGCCTCCCAGCTATTGTGGTGATTCTTGCAAGACTTATTGGAATTCCTATTCCATGGTGTCATTCCCAATCCATCTCTAGTCTTCTTCCATAACCCATTTCTGAATTTAGAAAAACATAAACAACCCCATTCAAGGAGATAGTTCCCTACTATGTTTGGAGTGAATTGAAGATTGAGTTCTATTGCAAGGAAGATCAGGGCAAACAGGACTTGATTCAATTTTGGAGTCCATCAGCGAGTGAACTCGAGCAGCCAACTCCCTATAAATAGCCATGCACCCCCTAAGGAATTCTTCACTTCTTGCAAACTCATTTCTCCTTCCTCCTTGCTCCCAAGCTTGTTCCTAAGCATCATACTTTTTAAGCTTTGTTAGTAGATAGTTTAGGATAGTGAGAGAGGTGAGGATTAGTGTGGAAACTCTACCGAAAAGAAGCAGTGATGAGTCCTTTCATCTATTCTTCTAAGGAGGTTCTCTCCATGCTTGGCTAAGCTTCTCTCAAAGGATTGGATGTAATCTTCTTACCCTTAATTATCTCTTTTAATATTTATTTATGCATAAGTCTTTTCTATTTATTATTGGTAAATTTATTCCATACTTAATGCTTGATTCTACATGATCAATAGTTTCATGAAATAAGGTTCTAAGTTTAATTGGAAAGTACTCTTAAAACTTGAACTGAATAATTTGCTCTTCACGTTACGTTGCTAGGAATAGAGCATAACGTTTAGATTACAAATAGCACGCGAATATGATCATAATGCTGGGGTATTTATTTCATATGCGAGGGATCGATATTTGATAAATATTTTTAGGATTCTCAAATACGAGGGATCGATTTGGGGTGATTTTATGTGTGCATCAATAATAAAAGAAAATAACTTATGCATGGTAATATTAATTGAATACTAATGGTATGAACAATGAAATTCAATTCTACGTTCTTGAATTAATCAAACACGTTTTATTAGTTTCCGTAATCCTTCGTAATTTTCCGTAATCATTCGTAATCCTCTACACTAAATTTATTATTTCTGTTTCTTCTAAATTTTCATAATTTCTGTTAATCCACAACTACATGAAACTCTGTTCACACTCATTGTACATAACTATTAAACTTTTAAGCTTTATTTGAATTAACTAAGTAAATCAAGTCCTTGTGGCGAAGAACTTTTATAAATTTTGTAACTTACAACGATAATTGGTATGCTTGCCAAAAGCCTAACACATGCATGTATGCATGCAGGACGTAACTTAGTCCTTGTTGGCGAACGTCTGTATACCGAGTTCCTTACCCAGAGTTGTACTTTGGAGCTGTTAAGCTCAAGTTACTTCTCGAGAATAGAGCTATCGGGTTCCCTACCTAGAAGAGCTCGTACCATCTTGGGAATAGAGCTACCAGGTTCGTTACTCGACAGAGCTCGTACCTTTTTTTGACAACTATCGGGTTCCCTTACCCGGACAACCTTGAGTCTTGTAAGCACTAGCTGTTATAATCAATTACAATGCTTATGTAATCAATTTCATAGTGTTGATTCTGACCTTGTTCGGATTCTTACCTTAAGATAGTATATCCAAGTCCCAACCCGGACACTTAAAACTTCACACTTATTCACTTGTATGTAATATTTGTGTATGACGAATGTGATTACTTTGAGGTCAGCATATGTGATGGCTTGAGATATTAAATGCATTGGGAAATACATAAATACCCACGGGGGTGTATGACATTATCCAAGCTAGGACGAGTTAATCCCGGGCAGGGCCATACATTGATGATGCCTTGGTGATATTCTATGTATAAATGAGAGATGCTGGGACCGGGTTGTTAATCTTACGAGGACCACGGTCAGTGCATCAGTAGGCCCGAGAATGGGTCAGTATATATATACATGAGGGGTGTATGGCATTATCCTAGCCAGGATGAGTTGATCCTGGGCCGGGCCATACATTGATGGTGCCCATGAGACATATGTATGTACATAAGGGGTGTATGACATTATCCTAGCTAGGACGAGTTGATCCCGGGCTGGGTCATACATTGATGGTGCCTATGTAACATATTTCATTTGCATGACGGAAATATGATGATTGACTGTAATAGTACGAGAAGTAACTGGGGGCCACGTTTGTACGGATATCCTTATGACACCCATTATTTGTTGATCACCATAGGGGGGATGAGTCCTATGCACAACAGAGTGACCCCAACGTCAACTGCAGCTATCATTTGGACCATGGATTTGGCCTATTTCCAGGATGGTACCACATTGCATTCGGAGAGAAAAGTCATAAGCATGTATCATGACTAGTCATTATGAGATGAATTGTGAAATATTTGACGGGTTGTCCATGATTAATCACGTGATAAAGTTCCTAGATATTGTTGTGATATTGCGATGATCAGATTGCTCATCTTTAACTTTTGTTATCTATTAATTATTATTTTACATGATGAAACTCACATTTGCTTTCTTGTGCTATATGGTTTTGGTACCTGTGATGATCACGAATCTTGTTCCTGTGAGCAGACGGGCAGTAGTAGAAAATTTTGAGAGACGCTTTCTTTTGTTGGAGCCGCCAAGTAGTCGGGGAGGGATGTTAGATTAGATCCCGACTTATAGAGGTATTTTGTTGCCGGGATGGTATTGGACTTGATCCCGGGCCAGAGTTGTACTGTGACAACTCATCCTTAGTCATTTTATCCTTGGTTTCTTTTGAAAAATTATGTACACTTCAGACATGATTACTCGTAATTACAAATGAATGATGTTTTTATATGTATGAGTATTTCAATGTATTTTGTAATCTTGTATATTTGCAATTTGATATTTGTTAGGATTATGCAAATTTTTTTTTATCAACTTAAAGGGATTTTCTATTGAAACCGTGATTAAGAGTGTGAATAAGGATATGATACAGTAATGACGAGGCGGGTCGTTACACCTGCCACGAACCCCCTTACGATAAGAGGAACCTTGTGACCATAGCAGAGGCCGGCGAACATCCTTCTTAAGGTTCGCAATAAAATGGACACACTCATAAAGACGGTGTTTCAGCATCGCTTACCTGTACAACGAACTTCTAGTTAGGTAAGGGGAGTTTATTATGTTTGATAACAGCTTTAGATACCATGGTTGGGAGTCAAGGAGTCCACCATGATGATAATTGCATGTCCCTGGTGTGTGTTGTTTTCCAGAAAAGCTATGCCTTTTTAATGAATGGGACGTGATATGTTTTATGTTTGTTGGTTGGTGTTTTGTGTTGATGATTGATGGTGTTCTTATGGGAGAGTTGATGTTGTAAGAACCCCCGTGCATGTGTGTGAAGTTGGCATTTTGATGCTGAAAACTCCCAAGTCACTTTGAAGTAGTGTTCATGGAGGTGCCGGGTACCGGGATGGGTATGTTGAGCTGAGCTGTTTAGGTAGCATGCATGTGTGCATGCAGGACGTGACTCTTATTCCTTGCTGGCGGACTTCCATATACCGGGTTCCTTATCGAGGTGGTACTTTAGAACTGATGAGCTCGTGCCTTCACGGGAAAAGAGCTATCGGGTTCCCTAACTCGAATGAGCTTGTGCCTTCTTGGGAAAAGAGCCATTGGGTCATATACTCGATTAAGCTCATCTCCTTTCCTTAGAACTACCGGGTTCCTCACCCGGGATGGATTGTTCTCTTTAGAAACGCTAAGTTCAAGTCTTCTCTTTGTGAGCCACCAAGTTTTTTACTTGGTAGAGCTCGTACCTTTTTTTGGTGAGCTACCGGGTTTCCTTACCTGGACAACCTTGTGTAGGTTGGTGATGTTAATACAATCCCGAGTCTCACAAGCGCCATTTGTTATAATTGATTACAGTGCTTATGTAATCGATTGCATAGTGCTAAGTCCGTACTTGGCATTTTTACAGAAACCCCAAGGACCCCTTGACTAACCGTTATCTCCCTTGTCCAAGCTTGATAGACCCCTTCTGACCTCGTCTGCTCTTGTCCACCTTTGTCTTCCTTGATCAACCTTTACCGACCTTGTCCGATCATTACCGATCTCATCCGACCTTGTTCGGATTATTACCCAAAGTTATTATATCTAGGTGCCAACCTGGACACCTAATACTTCACACCGGCCCACTTGTTTGTGGTGTTTGTGAATGACGTATAAGGGACGTATGCGATTTTGTTGATAATAGTTGAGGTCAGCCTATGTGATGATTTGAGAAATTGATGTATGCATTGATACCATGGGGGGTGTATGACGAGTACCCTATCCAGGATGTGTTGTTCCTGACTGGGTCATACATTGAGGGTGCCCATGGTTATCGAATGCAGGTGGATATACATAGATACTGATATGCTGCTAGTATATGATGGTTTTTAGGTTAATTAAGTAATGATCCATTCAATAACTAGTAATATAGGTTAGAAATTGTCGAGTTTGTTTAATTAATTGTTATTTATCTTAATTATGAGCAATTTTGTTACTTAGGAACCAATAAGAGAGGGAAAGAACCAAAAAGAAGCAGCAAGTGCTCTCGACAACCTCACGCGACCCGCGCCAGTTACCATGCGAGTAGCGCCAGGGTATCAGGAGCAATTATTCAATTCGAAGACCCCACGCTAGTAGCGCCAGCCACCGCGCTACTCGCCCCAACTACCAAGGCTAACTCCTCAACTTGAATCAGCCACGCGAGCAGCGCCAGTTTATCAAAAGCAACCACTTCAGCTCGAACATCCCACGCGGATCACACGAGTCACGCCAGACTTCAGGATCAGCCTTTCAATTCGAACACTCCACGCAATTAGCGTGGAACCCCATGCTAGTAGCGCCACAGTTACGCTGTTACCTAATTTAAGCGATTCTGTACTGAAATAGCTTGGAGAAAAAGAGTTTTCTTACCCAAATTAAATCTATGATGTATGGGGAGATAAAAGGAGGCTTTTGGGACACAGAGAAAGGATTCTTTTTACAACTTTTACACACAGAAACGCAGAGGAGAAAGAAGAGAGAAGATCAAAGCCAGAGATTGAAAGAAGATTAAGGTTCTGTAATGTTGTTACTATCTTTGTATTTCTTGAGGTTAGATATGAACATGCCTGGCTAACTTCTTTTATTGTGGTTAGAGCCAGAACCAATGTGAACTCCTCTGTAACTTGCTTGGTATTAATATGAAATTCTTATAATTGCTTTATTCTACTCTGTTCTTCATTGTATTACTCTTTTGTGGAATTGGCCATTCTATTAAAGTGCTAAGGGTTAAAGTCTGCAATAGGGATATTGGGGTTCTAATTTCTGAAAGGAGTAAGATAATAGTTTTTACATTACCTAGGGATAGGGATGTAAGATTGCAAAACTTATATGAGGTATTCTCTTAATGCTTAACTTGCTAGGGAATCACTAAGGAATTAGGATTTCTGATTGGGTTGAAGGGTTAAATTACTAAGGGATTAGGATTTAACTAATTATGTGAAAA
>CM023944.1:24384665-24402101 GCA_013407115.1 Glycine latifolia | reverse complement strand
AGGAAATGCCTTCATCTTTACATAATCTTCATGAATGTCATGTGGTCGCATGGTGGAACACACTACATGAAACTCCTTAAGATGCTTGTGTGGATCTTCACCTGCAAGACCATGAAACTTTGGAAGCAAATGGATCAGTCTAGATTTTAGCTCATAACTGACCTCAGTCTCAGGATATTGAATACACCAAGGTTGGTAAACAACATCAGGTGTAGCCAATTCCTTAACAGTTAGGTTGTTATCAGCCATTGTATCAAGATGTTTAGAAGTAGAAGGATTAAAAGTAAATTCAGAATAAAAGCCAGAAGACACTATGCTACTATCTAAAACTACACTATCAAAGTCATCTAAACTAATATTATGTCTGTTTAATATGTGAAATGTCCTATCTATCTCAGGATCATATGCATGTAATTCACTTGATGTGGACCTTGTCATACACAATTCAGCTCATAAGGAACAATAAACACAGACAACACAGAAATGTCAGACAGCTACTCTACCAGGACACTACTCACTATATATGCTGAAATGAAATAGAAATTGTAAAACTGCCCTAAAAATTGTTTAAAAAATTTAGAAAAATAACAGTGAATGTCTAAAAATCATGATTGACTTTTGTGATTTTTTTGGTGATTTTTAAAAATCATGAAAATAGAAAATCGCCTAAAAAATGGCCTAAATGAAGGAATTTCACGATTTGGACCCTTGATGAACGTGTTACTCCATAATAGGTTTAGCTTGATGTATTAATTTTTCACACATTCTGGTAAAATTTCAGCCCATTCTAAGATTGTTTGCTCTGAAATTACCAGAATGCCCCTACGACAATTGTAAAAACTGGACCAAAACTCCTACTTAGAGGTCGAATTTGCCAATTTTAACCCAGACCCAACCCCTATTGGAGTTGCTTTTGTTTAAAATGGGGGATAAACTGGCGTCGTTGTAGTATAGTGGTAAGTATTCCCGCTTGTCACGCGGGTGACCCGGGTTCGATCCCCAGCAACGGCGCCAGTTTTGATAAGTGTTCGTCGTGTCGCTTCAAAACAATTAAACTACGTTAATTTTGTAGCATAGGATTAACCTAGGTCGACTCAAAGACACTATCAATATGGTTTTATCTTCAATTCACTACTAACAGTAAAGGGAATTTTTGTCGAACAGTTTGCAGGCGCGAAGTAAAAATTGCAAAAACACAAACTACGATTAAAGATCAATGCAGAAACTAATAGAATTGATAACAAGTAATGTAAAACAAATTAAAGAGCATCAATCCAATTCACCAAACCAATCTATTCGAATCATCATCATTCTAATAAATTTATCCTATTGTGAAAGTTCATTCAATTTCATTAGAAGCAGTTCAATCGAATTAACCCCTAAATTAATTGAAACCACAACCCTAATTGAAATATCATCCAATTAATCTGTGATTTATATTCGAAATTAGGAAATGAATCCATAACCTAATCCACTTTCAGTCCTAAATGCATTCATAATCATGAAAACAGAATAGCAATTGAAGAAGAAAGTGAACATTCACATAGAATTCGAAATACCAAACCAGAACTCAAATTCTTCTCTTGCTTGGGTTGGATCCTTGGATTGATTAATTATTTAGCATTCCCTGATCATCATCAATGAAAGCCCCATGAAATAAGTGCACAAAAATGGAAGAAGGGAAAATGAAAATGAAGAATAATGAAGAACAAAGAAGAACAGTTGAGAGAAAATAAGAGAAAGGGTTTTGATTCTAAAGACCTAAAAAAAGAAATGTAAAACTGTTTTTTTGCAAAATGAAATGTAAAGTATTAATTCCTCCTAATGTCACTAATATATAGTGACTAAGTCTGAAGAAAAGAATGGGCCATGAACAACCCATCAATTCTAATTATTTATGCTATTTATGTAATAACCTAGGTTTATAATTAAGATAAAAAGAAAGAAAGTTTAAAATTTGCTGAATTCCGTCAGAAAAGCGTTAGCTACGGATTTTGCGACGGAATTAGCGACGGATTTTGCCTGTGAATAGTGCCACGCCAGTAGCGTGGGAATCCACGCTAGTAGCGTGGGAGACGCGCCTGGTTGGCGCGGTTAGCGCGGATTATGGCGCTATTAGCGCCAGAATGGCCCTGGAAGCCATTTTTTTCGCATTCTTGGCGCTAATAGCGTGGGGATGGCGCTATTAGCGTGGGAACGCGGGCTGGGGGCCTATAAAAGGCCCAGAAGCTCGAAAAATTGGATATTTTCTTCCTCCTTCATCCCAAACCTCCATTGATGAGTTTGAGAGCTTCGTATCTCCTCCATCTTTCATCTAAACACCACCGACCCAACTGAGAAAGTGATTGGAACCCTGAGAGGAGAGAAAACCCCCGATTGATTCTTGAGAATAGCTGAGAAACAGTGAGATTTGATTTCTCTGAGAGAACCTTTGAGAGCTCGGAATTTAGTGGCAAAGGAGGCCTTGATTGAGCAAGCTACCTTAGGGAAAGCGATTCCCTGGTGTTTCTGAACATCACAGAGGTAAGAAATTCGAGCTCTAACTGTTGGTTCTGTGGATTGGATTTTTTTGATTTTGGGGTTATCTTAAGGGGTGTTTTTGGAGGTGTTAGAGCCGTAATTAGGTTCGGACTCTGTAGAGTTTTATGCTCAGAGGACTGTTCTAAGGAAGTTAGAGCCTTGAATCATCATTACTGATGAAGTTTGATTTTGGCTCTGAGTATGTATGAGCAGAGATAAAAGACTAGTATTATGACTAGTATGAACCTTAGAGCAGTTGACAAAGTTGCTCAGGAGACTATATAGATGAGATTGACCGGTTGAAACTGGTGATAATAAGAAGTTGGGTTTAGGCTATTGTAAGCAGAGATATGCCTTATATTAGCCTGGTTAGAGTCTTAGTAGAGGCTCTGAAGCCTTGTGTGGGCTAAGTAGGACCCTTGTGAAGGGTCTGAGATCACTTGTACAGTGATTAGTATATGTTTAGAGAAAGGATGATAGTTTCCTTTCGTTTGAACGGTTTATGATCGTATTTGATGTGTTATATGCTGGTTCTTGTGTAGGACGTGAGCTTGATAGCTCTGGTGGTGTTGACCACGAAGCCGGGAGAGCCGGTGATCTATCTAGAGCAGGTAAGCTCTTGGTCCTTAATTGTGTATCCTCTGCTGCGTTCCACCATATATCCGCTGGGATTATGGTTATGATATGTGTTTATGCTAGTAGAGGAATGTGTATAATGCTGTGAATTAATGGTAGATGTTGTCTGAACCCTATGAAAGGGTAGCTGATGTTTTATATTTGATCTGCTATGCTTGAAATGTGAACTGAACCCTGTGATGGGGGATTGATATGCATGGCTATGATGTGAGTAAATTGTGGCATGACTGGTTGAATGTGAAACCTGTATATGTAAGTTGTGCTTGAATAGTATCCTATTGTAGTAGGATAGATGATTGAGATTGAGAAAGACCTGGTGAGAGATGAGCCTGTGATATGGAGGTAGCCTCCTACGTGGAGATGTTCCCATATACACAGAGGCAGCCTTTCCCAGGCAATTGTATTGAGTTAGAGGATGAGATGGCCCTGTGATACATAGAGGTAGCCTCATGATAAGAGATGTGCCTATGTACATAGAGGTAGCCTCACCAAAAAGGAGATGTACCTATATACATATATAGAGGAAGCCTCCGCTAGGGATACATGCAAGAGATGTGCCGAGTATATGGAGGTAGCCTCCCTGTGAGGAGATGTTCCTATATACTTAGATGTAGCCTCTGCATGACAGTGATTGATGTGATGAATGGCGTTATGCCATGAGTATGCCTTGATTTTGGCTGATGGATGTGTATAGCCTGATTGTGGCCAGGAGTATTGTGCATTGATGTGCCTGATGATTGAATTAGTGTTTTACTAATGACGATTGTGGTTGTGATCGATATATATATATATATATATATATATATATATATATATATAAATATATGTGTTGTCAGTGAACCAGGGGAAGGAAATACCTTCAAGGGCCCTGAGTTTACTGAGATTTTATATCTCACCCCGTTTGTGGGACTTATGATGCAGGTGATTCCTCAGGAGAAGCAGATAGATCCCAAGGCAAGAAGCCTATGCAGAGATAGCTGCTGTTGGCACACCTTAGGCTAGATGATATGAGCATGTGGCTCTGATATTTTGTACTTAGCCTTTGGTTTAGATTTTGTTATACCCTGAGAGGATATTTGTATAGTTTTGTACTGTACAGAGGAACTATGATGTATATTCACCATATTATAGTGTACAGTGTTATGATAGTGACCCTTGATGATGTCACTTTTTAGTTATGCTTCCAAACTGCTTAAACTCTGATTGATTATCTGCTTGAATGTGAAGTTGTGGTTAGTAATGACCCTTCCAGCTGAGGAGGCGTTACAATTTACACCAATAAAAGTCCAACTCGCAGCCCAAAATACAAGTGCAGTGGTTCTGACTTCAAAGTCTAAAATTACCCTTCAAATGGAAGAATTGGACTTGGCTTATTTCTGGAAAACTTGAAGATCTTTTCGTTATCTTTCCAAGGACTACAAGAACACTCAATTCGGAGTTCTGTAGAACTCTGTAGGTCCTGTACAAGGCAGATACGTCAAGTGAGCATAAAATCCGAAAATACGCAACAATTAGCAATTAAGGCCACTAACTTGCCTAAGACAAAAACTGAATTAGAATGGGAAAATAAAAGTCCAAGAGAAGTCAAATAAGCTAGGAATGATAGAAAAATATTTAACTAAAGGCACTCCATCAATCATGGAAGGCTAAATAATCAATCAAACCAAGGATCCAGCCCAAGCAAGGAGAATTTGAGCTCTGAGTTGGTATTTTTCAATTTCTGTATGAATGTTCACTTTCTTCTTCAATCCTTTATTCGATTTTCATAATTATGAATGTGTTTAGGATTGAAAACAAATTAGGTTATGGATTCATTTCCAAATTTTGACTTTTAATCACAGATTATTTGGATGATATTTCAATTAGGTTTGTGGTTTCAATTAATTTAGGAGTTAATTCTATTGAACTGCTTCTAATGAAATTGAATGAACTTTCATAACAAGATAATTATCTGAGAACTATGATAATTCACATTTCTTGGTTTGGTGAATTGGATTGATGTTCTTTAATCTGTTTTATATTACCTTCAATCAATTCTGTTAGTTTCTTGAATTGTAGTTTGTGTTTTTGCAATTTTTGCTTATCGCATACAAATTGTTTGATAAAAATCCCCCTATTATTTACTAGTGAATTGAAGTTGGAACCATACTGATTGTGTCTCTGAGTCGACCTAGGTTAATCATGTGCTACAGAATTAGCGTAGTTTAATTGTTTTGAAGTGATACAACATCAGTTATCAGGTATCAAAAGCTGTAAACAAACAAAAAACTCGCCTAACCTATCTATGTCTCTGTGTTAGCTCCTTGTAGTGTCGTTTTGAGATCTCTCAATTTCACATATGTAATGACCCACCTCGTCACTACGGTATTACTAATTCTTAATCGTGCAAATTTTGAATTTTAATGTAAACTCCATTAATTTGATTATGAAAATGATAGTAAATTTTTCGCGATAATAAAACTATCATACATACAATTAGATAATTGATTATATACATATATGCATACATACATACATACATATATATATATATATATACCAATCATCCAATTCATTTCATAAATCAAACAATCATGATCAGAATGATGCATGCACCTGACTCATCTATTAGCATGCAATGTGGTCCCATATCCCAGAAATAACCTTTCACAGGAAAAATGATTCATCGCCTATCAGGGCCACCTTATCGTGCACTGGCCATTCCCCCCCCCCCCGGTGATCAGCCAGCGTCGCTAGGGAATTCCAAAACTGATTACACCATAAGTACGCGAGTGCCTTCATTTTATTTCCATCCATGCAATATGAAGTATGAAACATGAGCATCATCAATGCATGACCCGGCTAGGAACAAATCCTTCCTCGCAAGGGTAACCTGTCATGCACCCCTCACGTACATACATAACACACCAATGTGGGCTCACCGATGCACTGACCGTGTCTAGGAACAAATCCATCATCGCAAGGGTAACCAACCGGTTATTGGCACCCCACGTAGCATACAACCATGGGCACCATCAATGTATGACCAGGCTAGGACCAAATCCAACCTTGCAAGGGTAACATACAACCACTTATTGTGGAAGTGAAATATACATTTGCTTCTTCTTTTTCACTTAATGATTCAAAAGTTGTTGACTCATTGTCTTCCCATGCTATATAGGTTTTCTTAGACTTTTCTTCTTTCTTTGTCTTCTTTTCACCTTGTTGCTTTTTCAAAAAGATAGAACATTCAGATTTAATGTGGTCAGGCTTACCACATTCAAAGCAAGTGAAGTTTGTGTTGTTGTTGTTGTCACTTTTTTCGTTGTTGTTGTTGTTGAACTTTGTGAACTTTCTATTCTTGTTTCTTCTCATAAACTTGTTGAATTTTTTGACAATTAGATTCACGTTGTCATCATCATCTTCTTCACTTGAGTCTTCTTCCCTTTCCACTTTTGAGGATGAAGCTTTCAAGGCTATGCTTTTATGTTTCTTATCTGCATCTTCTGCATTGGTTAGTTGTGATATTTCAGGTTTGTACTCAAGAAGCTTACCAAAAAGTGTTGCCATGGACATTTTGGATAGATCTTTTGATTCTTTGATTGTTGTTACCTTTGATTGCCATGGTCTTATGAGACACTTCAAGATTTTGATGTTCAACTCTTCAGCATAAAAAATCTTTCCAAGACCAAGAAAATGATTTACTATGTGAGCGAATCTTGTTTGAAGCTGAGATATGTTTTCTGTGGAGTTCATCTTGAACATTTCATACTCATGGATTAAGGCATGCTTCCTTGATATTCTTACTTCATCTGTACCATCATGATTTATCTCCAACATCTCCTTTGCACTTTTGCACCTAGCAGTTCTAAAGAATTCATGAGAAGAAAGTGCAGAAGTAATCATGTTCTTAGCTTTGAAATCATACTGAGCAACTCTTTTTTCAACATCTGTCATTTCATCGCATTCTTCGGGAATCATATCATTACCAACAATTTTAATAGGAATCAAGGGACCTTTTCTATTGCATTCCAAGCACCTGAGTCATTTTATTGAATGAAGATTTGAATTCTATTTTTCCAAAAACAGAAATGCTCTCCTTCAAACATCGGAGGATGATTGAGAGAGGCACCCTCCTTGAAGGTAATTTGTATGGTATTCATTTTATTTTTAAAGAAAGATAGTGATATTGAATAACACTCAAGAACCTGCTCTTAATACCAATTGAAAAACAATAGGAATACCCACAATAACCAAGAGGGGGTGAATTGGTTTAAACTTGGTCTTTTTAAAGATTATTTAGAAAATCAGAGTTATAGGATCTTAATCACTGTTAAAACAAGAATGCTTCAAATCAATCAAACCACTCAGCCCAAAATAATTTCTTCAAAAATAGAACTTGTTAAGTAATGAAAATAATACCAAGAATTAATGATCAAGATAACAAGAAGAGTTAAAGGAATAGAAAACCAACACAAGAATTTATACTGGTTCACTTCTCAAGAGAAGCTACATGCAGTTTTTCTAATCAACACTAGATTAGAGTTTCACTATTAAAAAAATTTCAGTTCTTACAAGCTTTACAAAAACCACTCTTTAGCAACCCTAGACAAAGAACAGAAATCTAAAACCCTATTAGATTCCTAATGATCAAGACATAGAGAACCCTTCTCTACTCTTCCTTTTACAGAAACCCACTCTAGAAAAAGCTTAAAGAACCCTTTACAATAGTTTCAAACTACCAAAAATACAAAAAATAAATTACATTAAGAGATAATGGAGAGAGACAACCTGATGATCCAATGAATATGAATGCATATGGTTTACCAATCAGAGTTGAAATGCAGAAATCAATTTCAGAGCATTCTCTCCAAAACTTCTTTGAAAGTCTTCTCAAAGTTAGAAAGGATTTTCCTTGTATATGCTTAGAAATATCAAAGTATGTAAGTTGTAGATCAGACAAGCCTTTAATCTATTTATAACAAATGTTTATAACAGAATTTAATCGATTAAAGTGCCAGGTAATCGATTAAATTATCTTATGTAATCAATTAAATTACCAAATAATCGATTAAAATGTTCTTAGCACAACCTTGGAACTGCAACAAGCAAAATAATCCATTAATCCGAGTCATAATCGATTAAAGCAGTCAGGTTCAGTTTTGAAAACAAGCTTGTGTAATCGATTATGGATTGTGGTAATCGATTAAAGTAGTCATGCATATTTAACAATGAACTTAAGTAATCGATTATGATATCATGGTAATCGATTAAGACAGTGAGACATGCTTTTCATTTTGTACTATGTAATCGATTACAATAAGCCTGTAATCGATTAATATGTTCTTCATGGCTTTTCCAGATTTAAAACAGAGCCTGTAATCGATTAAAATGTTGTGTAATCGATTAAAGTAGTGAGATTTCATTTTTACAAAAACTTAACCATGAGAAATTAGTTTCTTTTAAAACCATGAATAGCTTTAATGCTTTGCTGAAATCATGTATGCATGTTGATGATCATGTTCATGCAATGCAAGGATCATAAGATTTTCCTCTCATACACTTAATCAAATTACAATTTTCCTTGGCATGTGAAAAGCTAAAATCTTTATTCTAAGCGCAAGCTTCTTCATTAGCTTCATCTTCTTCCTGCTCCCCCTATATCCAACAGAATCCACCATTCTTGATGTGGTGAAGAAGAAGGCGATGAAGTTACTAGTCGCAAGGATCATTTATCCAACAATCTCTCCCTTTTTGGCTTTGAACATGCCAAATATCAATTGTCCATTTGTTTAGCTTTTAAGTGGTTTGAGGGATGAATGATAGGAGACTCAGACTTGTTAACTTGAAATTAAATCAGCTTTTTGCCAAGAACAAGTGTCAAGTATGATGCTTCCATAAACATTAATCAATTCCTTTAGTTTTGCTCCACCTTACTTAAGCATATTAAAAAACAGAGCAGAGCAATCAAAGCATAATTAGCACAATTATTTCTCCCCCTATTTGGCTTATCAAAGACAAAAATAACAATGTTCATAGGATAAGCATGGAGAATATAGAAAAGAGAAAACTTAACTTTTATTAATTGAAAGAGAAAGTGCAATACATTAATCAATGAGAACTTCAACCAGGAAACATAGACCAAAGCATAAAGAAACATAACAGCAACAGAAACTGGAAAGAAAACACAAACAACCTAAATGAGTTTATCAAACTCATCAAGAAGAATCCTAGCTTCTATGTTTTCAAGCCTAGACTTCATCTCTTCCAAGGATGAATTAGTCTCAGCCCCGTGCTTATGGTGGAGAGACAATAAGGAATCCTTCTTTTGAATCATGAGAGATTCAAATGGAGAATATTGTTGAGGTTCAGGATCTCCTTCAGCTTCTTCACCCCCTTCATCACCAACACCTCCTTCACCTCCAGCTTAAGGTTGATGTCTAGCCGTTTGCCATCCATGGACTGTTTTCACCAACCCAAGCTTATGTAGATACTTCTCCTTGATGAGGTTGGTGGAATCATTGGTGTGATCAACCACCTCATTTGTGACATCAATTTGAAAGTAGTCTATAAATCTAGATACAAGAACAGCATAAGGAAAATTATAACTAATCAGCTGATTGTGTAACGCCCTGAAATTTCAATAACTGAAAATATATGGTTGAAATGTTGTGTGAATTAACCTTGTGCAACTACTTGATGTGAATGTTAGGTTATGTGAAGTTTATTTGGTTTATGTTTGAATTGTTTGCATGAAATGTTAATTAGAAACAAAAAGAGAAATTATAAAAATATTGGAACGGAAATGACCATATTACCCTTTCTCTTGATGTGAAAATTACCATAATGTCATTGAAGTAAAATTACAACAATAATGCCATTGAAGGAAAATTATCATAATGCCATTGAAGGAAAATTACAATAATGCCATTGAAGGAAAATTACAATAATGCCCTTGGATATTTTTGTTAGATATTTTGAAGTAAAAATTACAAAAATACCCTTGGATTAAGTGACAAATTACAAATATACCCTTAGATATTTTGTGAAAACTTGATGAAATTACAAAAGTGCCCCTGGGATGGCAAATTACCAAAATACCCTTAGTAATAGACAAATATCACAAGAAAACTAGGAGTACCTAGACTGGCTAAAAATTTATGATTAAGTAAGCCATAAGATAATTCTCTAAATTTTACTACTCAATATAATAAACCTCACAGTAAAAATAAAGAAAAATTTCATGAATATCTAAAGGTATCATGAGCTATAATTTCAGACTATGAGATGATATGATGAGGAAAATTATCACATGAGAAATACCTGTGATACAAGAAGGGTAGGATAGAAGCAAATGGATCCAAGTGACAAGTTTGGAAGTGCTTAGAATATATTTAGTTATGATTAGTTAATTTATGAAAAGAAACCAATTCTGACTGTGTAGGATTTGGGGTAAAGGCTTAAGATTTTAGATGAATGAGACATTAGTAGCTATCAACTTAATTGAAAATTACATGGAGTACACTTGGTTTAAATTAAAAGAAACAAAAACATAAACCAAAACATGTTTATACGTGAGAATTGGAACAAAATAATTGAAATGGAAGTGCAAAATCATGTGTATGTGTACGTAGAATTGGTACACTTAATCCAATTGTGTAGCCATGTATAAAACAAAGCAAAAATCTAGCATTTCAGCCAGCATACCACGTGCCCTTTCAGCCATATGAGGGAATCTTTGATTTTTTTGCTTGGTAAGAATGCATTGAATGCAAGAGTAAAAAAATATCTTCTTGGAATAAAAAACTGCACCTATAAGTGAACTTGTTCCCTAACTCATGGTCACTTGCTTCTTTTCCTCTATTCACTTTTGTTTCATTTTATCTTCTTCTCTTCTCACTCAAACTGCAGCTCCTTCCTCAAGCTCTTGAATCATTCCAGCCAAATGCTTTGGTAAGTATAGCTGTTAATATTCGTATGGTTTTTAGGCTGAAGTTTTGGACTGTTTTGAAATTTCCATATCTTCCTCTGTACTTCACCAAATGAGGTGTGTGACCACTCATTTTAAAGCTTAGGATGTCTACTATGTTTTCCTAAAATATGAGACCAAACTAAGTAGTGAATCGTGCCCAGAAATTATTTTAGCTCAAGCTGTCCGAAACTATCCACACCAAACAGATTCTGCCATCCGTTTTGAAAAATTTATTTTTCTCTCATTTCTTACTCAAAATAGGTGTATGATATATGGAATTAAATATCTGGATGTCAAATATAACATATAAAAATTTGAGATAAATATGAATTGTGTACTGCTTGCAGTCACGAAAACACTAAGGGATGTCAGTGTAGAAATTGGAACTCGCTGGCTGCTTTGAAGTCTAGTTTTAAAAATGCTATAGCTAGAGTTTTAGAAATCCAAATAAGGCATGTGATACCTTGTTAGAAAGCTTGAGAAGTCTAGTTTTACATACTAAATATATGGGAATTTAATGACAGGTAGATTAGCACGTGAACTTGAGAGATCTCAAAACGACGCTACAAGAAGCTAACAAAGGGACAAAGATAGGTAAGGGGAGTTTGTTATTTGTTTACAGCTTTTGATACCATAGTTGGAGGTCAGGGAGTCTAACTATGAGGATATATGTCTGTCCCTGCTGTGTACTGGTTTTTATTTATTTATAGAAACTGTAACGCCCCCTCAGCTATAAGGGTCATTACCAAGCATAACCACACACAAACACAGCTAATCAATCAGAGTTTAAGCAGTTTGGAAGCACATACTAAAAGTGACATCACCAAATGTCATCATTATATACACTGTACATATAATATGGTGAATATACATATACATCTCTGATCAGATACAAAACTGTACATAAAACTCCCCTCAGGGTACAACAAAATCAAACCAAAGGCTAAATACAAAACACCAGAGCCACATGCTCAAGTCCTCTAGCCTAAGGTATCCCTCCGCAGCTAATCCTGCATAGGCTTCTTGCCTTGGGATCTATCTGCTCCTCCTGAGGATTCACCTGCAAAATATAAGCCCCACACAAGGGGTGAGATATAAAATCCCAGTAAACTCAGGGCCCTTGAAGGTATTTCCTTCCCCTGGTTCACTGACAACAGATACACAGACAGAAACATCATAATTATCATCAACAATTTATTCAATCAACACATAAGCAGTCAATGTACAACCATCTGTCAATGTCCATGTGATTCCGATGGTCATCACCATCTATCATCTATCATCATCATCTATCAGAAGCACCCCAAAAATATATAGGTACAACCACGTCTGGAGGACTCCTATATACCGGGCCGGCTCCTCTATCATGAGCTACAACTCATATCCTGTCTCAATAATTACTATCTATCAGCTATCTATCAGCTATCTATCAGAAGCACCCCGAAAATATATAGGTACAACCACGTCTGGAGGACTCCTATATACCGGGCCGGCTTCTACCATAGGCACCCCGAAAATATATAGGTACAACCATGTCTGGAGGACTCCTATATACCGGGTCGGCCTCTATCTTATAGGAAACATCTCACGTCAGGCCTATATCCATCACATGTCATCTATCCTATTACCATAGGATTCCACAATCAATCATGCTTATCTCAAGCCAAACAAATTATAACTATGCCTCATAATCACCCATCTCTGGGTCCAGATCAAATGACAAACATCACAGATCAAATCACAGTCATTACCCTCTCATAGGGCACAATAATCACTTCTCAGCCAATCAGACCAATAACCAATCAATAACCTATGCATAACAGCACAACAGAACCATCAACCCCTTAGGATTGTGGTGGAACACAGCAAAGAAATTACAACCAAGAACCAAGAGCTTACCTGCTCTAGCCAAGTCACCGACTCTCCCGGTCTCGTGGTCTACGCCACCGGAGCTCTCACGCTCACGTCCTACGCAAAACAAGCATATAACACATTAAATACGATCATAAACCGTTCAAACGAAAGGAAACTATCATCCTTTCTCTAAACATATACTAATCACTGTACAAGTGATCTCAGACCCTTCACAAGGTCCTACTTAGCCTACACAAGGTTTCAGAGCCTCTATTAAGACTCTACTCAGGCTAACATAAGGCATATCTCTGCTTACAATAGCCAAAACCCAACTTCTCATCATCCACAGTTTCAACCGGTCAATCTCATCTATATAATCTCCTGAGCAACTTTGTCAACTGCTCTAAGGTTCATACTAGTTATATTACTAGTCTTTTATCTCTGCTCATACATACTCAGAGCCAAAATCAAACTTCATCAGTAATGATGATTCAAGGCTCTAACTTCCTTAGAACAGTCCTCTGAGCATAATACTCTACAAAGTCCGAGCCTAATAACGACTCTAACACCTCCAAAAACACCCCTTAAGATAACCCCAAAACCTCAAAATCCAATACACAGAACCAACGGTTAAAGCTCGAGTTTCTTACCTCTGTGATGTTCAGAAACACCAGGGAATCACTTTCCCTAAGGTAGCTTGCTCAAACCAAGCTTCCTTCGCCTTACACTCCGAGCTCTCAAGGGTTCTCTCAGAGAAATCAAATCTCACTGTTTCTCAGCTATTCTCAGGAATCAATCGGGGGTTTACTCTTATCTCGGGGCTCTGATCACTTTCTCAGTTGGGCCAGAGGTGTTTAGATGAACGATGAAGGAGATACAAAGCTCTGTAACTCATCAATGGCTTCCTCTCTCTCTTTTTCCTCTTCCATTTTCGTTCAAATGGGCTATTTATATAGGCCTGCCCGACGCCCCGCGCGATCCGCGCCACATCTCGCGCGATCCGCGCCACAAGGCAGTGCTCTGGCGCCACCCGCGCCAGCTCTGGCGCGGTCCGCGTGAAAAACCAGTGGAAATTGGTTTTCCAGGGCACTTGTGGCGCGATCCGCGTGGCCCTTGGCGCCATCCGCGCCACAGCTAAATTCTTGGCGCTATCCGCGCCAAACCTGGCGCGACCCGCGCCACAGCGAAAACCAGGTTTTCTGCTGTGAATCCCCGCGCTGTCGCGCGGGGTATGGCACCAACCACGCCGTAACTTAGGGTTATCATAGAAACACTGTGTTTTTAACTAAAGGGATACGATGAATTTGTTTGTTGATTGATAAAACTGTGAATGATGTTGTTGTGGTAATGATTGGATTTTTGGAAAAAGTCTTAATTACAGAGGAGACTCTGCCCAAAATTTTATAATATGTTTTCTTATTAAATTTTTAAATGGGCATAAGAGTGTGATTTCTATATTGTAGTCCTCCTCTTTAATTTAGAATTTTCCTAAAATACCAGTCTCGTGATAATATGGATTGTGGATGGATGATTGAATGAGATAACGATGATGTGTTTGATGATGTATAAATGATATAATGATGACGTGATTTATGATGAGATAATGATGAATTGATGTTGAAATCAGACAAGTTTAATATGTATGATATTGAAATTGAGATGATGTGATATTGTTGTTAATAATGACATTGATGAGAGATAATGTTGATGTGAGCAATGTCATTGTGTGATGTGGATACACATGGATACCCATGGTTGTATGTTGTGTATGTCCATGTGGGGTACATTGACCGGTTGGATAACCTTGCGAGGATGGGTTTACGAATTTTAAGCATCCTAAGAGAGAAAGGGGTTGTTTAAAATTCCGGTCCCTATCTATCCTTGGTCAGTGTATCGGTGATGTTGTGCATGTACATGAGGGTGCATGACTAGATAACCTTGCGAGGGAGGGTTTACGAATTTTAAGCATCCCAAGAGAGAACGGAAGTGTTTAAAATTCTGGTCCCTAGCTATCCATGGTCAGTGCATTGATGGTGCCCATGTTTCATACTTCATATTTGCATGGATGGAAATAAAATGATGGACAGTAAGTACCGCGGGTACTAGGGGGCATCACTCTGTTTGGAACTCTCTTGAGACTCAGGGCTGATCACCATGAGGGGGGAGCGACCTGTGCACGACAAGGTGACCTCGACAAGCTACTACATCATTTACCTAGAGAGGCTATTTCCATGAGAATGGTACCACATTGCATTTTGAGAATTGAGTTAGGTGCATACATCATTCTAATCATGATTGATTTGAGTTGTGAAAAAGTGAATGACTAGTTAGTTGCGTGGGTGAACTTAATTATTATTGAGAATGATTGTGATTGTTATTATTGTTTCTTTATAATTATTGTTATCTGGTGCTTATTGGTTTTGGTATAATAAACTCACCCTTGCAATTTTTGTATCGTGTGGTTGATATCTGTGATGATCGGGAACTTTTGTTCGTGGGAGCAGATGATCAACAATAGGTGATATTGAAGAGAGATTTCTTTTGTTGGAGCCGCCAAGCCAACGTGACAACGTTGGAATTTGCCATGAAGAGAGAGTTGTATTTGTTTTTAGTCAGTTCTTTGTTTCTCTTGATCAGACATGTAATCTCAAATCTATATATTTGTAAAAACTGAGTTATGTTCTGACATAGGAATAATATGTATATGCTGTATATATATTTATGTAATTATTTATATATTATATGTGCGTTTTTAATGAATGTATTATCGTGGAAAAAAAATTTACCTTAATTTTTCATAATCAAATTAATGAAGTTTTATTAAAATTTTTTAAAAAAATCACATTTAGAGTTATGATATCGTAGCGACGAGGCGGGTCGTTATAGATTGACCATCATCCAATTGATCTGAGTGGAGGTCTTTATGCCATGAACAAGATGCAAGTCATCATCTGTGATTTGAGCATGGTTGGTAGACCTAGGGATAATGATGTAGGTGATGATGTAATGAAGTAACTTATCTTCCCTTGTCAGATTTCCTACACCAAGCCTTGTCTTCAACCTTGCTTGGGGGTCTTGAAGCATCCCCCTATAGGTGTCAATCTTATTGTAACCACATATTTCTTCATCAAACCTCCTCACACCAGCAGAGGAGATACCTGCAACAACTTCCCACACATCTTCATTTATGACCATGGGTACCTCTTTCACTTGGGAATGAATTATCCCATCCATGCTAGCCTTTGCACAGGTGAAAAACACTTTCACCAACTCAGGGTAAAAAGTACCCTTGAGTTCAAGGAAGTTTGTTAGCCCTTGAACCTCTAGTATGGTAGGAAACTGAAATCCCTCCCTAATAAACCAATTAAGGTCAAGACGTTTGGGTGGCATCACCAATTTGGTGGCATTGAATTGCAGATAAGTCATTTTATGCTTTTCTTCAGTAAACTAGAGATTCAATCTATTTCCAGTAGAACTAGATGATTCTCCAGCCTTTCTTTTGCTAGTTTTGATTCTTTTAGAGGTAGACATGGTGTTTGGGCAGTGTTTGGGACAGAATAGAGAAGAAGAAGGTTTCAGAAAACAAAAACTTGAGGAGAAGCAAGTTTAGGTGTGATTTTTCCTTTGGGGAAATGCTGAATATATAGAGGTTTCTAGGGTTTGAAATTTGAATGAATGTAACAGCTATTTCTGCTACCCAGAGCTTTAAATGCTTTATTCAGGTTTGAATTTTGAATTTAAAAGCAGTTGGGCAGTTTTTGATTTCCAAGAAATCTGCAGAGATATCAGAAACCACCATAAGTAATCGATTACCTAAGCATGCTAATCGATTAATTTGTTCTTAATAAGGGTTGTTTATCATGGTGTAATCGATTAATTCGACCTGTAATCGATTATTCCAGAGCGAGTTACCAGCAGAATAGAATATGAGACACATGTAATCGATTATTCTGATGTGTAATCGATTATTCTAGAGAGAATATTGAAAACAATAGGAATACCCACAATAACCAAGAGGGGGGTGAATTGGTTTAAACTTGGCCTTTTAAAAAAATTTATTTATACAATCAGAGTTAGAGGATCTTAATCACTTTTAAACCAAGAATGCTTTTAATCAATCAAACCACTCAGCCCAAGAAATCAATTGCTTAAAACAGAACTTGTTAAGTAATGATAATAATACCAAGAACAAATGAACAAGATAACTAGTAGAAATTGAGAAATAGAAAATCAACACAAAAATTTATACTGGTTCACTTCTCAAGAGAAGCTACATCCAGTTTCTTCTAATCAACACTAGATTAGAGTTCCACTACTATAAATTTCAGTTCTTTACAAGCTTTACAACAATCACCCTTTATCAAACCTAGATAAAGAATGGAAATCTAAAACTGATGGAGATCCAAGACAAGCCAAAGGTCTAGAAGAGGAGCTTGAAGCACTTCCTTTGATGAGCTTCAAAGGACCAATGACAA
>CM023944.1:24361438-24374665 GCA_013407115.1 Glycine latifolia | reverse complement strand
TTAAGAGTGTTGATCATTGGAGTTAGATTCAACATGGTTGCTTAGTAGAAGATCTCATTGTGTGTGATCATTCATGTAAAGAAGTGATTCAAGAAGATTCAAGATAGAGTTTCATACATCATTTCAGGTTGTATAATTCGTTCATATCATTTTAGCTGCAAAGGAAAATAAGGTGATATCCTTCTTGAACATTAAACTTTGTTATTTGTAATTTTGGTTTCTTTTAACTACTGTAATCTTTGTTGATTTTCCATGTAACACTTGGGGTTCTTTAAAGCATTACTAGAAAAGGTTTTCTAGGGGGTTGAACATAGAGGGGTTCTCTAGTTCTAGGTCTTTTGATAAATCTAGGGAGTAGATTTAGAGTTTTGCCTAGGGTAGGTGAAAGAGATCTTGTTGATTGCTTGTAAAGAACTAAGATCTGTTATAGTGGAACTCTAATTTGGTTTGGATTAGAAGATAAACTGGATGTAGCCTCCAGGGTTGAGAGGTGAACCAGTATAAAATTGTGTGCATTTAAGTTTTGGTTTATGTTTCATTGATTTCTTGAGATATTCAATTTGTGTATCAACTCAAACTTTGATTTAGCACAAGAGTTAATTGATTGGTGAAGATAATTGTTTTCTAAATTGTTTTTGATCTAAGATACGATCCAAATTAATTCTTCCACTGTATATTGATTTGTAAGGAATTTCAAAAAGGGGTAAAAACCAATTCACCCCCCCTCTTGGTTTATTGGATTAGGCATTCATTATATTTTCAGTGCTGTCACACATCAAGGGAATTTCTTTTAATTCTTCACCAAAATCTTGTAGTTGATGCTTTAACCAAAGGGTTTGACCATAGCAGCTTCTAGTAGAGATATACTCAGCTTCAGCAGTTGATATAGCAACACAAGATTGCTTTTTGAATTATCATGAGATCAATGAGCTGCCAAGTAGGTGGCAAGTTCCACTAGTACTTTTTCTATCCAATTTGCACCCTACAAAGTCAGAATCAGAATATCCAATTAAGTTGAGTAATGCACCTTTGGGATACCAAAGACCAATTCTTGGTGTTGATTTGAGATATTTGATGATCCTTTTGACTGCTGTGAGGTGTGATTCTTTGGGATTTGCTTGATATCTTGCACACAAACACATAATCAACATGACATCTGGTCTACTTACTGTCAAATATAATAAGGATCCAATCATTCCTTTGAATTTTGACTCATCAACCTTCTTTCCTTTTTCATCTGAATCAATATAGGTTGATGTTGCCATTGGAGTTGCAGCATCTTTGCTTTTATCCATTTCAAACTTTTTGATCACTTCAAGGAAATATTTGGTTTGATTTAGATATGTCCCATTCTTCATTTGCTTCACTTGAAGTCCAAGAAAGAATGTTAATTCTCCCATCATGAAAATTTCAAACTCATTCTGCATAGAGATAGAAAATTCTTTGCACAAGGATTGATTAGTTGAACCAAAGATTATATCATCAACATATACTTGAACCAATAAAATATCATTGCTTTTCTTTTTGATGAACAAAGTGTTGTCAACATGTCCTCTTATGAAAGATTGTTCTACCATAAAGAGCTTTCTTGAGTTTGAAAACATGGTTTGGATATTTGAAATCTGCAAAACCAGGAGGTTGCTCCACATAGATTTCGTCCTCAATATATCCATTTAAGAAATCACTTTTAACATCCATTTGAAACAGTTTAAAATCCATCAAACAAGCATATGCAAGTAGTAACCTAATGGCTTCTAACCTTGCTACTGGAGCAGAGGTCTCCTCATAGTCAATGCCTTCCTGTAACACCCCATATGCATCCGGTTTGTTAACATTCAATTACAGTCGTTAAGCGCAACAATTAATTAACAATAATTAATTAGGAAACAGTGAAAGAGAATGATGTCATCGTACATCAATAATAATAATATTAATAATACAATAATTTGTTGTACATTATGCATGGTGAATATACGTAAAATTAAAAACTATACACTGGGTTCATTCTCTTCTCAGGGCCGGGCTACAAAACACGTGTATATACATACCAAAATAGACTAAGGTTCACTCAGAACCCATCCTGGCTCAGCCTCTGGCCCAAAAATCCTCAGACTACCACACTACCTGGGCTTCTTGCCTCGGGATCCGCCGTCCTTTCTGTGGTCGTCACCTGCAAATACATATAATCACCAACCGGGGTGGGATAATAATCTCAGTAAACTCCGGGTTCTGGAAGGCTCTTCCTTCCCCAGTTCACTTTCACGATACATAGCATCGAAACAAGCATTACACAAGCTAGCCATCCCGGCTTTCTTAAAATACATCACATGTATATAATCACACAAATATACAAGAGAAGATCATCCAACTTAATGGGCACATTTCCCCAGGACTTCGGGTAGCAACTTCCTAAGGAAGACCATCCAACTTAATGGGCACATTCCCTCAGGGTTCTGGGTAGACGTATATGGCTCTTCCAAGAGAGGTTTATCCAACTTAATGGGCATTCTCTCTCAGAGTTTTCATATATACTAATTGACCACTTAGAGTTGCTCCATATCACTTTGGCTCTAAGGGAAGTCCATATTTGTTCATTCTACTGGCCAGAGAATCTCATACATCACAACATATCATTACAGTGCAAATTATATACATGTTCTCAATCAAAAGCAATAACATACAATTTCAAGACATGCACCATGACATACAATAACCACCACTCCCCTGGAGTGTGGTGGAAAACTGTCAAGGAGAAGAACTCCCAAGAACAGAGAGCTTACCTGCTCTAAGCTCTACACTGGTTCTTTTAACCTCACGGTTTTGAACACCACTATCCTCAGTGTCATGCCCTACATACATGCATGCAAGCAATCAAAAGCGGTTCTCAACCGTTGCATTTAAAGAGACACTATACTTTTCTAGGTGGTAAGAACTAGTCACCCAACTGGTGACATGCAGACCCCCAAAAGGTCTATCTGGACATAATCTGAATCCTAAAATCCATAACAGTTAGATTTCAAGGTTTGACCTATGTTTCTTACCTCTAAGGTGTTAACAAAGCTAGAGAATAGTTTCTCCAAGCTTGAACGTCCTAAAACTGCCTTATTCATTCAGAGGAGAAACTCTATGAGAGTTCTAGGAGAAGACGATATCTCCGTTGGAAGGTTTTCAATAGAATCAGAGGTTGTAATCTAACTAAGGGATGGTTCCTGTCAACTTTTCAGTTGCATGCAAAGGGGTTCTGGGTAAGGGTGAGAGGTTACGAAGTTTCTCTCACTTGGTATGGAGAAAAAAGAGAAAGGAAGAAGACGATGGTGTTTTCATTGAAATGTAGTGAAGTGGTCTATATAAATGACCCTGGCACGTGTGCCACACGCCACAAGTGCCAGATGTAAAAAATCTAGCTAAGTCATCGCACCCACTTGGTGCCGGGTTCCGTTCATCCCCAAAGCCTACTTTGTACAACTCGGCGTTCGTTACTCGGACACCCTTGTGCAGGTCCATAGTATTGAGTAAGTACTATGCATTTTTAATCGATTACAGACACTTAAGTAATCGATTGCATAGCGTTGGAGTTCGTTCTCACTTGGGCTTCCACCTTGGTGCACCCTAAGTCCAAGGTTCTACCCTCGTCCGAGATCACTACTCGGTAGCTCAAAGAAAAGGAAGATACGAGTTCATCCGGGATCGTTACCCGGTAGCTCTAAGGAAAACACGATACGAGATCATCCTAAATCACTACTCGGTAGCTCGAAGGAAGAATACACGAGCTCATCCGAGATCACTAATTGGTAGCTCAAAGAAAAGGAAGATACGAGCTCATTCGGGATCGCTACCCGGTTGCTCTTTCCATCCTTATCCGGGTTCCTATCCCTTCATCAGTGCTTTCCCCCAAGTCAGCATTGCCTCAAAAAGGCCCTGCTATCTTATGAAGTGCCTACCCAGTCACGCCAATCCGGGTTCCTTGTTGACACTTGTTTAAGAAGAGTGAACCCAGATTTGTGGCAGGGTCGTTATTATCATAACTACCATGTTATTATAATATTATAATTTTAAAGTGCCACGTGGACACCTGAAACCTTACACTTCCACTTGGTTGTAACCTTTTGCAACCAATCTAGCTTTGTTTCTGACTATGATACCACTCTCATCAAGTTTGTTTTTGAAAACCCATTTAGTGTCAATAGGCTCGAGAGAAGAAGGTCTAGGAACAAGTTCCCAAACTTCATTTCTCTTAAATTGATTCAGTTCATCATGCATGGCATGCATCCAATGTTCATCATGTAAGGCTTGATCAATGCTTTTAGGTTCTATTTGTGAAACAAAAGCCATATTACAACAGAGATTTCTCAATGGAGATCTAGTAGATACTCCCTTTGTAACTTCACCAATTATATTGTCAAGAGAGAGATCTCTTGTAGTTCTCCAATCTTTTGGCTCTTGAACTGGCGTTGATTGTTTTATTTCAGCAATTGGTTCTTCCTTTTCTTTATCCATTGATCCATTAAGTATTATGAACTCTTTTAAAGGACCTGCATCATTTTCACATTTTTTTTCCTCTTTAGAGGGATTAGATTCATCACAAATAACATGAATTGATTCTTCCATGCATAATGTTCTTTTATTGAAAACTCTATATGCTTTGCTTTGTAATGAATATCCAAGGAAGATGGCTTCATCAACTTTAGCATCAAATTTTCCAAGTGATTCTTTACCATTATTCAATACAAAACACTTGCAGCCAAATGCTCTTAAGTGAGAAATGTTTGGTTTTCTACCTTTGTATAGTTCATAAGGAGTTTTCTTCAAAATGGGTCTTATTAGTAATCTATTCAAAGTGTAGCAAACTGTACTTACAGCATCAGCCCAAAAATGTTCAGGCAAATTTGTCTCATTAAGAAGAGTTCTTGCACCTTCTTCAAGGGATCTATTTTTCCTCTCCACAACACCATTTTACTGGGGTGTTCTTGGAGCTGAAAAATTATGTTTAATTCCATTTTCTTCACAGAATTTTTCAAAATGTTCATTTTGGAATTCCCCACCATGATCACTTCTTATTGAGATAATTTTGCTTCCCTTTTCATTTTGAGAAGTTTGGCCAATTTTTTGAAAGCATTGAAAGCATCACTCTTGGATCTTAAAAATAGAGTCCATGTGAACCTAGAGTAATCATAAATAATTACAAGCCTATAGTAATTACCTCCTAAACTCATAGTTCTAGAAGGACCAAATAAATCCATGTGAAGTAATTTAAGAGGTTTTTAAGTAGAAACAAGATTTTTACTTTGAAAAAAATTCTTTGTTTGTTTCCCCTTTTGACAAGCATCACATAATTTGTCCTTTTCAAACTTGAGTTTGGGAAAGCCAATGACTAAGTCTTTTCTAATCAGCTTGTTCATATGATGCATGTTAGTGTGACTTGCCCTTCTATGCCATAACCAAGATTCATCAATTTTACTTATTAGGCAAGAAGTGTTGTGAATGAATGCATGATCTATGGAGAGTAAATAGATATTACCTTTTCTTTTACCTATATGAATCACCTCACTAGTTTGGCCATCACATATCATACAACAATTGTCATTAAATGATACTTTGAATCCTTTATCACAAAGTTGGCTTATACTTAGAAGATTGTGCTTTAAACCTTCCACATGAAGAACATTTCTGATTTTGTTTTTAAAGTTGTCTCCTATATTTCCTTCACCAATTATCATCCCTTTGTTGTTGTCTTCATAGGTGACAAATCCACAATCTTTAAGAGTCACATTTGTGAGCATTGACATGTCACTGGTCATATGTATAGAGCATCCACTGTCAAGATACCATAATGATGATCTTGCTCTTAGACATACCTGCAAAATTCAAATCAATTTACAATGGAAGGTAGCCAATTGAGATTGGGTCCATAGGGGTTAGCTATTTTCTTTTTCTTTGGCACCCAAATGCATTCTCCATTGGGCACATAGAATCTCCTAGCATAGCACCTATTAAATGTGTGACCTTTCTTCATACAATAGTTACAAGTTACAGTTCTTGATGCTCTTTCAAAATGAGTCATGTGATTAAACTTTGTTTTTGAAATAGCTTTTTGATATTTCTGTTTTGGAGGCACAAACTTGGTTTTTACATAAGATTTTGATCAATGTTTGTAATCCAATCCAGAAGTATCTCTAGCATATTTTTGCACACCTAGCATTTTAGCTAAATTGCATTTTCCTTTATAAAGCCTTTTCAAAAGATCAACCAAGTAATTATTTTTTGAAAGCACTATCATATGTTTTTCACCTTGACTCTTTTTGAACTCATCAAACTCTTCTTGCAAAGCTTGGTATTTGTCAGCATTTGATGAAAAAGAAGCATCTACACATCCAATCATTTTGTAGCTTGAAACAAGTTTTTCATTTTCTTCTTTCAAGTTACAAATTTTAGTTTGCATTTCTGCAAGTTTTGTGACATGACATCTAAGATTTCCTTTCAGCCTATTATTGGATTTTGCAAGCTTTTGAGCCTCTTCATCCATTTCATGGAAAGCATCAACAACTTGATCAAATTCAGAATTTACCTCTATTTTAGCACTTGAGAAATCACCATCTTCAGCTATTGTGGAAGTGAAACATACATTTGCTTCTTCTTTCTCACTTGATGATTCAGAAGTTGTTGACTCATTGTCTTCCCATGCTATATAGGCTTTCTTAGACTTTCCTTCTTTCTTTGTCTTCTTTTCACCTTGTTGCTTTTTCAAAAAGATAGAACATTCAGATTTAATGTAGCCAGGCTTACCATATTCAAAGCAAGTGAAGTTTGTGTTGTTGTTGTTGTCACTATTTTTGTTGTTGAACTTTGTGAACTTTCTATTCTTGTTTCTTCTCATAAACTTGCTGAATTTTTTGACAATTAGATTCATGTTGTCATCATCATCTTCTTCACTTGAGTCTTCTTCCCTTTCCACTTTTGAGGATGCAACTTTCAAGGCTATGCTTTTATGTTTCTTATCTACATCTTCTGCATTGGTTAGTTGTGGCATTTCAAGTTCGTACTCAAGAAGCATACCAAAAAGTGTACCCATGGACATTTTGGATAGATCTTTTGATTCTTTAATTGTTGTCACCTTTGGTTGCCATGGTCTTGTGAGATACTTCAAGATTTTGATGTTCAACTCTTCAACATCAAAAATCTTTCCAAGACAAAGAAGATGATTTCCTATGTGAGTGAATCTTGTTTGAAGCTGAGATATGTTTTCTGTGGAGTTCATCTTGAACATTTCATACTCATGGATTAAGGCATGCTTCCTTTATATTCTTACTTCATCTGTACCTTCATGAGTTATCTCTAACATCTCCTTTGCACTTTTGCACCTAACAGTTCTGAAGAATTCATGAGAAGAAAGTGCAGAAGTAATCATGTTGTTAGCTTTGAAATCATATTGGACAACTCTCTTTTCAACATCTGTCATTTCATCCCATTCTTTGGGAATCATATCATTACCAACAGTTTTAATAGGAATCAAGGGACCTTTTTCTATTGCATTCCAAGCACCTGGGTCATTTTATTGAATGAAGATTTGCATTCTATTTTTCTAAAAATGGAAATGCTCTCCTTCAAACATCGGAGGACGATTGAGGGAGGCACCAACTGAAAAACAATAGGAATACTCACAATAACCAAGAGGGGGGTGAATTGGTTTAAACTTGGTCTTTTAAAAAATTATTTAGAAAATCAGAGTTCTAGGATCTTAATCACACTTAAACCAAGAATGCTTCAAATCAATCAAACCAGTCAGCTAAAAAACAATTGCTTCAAAAACACAACTTGTTGAGTAATGAAAATAATATCAAGAACTAATGATCAAGATAACAAGAAGAATTGAAGGAGTAGAAAACCAACACAAGAATTTATACTGGTTCACTTCTCAAGAGAAGCTACATCTAGTTCTTCTAATCAACACTAGATTAGAGTTCCACTATTATAAACTTTCAGTTCTTACAAGCTTTACAATAGCAACTCTTTATCAACCCTAGATAAAGAACATAAATCTATAACCCTATTAGATTCCTAATGATCAACACATAGAGAACCCTTCTCTACTCTTCCCTCTAGAGAAACCCACTCTAGAAAAAGCTTAAAGAACCCTTTACAATAGTTTCAAACTACCAAAAATACAAAAATGAAATTACATTAAGAGGTAATGGAGAGAGACAACCTGATGATTCAATGAATATGAATGCATATGGTTTACCAATCAGAGTTGAAATGCAGAAATCAATTTCAGAGCATTCTCTCCAAAACTTCTTTGAAAATCTTACCCAAGAAATTTTTCAATGCACCATGAAGATTAAAAAGTGGGACAAGAGCTTTGTTTACTCAGAAAATCCTTTCTAAATTTGAGAAGACTTGTATATGCTTAGAAATATCGAAGTATGTAAGTTGTAAGATCAGACAAGCCTTTAATCTATTTATAACAAATGTTTATAATAGAATGTAATCGATTAAAGTGCCAAGTAATCGATTAAATTATCTTATGTAATCAATTAAATTGCCAAATAATTGATTAAAATGTTCTTAGCACAACCTGGGAACTGCAACAAGCAAAATAACCCATTAATCCAAGTCGTAATCGATTAAAGCAGTCAGGTTCAATTTTGAAAACAAGCTTGTGTAATCGATTATGAATTGTGGTAATCGATTAAAGCAGTCATGCATATTTAACAATGAACTTAAGTAATTGATTATGATATCATGGTAATCGATTAAGACAGCGAGACATGCTTTTCATTTTGTACTATGTAATCAATTACAATAAGCCTGTAATCGATTAATATGTTCTTCATGCTTTTCCAGATTTAAAACAAAGCCTTTAATCGATTAAAAGGTTGTGTAATTGATTAAAGCAGTGAGATTTCATTTTTCCAAAAACTTCACCGTGAGAAATTAGTTTCTTTTAAAACCATGAATAGCTTTAATGCTTTGCTGAAATCATGTATGCATGTTGATGATCATGTTCATGCAATGCAAGGATCATAAGATTTGCCTCTCATATACTTAATCAAATTACAATTTTCCTTGGCATGTGAAAAGCTAAAATCTTTCTTCTAAGCACAAGCTTTTTCATTAGCTTCATATTCTTCCTGCTCCCCCTATATCCAACAGAATCCACCATTCTTGATGTGGTGAAGAAGAAGTTGATGAAGTTACTAGTCACAGGGATCATCTATCCCATTTTAGATAACACTTGTGATGTATATCTAACCTTATTAGACTGTTATTTCCCTAATCTACCTTGCAATGAAACTCACTCTTCAAGAACTCAAGCTCTCACTCAAGATGTGAAGCAAAAATGGTGTGAAGTAGCTCCAAAGAATTCAACAATGGAATATGGATTGAGACAAGGAAGGAAGATGGATGACACCATGGAGAATCTCTCCAATAAGTCTAGTAAGAATTGCCACAATAGCATTGAGAAGCCATTGATAAGATCCAAGAAGTTCTTGCATAAGAACAAGAAAGAAACTCAAAAGAAATTCCAACTTTCTATTAATTTTCCAAAAGTATCTACAATATGTTCGGGCTAGCCTTATGTAGCCATGAAATTGTAATCTAAATGCAAGTGAAATGACAAATGAAATGAAGCTTGATGTGCAAGCTAAGGAAGCTTGAGGTGTAAGCTAAGAAAGCTTGAGGTGCAAGCTAAGAAAGCTTGTAGTGCAAGCTAATAAAGCTTGAGGTGCAAGCTTCTCATATGATGACTCATGGCTGATCAACCACGTGCCAATGGCATTTTACAAGCTTACATAGGTGCTAAAAGAATTACATACAAGTGCATCTACACTTAGAAATGATGTCTTTTGATGTGAACTCCCAAAACACCCTTTTAGCCCCTTTTTGATTTGAGTGGGTATTTGACCCCAAATGTTAATATTGATCTTACCTTGGAAATCTATACTAAATTATCTTGAATTTTGTATATAGAACTCTGCGTTTGGACCAAAGCACGTGAACTTGAGAGATCCCAAAATTACGTTTCAAGGAGCTAACAAAGAAATATGGATAGGTAAGGGGAGTTTATTATTTAGTTATAGTTTTGGTACCATAGTTGGGGGCCAGCGAGTCCAACTATGAGAATATCTGCCTGCCCCTACTGTGTGCTGATTTTCAAATAAAACTAAGTTTTTAACTAATGGGATGCAAAGCTTTTATGATTAATGGGTGATGATACTTGTGTGTGCTCATTTTCAAAGCAAATGATGTTTTTAACTAATGGGATGCGGTGTATTTATTACTGATGTTGTAGATGATAGTGAAATTGAGATACCATCGAAATGATTGATGATGTTTACATGATTTGTGATGATTTAGATGAGGTGATGCTTATGTGATTGGTGATGTCTGAATGAAATAATGTTTAAATGAGATATATGTTTATTGGGTTAATGATATTGTTGTTGTAATGATTGGATTTTTGGCAAAAGTCCTAATTACAGAGGAGACTCTGCCCAAAATTTTATAATGTGTTTTTCTTAGTTAATTTTTAAATGGGCTGACGATGTGATGTCCTCTTCTAAATTTGACTCCTCATCCGAGGACATTGAGGCCATTTCCCCTACTCTAAGTCTCCTCGATGGGTTTTTCCTAAGTCTCATTACTACTTGGGATAGACTTGGTGGATCTTGTGTCACAGAACAAGGAAGAGGAGTATCTTTTGAGGAGGATCCATCAATGGATGAGAAGGACCCCGTCATGGAGCTGAAGTTTATGGAGGAGAATTCTTTGCAAGATTCTTCTGAGGAATCTTATTAGAAAGCTTCTTACATTTGACTAAATTGATTCTTTTTGTGGATACAACTAACTTAGGGCTTAGGTAAAGGTGACTGCTCTAAGTCTTAGGATTTTGCTTTTATGTGTATTTTGAGATGGGTAGACCTAGGCTCAGACTTTTTGTATTTAATCAGTTATTACTACTTTACATTGCTTTACTTATTTGGGGTTGTATATGTTACTCCCTGGTTTCATTGAGACGCATTATATTTTGCTGCTCTTTATGGAACATGACACTTATATATTTATATTTGGTGACCATAGAGATTCACCCATTTATCTTCATCTATTATTTGAGCATGTATTGTTTATTCACGTATCCTTTTATTCACTTATCTGAAATTTTGACGTGTTCAAAGGTTACTATATTTTACTATGCACGTTTGAAGATTAAGTGATGTCTTACAAAAATGGATTAGAAATTTTTTATTTTTGCCAAAATTTTCGCTATATTTTTTAATCTTTTGAGTTACCCTTAATAATAACTGAGGACTATCTTTTCGTTAAGTTAAACAACGGGTTATTTGTAAAAGTTATTCTCAAAGGTGTTACAAAAGTAGGGACACGCAACAACACATCCTTGCATAAGAGTGAGCTAGAAAAACCAAGTATATATTAAATATTATTTAATTATCACTAAAAATTAAATATATAACAATGTAAAAATGAGTTGATCCAAAATTTGACAACCCCTCTTTCTTTAGAAATAAATTCAACTCTCACCATGTTGTTCTATCTAACTTACAATGTTAACTGAAAAGAAAATATTTCCTAATCTTTTATTGAGTGGGAAATCCAATTCTATCCAATTGATTGAAATAAAAGGTTGTCAAATGTTTCTAAAAATATCTACAGGTAAAAAAAATAAAATGATGATGATAATAAGCCATAAGATACACACAAATGAATGCATTTGATGAAAGGAAAGTTTTTCATCCAAAGTTTACTTTTTCCTCTCCCGTGGACAAACATAAAGATCAACAAAATAATTCCCTCCAAAGACACCTACTGCTTCTCATAGGTACCAACCACACGGTACAAAACTGCAAGGGTGAGTTTATTGTAAAAATCAATAAATATTAGAATACCATAATTAGAAAGAAGACGATAACAAACCATCACAACCATTCTCAATATATATCCATCAGTTCAACATACACTTAACAAACTAGTCATCAACTTTTCAACAATTAAGAACAATTATTCCCAGAAGGATGCATGCACCTGACTCAACTCTCACATGCAATGTGGTATCATTCCTCAGGAAATAGCCTAAGAGTGTCCACATGACACTCTCTATTGGAGGTCCAAGTCAAGCCAAAGGTCTAGAAGGGGAACTTGAAGCACTTCCTTTGGTGAGCTTCAAAGGACCAATGATTAGAGCTAGGACTCAAGCACTTCAAGACCATATTCAAGCCAATTTGGACAAGCATGAAGTTGTACACCATATCAAGGAGGACAAGAGCTGGATTTTGATGTCTCACATGCAATATAATTCAATAAATTCCAGCATTTGTTAGAAGAAATTCAATAAAACATGTGTAAATAAATTGCTACTGCTTTAATCGATTATTTATTTGAAATAATTGATTACGAGGATGTCAGCAGGAATCCTGACCTTACTGCCTTAATCGATTATTTCGTCCAAGTAATCAATTACAAAGAGTGTTAGCTGGAAGCAGGAATCCTGACCTCACTGCCTTAATCGATTAAATGGCTAGTGTAATCGATTATTTCCGTTTCTGACTGATTTAATTGATTACAATAGCGAATTAATCGATTAAACCAGTCTGAAAGGGCCACTGCACAGTTTTTGGAAGTCAAAGGTCTTTTAGGAACAACTTGTCTTGTAAGCTACGTTTGGGCTTCATTTTAGCTTACATTTACATTTCATTTAGGGTCAATTAACTTAATAATTCGTGGCCTATATAAGGTCCCAAAAACTGAATGTAAAGGATCTTTGGATGATTAATACCATTGCTGAATTGTTGGTGAGAGTTTTCTCCCTTTGTTCTTAGTCAATAACTTCTTGTTTCTTATCAATGGCTTCTAAGCTATTGTGGTGATTCTTGCAAGACTTATTGGAATTCCTATTCCACGGTGTCATCCCTAATCCATTTCTATTCTTCTTCCATAACCCATTTCTGAATTTAGAAAAACATAAACAACTCCATTCAAGGAGAGAGTTCCCTACTTTGTTTTGAGTGAATTGAAGATTGAGTTCCATTGCAAGGAAGATCAGGGCAAACAGGACTTGATTCAATTTTGGAGTCCATCATATGGTATCTAGAGCTTAAACCTTGTGGAATTCTTCTTCAATTTCAGTTTTGGGATTCTTCAAAGGTAAAATTCTGCATAATTCCCAAAAACTGAAATTGAAGAAGAATTCCACAAGGTTTAAGCTCTAGATAC
>CM023944.1:24344050-24361338 GCA_013407115.1 Glycine latifolia | reverse complement strand
CATTCATGGAGTCTTGAAGCTTGCAATTCCGGAAACGATCCAAACCAAGCGTTCATGTCTTGGTAGTCATCAACATGTGACTAGTAGTCCACTCATGCAGCCTTCTAGATTTTGGGTTCCCTCATGCAATTGGATTGCCCTCAGATTAGCCATTATATGTTGCAAAGCTTCTTGGGTCTTTTTAGCTCTTGCTCTTGTCATGGGTCCTCCTATGCCTTGTATTGGGTCTTGGTCTTGGGGTTGGTCTTTGATGTCAGGTTGACCTTTGATGTCCTCATCAGTTTTGACTTTTGATGTGTGTCTGAATTGTCTTGTAGAAATCTCTGATAGAAAATTTTGTGTTGATCTGATTTGTTTGCCTCTTAGCCAAATTGATGTTATTTTGGGTATGGACTGGTTATCTTCCAACCATGTTTTGTTGAATTGTTTTGGTTAATCCTAATATTTGGTTATGCCCTTTGGTGTGACTAATGCTCCTAGTGTGTTTATGGATTATATGAATAGGATTTTTCACCCCTATCTTGATAGTTTTGTAGTAGTGTTCATAGAGGTGTACTCTAAGACTAGAGAGGAGCATGAAGAGCACTTGAGGATTGTGCTGCAAACTCTTAAGGATCAACGACTTTATGCTAAGTTGTCCAAGTGTGAGTTTTGGTTAGAGAAAGTGAGTTTCTTAAGACATGTGATATCCCAAGGTGGTATAGCGGTAGATCCTTCTAAGGTAGAAGCTATTCTTAAGTGGGAGAGTCCTAAGTCGGTGTTTGAGATTAGGAGTTTTCTGGGTTTAGCAGGATACTACCGGAGATTCATAGAAGGTTTTCTCCAAGTTAGCTTTACCATTCACCAAGCTGACTCGTAAGGGTCAAGTTTTTGTGTGGGATGACCAGTTTGAGCAGAGTTTTCAGACTCTTAAGGAAAAACTAACAACTGCACCTGTGTTAGTTTTGCCTAACCCAAGAGAACCCTTTGAGGTGTATTGTGATGCTTCAACAATGGGTTTAGGAGGAGTGCTGATGCAGAATGGTCAGGTACATGCCTATGCTTCTAGACAACTCAAGATGAATGAAAGGAACTATCCTACCCATGATTTGGAGTTAACTGCTGTGTTTACTCTTAAGATATGGAGGCATTACCTTTTTGGCTCTAAGTTTGAAGTGTTCAGTGATCATAAGAGCCTTAAGTATCTGTTTAGTCAAAAAAAGTTGAACATGCTTCAGCAGAGGTGGTTAGAGTTCCTTAAGGATTATGATTTTGAGCTTAGCTATCATCCTGGCAAAGCCAATGTAGTGGCTGATGCTTTGAGTAGGAAATACATATATCTGCTTTGATAGTTAGGGAGTTGGATCTCCTATAACAGTTTAGGGACCTTAGCCTCGTATGTGAAGTTACCCCTAAATATAACGACCCGCCTCGTCGCTACAATATCACTAACTCTTAATCGTGCAAATTTAGATTTTAATGAAAGTCCCCTTAATTTGATTATGAAAATAGTAGTAAGTTTTTCACAATAATACAATCACTATCATTACCAAAAGTCCATCAGTCCAATACATACTCGACAAACCCATCATTCCATTACACATTCAACAAAAGCAATCATCCAATGCATTCCACAACTCAAACAATCATGTTCAGAATGATGTATGCATCTGACTCATCATCACTCAGCATTCAATGTGTACAATCCTCATGGAAATAGCCTCTCTCAGGAAAATGATACAGTAGCTCATCGAAGTCACCATGTCGTGCACTGGTCGCTCCCCCCCCCCCCCATGGTGATTAGCCCTGAGTCACAAGGGAGTTCCAAACAGAGTGATGCCCCTAGTACCCTCGTACTTACTACTACCATTCTATTTCCATCCATGAAATATGAAGTATGAACATGGGTACCATCAATGCAATGACCATGGATAGATAGGGACCAGAATTTTAACAATCCCTTTCTCTCTGGGGATGCTTAAAATTCATAAACCCTCCGTTGCAAGGTTATCTAGTCATGCACCCCCATGTACATACACAACATCATCGATACACTGACCATGGATAGATAGGGACCAGAATTTTAAACAATCTCATTCTCTCTTAGGATGCTTAAAATTCGTAAACCCGCCCTCGTAAGGTTATCCAATCAGGCACCCCCGATGGTATTCATGTGTATCCACATCACACATAATGACAACCATGGGCACCATCAATGCATGATTATGGCCAGGAACAAATCCTTCTCCACTAGGATGACCAATCATGCACCCCCCATGAGTATCAATGTACATACACATTACATCATCTCAATATCATCATTATATATATCAAATTCATCTTATTTCAACATTATCCTCATAAACATCAACTTCATCTCATTTCAACATCAACAACCATTTTCATCATCATCTCATTTAAATATCATAAACCACATCATCATTATATCATTTATACATCATCAAACACATCATCATTATCTCATTCAATCATCACTAACACATCAATAATATCTCATTTCAACATTATTAATGACATCAGTATCACCTCATTCATCCACAATCCATATTACCACGAGACTGGTATTTTAGGAAAATTCTAAATTAAAGAGGAGGCCTACAATTATAGAAAACACACTCTTATGCCCATTCAAAAATTTATTAAAGAATTAAATAGGAAAACCTATTATAAAATTTTGGGCAAAGTCTCCTCTGTAATTAAGACTTTTCCCAAAATCCAATTATTACAATAATAACATCAGTCACAGTTTTATCCATCTATAATAAATTCATCGCATCCCATTAGTTTAAAACATTGTTTATCTTGAAAATGAGCGCACAAGAGAACAAACACATGTCAATCATAAATTCATCGCATCCCATTAGTTAAAAACTTAGTTTTTCTTGAAAACCAGCACACAGTAGGGACAGGTAGATATCCTCATAGTTGGACTCCCTGGCCCCCAACTATGGTACCAAAACTACAACTAAATAATAAACTCCCCTTAACCTAACTAGGAGTTCTCTGGTTAAAACCTCACAGTGTTGTTTTGGAGATCCTTCAATACACGTTTTTTTGTCCAAATGCAGAGCTCTATGTACCAAATCAAAGACAATTTAATATAGATTTTCAAGGTAAGATCAATATTAATATTTGGGGTCAAATACCCACTCAAATCAAAAATGGGCTAAAAGGGTGTTTTAGGAGTTTACATCAAAAGACATCATTTTGAAATTTTGATCACACCAATGATGTGACTGGGGTTCAACAAGGATCACAGAAATGACATCAATTTCATAAAAATGAGACTTTTAGAACATCTCATTTTCAAAGGGTTTTTCAAAGGAAGTGTAAAACTCCCAACAACAGCACCCAAAACACAAGAGACACTAAGAGAAGCTTAAACTTGCTAGAAGAAGACAAAGGAAACTAAGATAACCTCAAGGAAACCAAGAAAGGATTATTGGAGGCTCCTTTCTCTATTGAAACTTCGAGAAGAGTTTCGAAGATTCTGCTCTGATTAAGTGGTTCTTCTCCGTACCAGGGTCTCGTGGCAGGCAACTGCGGCCCATGGTGGTCTTGGGTGGTGAAGGGTGATGGTGGGATGTTGAGGGAAGCATGGGGGAAGAAGATAACCTCCATTTTCGTGATTTATGCTGCTGGTAAGCATGGTGGTCTTGACTTGCCCAGGTGAGCAAAAATGCTTGCAAAATTTGCCTGGGTGAGCTGACCCAATTTTAAAATTTCTGCTTCTGTGAGAAAATTAATTTATAATGTTCCAGACATTATTTTAACAATCCCAACGGTCAAAAGTTACATATGTGGATTAGGAACCTAGCTATAAAATTTTAAGGAGATCGAACGGTTAACCAATCCATAATGATGATTTTACTACAACAGGTTTCGGGTCAAACTCAGAATCATTCAATTACAACGCATCTTAACCAAACTCCACATAACTTGACATTTACACCAAGCGATTGCACATGGATAATTCACATAACATTTCAAATATCCTAATTAATAAAGTAATCAAATTATACAAGGAATACATCACAAATATATTTTAAGTTATCGAAATTTCAGGGTGTTCACTAACAATGTGAGACTAGGAGCTTTGAGGATTACCAGTGACTTGCTAGGGGAAATCAGAGAAGGCCAGAAGTCTGATCCTTTTTTGAAGACTCCGTTAGAAGCCATAGTGTCAGGGAAAGGTAGTAGTTTCCATGTAAGATCAAATGGAGTCTTGAGGTTTCAAGATAGAATCTATGTCCCTAATGTATCTGAGTTTAAGAAGATGATCTTAGAGGAAGGACATAGGAGTAGTTTGAGTATTCACCCTGGCGCCACCAAGATGTATCAGGATCTCAAGACAATTTTTTGGTGGCCAAACATGAAGAAAGAGGTTAGTGAGTTTGTATGCATGTTTAGTTTGTCAGAAAGCTAAGATAGAACATCAGAGACCCTCAGGTAAGTTGCAACCCTTAGAGATACCCCACTGGAAGTGGGACAGTATCTCCATGGATTTTGTTGTAGGACTACCTAGAACTCTGAGAGGTTTAGATTCTATCTAGGTTATTATTGACAGATTAACCAAATCTGCTCACTTTATCCCCATTAATATCAGGTTTTCTTAGAGAAGTTGACCTCCCTATATATTAGTGAGATTGTCAGATTGCATGGTGTGCCATCTAGCATAGTATCTGACAGAGATCCTTGATTTACCTCTAGATTTTTGGGGAGTTTGAACAAAGCTTTGGGAACCAAGCTTAGGCTAAGTTCAGCCTATCACCCTCAAACTGATGGCCAGACTAAACGGACCATTCAGTCTTTAGAAGATCTTTTGAAGGCAGGTGTTTTGGAACAAAAGGGTAGTTGGGAAAGTTTTCTGTCCTTGATAGAGTTTACCTATAACAATACTTTTCATTCTACTGTTGGCATGGATCCTTATGAAGCTTTGTATGGTAGGAGATGTAAGACACCCTTATGTTGGTTAGAACTTGGAGAGGACCTCATTTTAGGACCTGAAGTGGTGCAACAAACCACTGAGAAGGTCAAGTTGATCCAAGAGAGAATGAGGACTGCTCAGAGTAGGCAGAAGAGTTACCAGGATAAGAGGAGGAAAGACCTAGAATTTGAGGTTGGTGATCATGTATTCTTGAGAGTCACTTCATGGACTGGGGTTGGTAGAGCTTTGAAATCTCAAAAACTCACACCTTGTTTTATTGGTCCTTTCCAAATTCTCAAAAGAGTCAGCCCTGTAGCCTATCAAATTGCATTACCTTCATCCCTTTCTAATCTTCATAATGTCTTTCATGTGTCCCAACTCCGTAAGTATATCCATGATCCTTCTCATGTGGTCGAGTTAGATGACGTCCAAGTAAAGGAAAATTTAACATATGAAACATTGCCTTTGAGGATCGATGATCGACGCATGAAGCACCTAAGAAGGAAAGAAATTCCTTTGGTCAAAGTGATCTGGGGAGGTACATCAGAAGAGGATGCAACATGGAAACTAGAGAGTCAGATGCGTGAGACCTATCCAGCTTTGTTTGATCAAGTAAATTTAGAGGATGAAATTTCTAAAAGGGTGGGAGAGTTGTAACACCCTTAAATTTCGATAACTGAAAGTATATGTTTTATGTATTTGTTGTGTTATTTGATTGTTTGATTAATCTTGGATTAGTTGATTTTTTGTGTAGATCAACCTTGTGAAATTGATTGATATGAATGTTAAGTTATGTCAACTTTGTTTGATTTATGGTTGAGGTGATAGTGATAGTTTGGCTCATAAAATGCTTCAGTAAAACTACCATTCTGGATTCGTTAACTATTGGATCATCTTCAAATATTTACAGTAGCTTAACAAAAAATCTCTAAATCTTTTAACCGTTGGGATCTTCAAGATGACAATTTTTGGATGTCACGCTAAGTGAGCAAATGTCGCACTGGGCCCAATTCCAAAATTTCCTAACAGAGAGGAAATTGCGCTGAGCGAGTCAGTGCACACTGAGCGAGACCTGCATGCATGTTGAGCGAGCAAGTGCATGCTAAGGGGACCTGTCGGGTTATAAATACACACCAGATGCGCAGTAACGCATTTTTCGCATTTTTTTCTCTCTTTTTTCGCCCAAAAGCCCTAGTGATATGATCCCCAATAGGATTAGATGTTAGGATCAACTAGGAATGGAATTTCACACCCAGAATTCAGCCAACAAAACGTCTAGGAAGGAACCGATCATTCCTCACGCTACAGAACTCGGATTTAAGCGTTTCCAAATCGAGGCAAAAGATCTCTTTCTGAACTACGATTTTGAGTCAAGAATCACTGAAAACGGATGTGTATAACGTGAGTTCTGATACGAAATTAACGGGGACAGAAACTGGAAAAAAAAATGCAAAACGAGATAGGAACCAAGAAACAAAATTTGGAAGGCGCCACAATCAAAAGATTGATAAGCCTAAGAACGCCACAAGGATTAGCACCCTGGATAAGTTCTGAGATTCTCAAAAGAACCCTTGAGAAGCTAGTCTCTCCCCAAAAAGGTTAACTTCCATTCTGCCCCCTCAAAAAAAACTATGGTGTTCCCTTATATAGTGGGCATCATCCATATTGAGTTTAACCTAATGGGCTTACAAACAAATGAAAATAGATAAACCAACAATCCAGCCCAATAAACCTTATAACAAAAGTTTAACTAAATATGAGAAAATAAAATTAAGTGCTGAATTGGACCAAGTAAAATAAAGCCCTCATGCATATCCATTGAGGCTTATTCTTCAAGGTCTTCAAATTGGATTAAGTGTATCATTTTGGGCTCTTCTTCCTTTAGACTTGGGCTTGTCTCAAGTAAAGTGGTCACCATGAGATTTAGAGCCTCTTTAGCCTTTTTAGCTTTTGATCTTGTCATTATTGGGCCTCCAAGACCTTGTATGTCCTCCACGTTTGTTGCTTTGGTCATGTCCCCTCCTAGGTCCTCATCATTCCCTCCTTCTTTAGAAGAATTTGTCCTCAAATTGTAATCGTCTTCTCCTGCATCAAAAAAAGGACAAATCAGCCACATTAAAAGTAGCACTTACACCATACTCACCTGGGAGGTCTATTTTGTAGGCATTATCATTAATTCTGGATAGCACTTGGAAAGGGCCATCTCCTCTTGGTTGAAGCTTAGATTTCCTTTGGGAAGGAAACCTCTCTTTTCGCAAATGAACCCAAACCCAATCACCTGGTTCAAAAACTACCTTCTTCCTTCCTTTATTTGCTTGCTTAGCATAGCTCTCTACCCTTTTCTCAATGTTTGCTTTTACCTTCTCATGCAGTTTTCGCACATATTCAGCCTTACTCTTACCATCTTTATGCTGAAAAACAGAGTCGTTAGGCAAAGGTAGCAAATCAAGAGGAGTGAGAGGGTTAAATCCATAAACAATTTCAAAAGGAGAATAATGAGTAGCACTATGAACCGCCCTATTATATGCAAACTCAACGTGGGGCAAACATTGCTCCCATGACTTGATATTCTGTTTAATCACAGCCCTCAAAAGAGAAGAAAGAGTTCTATTCACTACCTCAGTTTGGCCATCAGTTTGTGGATGACAAGTAGTAGAAAAGAGAAGTTTAGTTCCCAGCTCCACAATGTCCTCCAAAAATGACTTAAGAATTTAGTATCACGATCAGAGACAATGCTTCTTGGAAGCCCATGGAGTCTTACTACTTCCTTGAAGAACAAATCAGCAATATGGATTGCATCGTCAACCTTTTTGCACGGAATGAAATGTGCCATCTTAGAAAACCTGTCCACCACAACAAAAATAGAATCTTTACCATTTTTAGACCGAGGTAGTCCTAACACAAAATCCATAGAAATATCAATCCAAGGGCAATCTGGAATAGGTAAAGGAGTATACAACCCATGAGGCAATAATTTAGATTTAGACTGCTTACATACAATGCATCTTTCACACAATTTATGTACATCACGCTTCATGTGTGGCCAATAAAAATGTTCATGCAGCATGTCTAGAGTCTTTTGGATTCCAAAATGTCCCATTAATCCCCCCGCATGTGCCTCCTTCACAAGTAATTCCCTAATGGACCCTTTAGGAACACACAATCTCTTTTCTTTAAACAAGTAATCATCATGCCTAAAAAATCCATTTTGAGCAGCATCCACACAAGTTTTATAGATTTGTGCAAAGTCTGGATCATGATCATACAATGCCTTAATATGATCAAAACCAATGAACTTAGTTTCAAGAGTAGAGAACAAAGCATACCTTCTTGAAAGTGCATCTGCAACTACATTAGACTTACCTTTCTTGTGCTTGATCACATAGGGAAACTGCTCCAAGAACTCTACCCATTTTGCATGCCTTTTGTTAAGCTTGCCTTGTCCTTTTAAGTACTTTAAGGACTCATGGTCACTGTTGATGACAAACTCTTTGGGCAAGAGATAGTGTTGCCATGTTTGCAAAGCCCTTACCAATGCATACAATTCCTTATCATATGTGGAATAATTAAGAGTAGCCCCATTCAGTTTTTCACTAAAATAAGCTATAGGATGCCCCTCTTGCATCAAAACAGCCCCTATCCCCACATTAGATGCATCACATTCAATCTCAAAAGATTTAGAAAAATTAGGCAATACAAGAATAGGTGCATGAGTTAATTTATCTTTGAGGGCAACAAAGGCTTTCTCTTGTTTTTTCACCCCATTTAAAACCAACATGCCTTTTGATCACTTCATTCAAGGGTGCAGCTATGGTACTGAAATCTTTAACAAATCTCCTATAGAAACTTGCTAAGCCATGAAAGCTTCTCACCTCACTCACATTCTTAGGAGTTGGCCACTCTTGAATAGATTTCACCTTCTCTTGATCAACCTGCACTCCTTGTGAGCTAACAACAAAACCAAGAAAAACAACATGGTCTATACAAAACACACATTTTTCCATGTTAGCATACAATTTCTCTTGCCTTAATGCTTCCACAACATACCTCAAATGCATAAGATGATCATCATAGGATTTGCTATAAATCAGAATATCATCAAAATACACTACAACAAACTTCCCTAAAAATTCCCTTAACACATGATTCATTAATCTCATGAAGGTACTGGGTGCATTAGTTAAACCAAAGGGCATAACCAACCATTCATACAGCCCATATTTAGTTTTAAAAGCTGTTTTCCATTCATCCCCTTCTCTAATCCTAATTTGATGGTATCCACTTTTCAAATCAATTTTAGAAAAGACACAAGCACCATGCAATTCATCCAATAAATCATCCAATCTAGGAATCGGGTACCTATACTTTACCGTGATGTTATTGATGGCTCTACAATCAGTGCACATCCTCCAAGTTCCATCTTTCTTTGGTACTAGAATGACTGGAACTGCACATGGACTAAGGCTTTCCTGTACCCATCCTTTTTGCATCAATTCTGCAACTTGTCTTTGAATCTCCTTGGTATCTTGGGGATTACTCCTATAGGCTGGCCTATTAGGTAATGAAGCTCCTGGAATGAGATCAATTTGATGTTCTATGCCTCTTAAAGGTGGTAGCCCGTGAGGCACTTCTTTGGGAAAAACATCTTTAAATTCCTGCAATAAAGAAGAAATCTCATTTGGAAGAGAGTTAGTAGGACTTGCATCTTTGATATTATTCCTCTCTTTACTCAAAAGTAAAAGCATTGGCTTTTTCAATTGCATAGCCTTTTTCACCTCTTTTTCTTTTATAAACAAATTTGGTGCTTTTCTCTCCTTTTTTTTATCTTTTTCTTGCTCTCTTCCACTCTCTTTCCCCTTTTTTTCTCCACTTTCTTTTCTCTCTTTAAGTTCTTAACATAATCTCCAAGAACACTCAAGAGTACAATCCCAAACTCAAGAATTTGTAATGACACAACACAAATTCTAAATATGTCAAAGAAGGCAAGACAACGAAAACCAAAACAAATTGAAGGAATTATTCAAGGAAGACACTTTGGACCTGATTCAAGAGTAGTAGTGTGTAACTAAGTTTAAATAACAAGTATTTGTATAGCATATATTTTTTTTTCGTTTTTTTTTTTTTGTATTTCTTTTTTTTTTTTCTATAAAACCTGATGCTTCAATAAAAAGGAATTTGTAATTTTGGAATGAAAAATTCAGATTGCAGTAATGCTAGGATCAACTAGGAATGGAATTTCACACCCAGAATTCAGCCAACAAAACGTCCAGGAAGGAACCGATCATTCCTCACGCTACAGAACTCGGATTTAAGCGTTTCCAAGGGCCACTGTAGCTTGCCACGGAACCCCGACACCGAGAGGAACCTCGTAATCAGAGCATAATCTTCAAAAAATCTCTCAAAGCTTTGGTAGAGGAAAGATCTTCTAAATCCTTCTTTCTTGGTTTCCTTGAGGTAATATTGACTTCCTTTGTCTTCCCTTAACTAGTTTAAGCCCTTCTTAGTGTCTCTTGAGTTTTGGATACCATTGTTGGGTGTTTTACATATCCATTGAAAAACCCTTTGAAAATGAGATGTTGTAAAAGTCTCTTTTTTATGAAATTGATGTCATTTCTATGACCCTTGTTAAATCCTAGTCACTTTTGTGTAATCAGAATTTCCAACTGATGACTTTCGATGTGAACTCCCAAAAACACCATTTAGCCCCTTTTTGATTTGAGTGGGTATTTGACCCCAACCGTTAATTTGACATTTTCTTTGGAATCTATACTAAATTATCTTCAATTTGATACGTAGAACTCTGTGTTTGAAAAAGCACGCATTTTGAAGGATCGTGAAACAACACCGCTAGGCTGTAATAGGGAGACCTCCTGCTTAGGTAAGGGGAGTTTATTATATTGGTAATAGTTTAGATACCATAGTTGGGGGCCAGGGAGTCCACTATGACGATAATTGTCTGTCCCTGCTGTGTGCTGGTTTTTCGAGAAAAACTATATTTTTAACTAATGGGATGTGATGTATTTATGATTAATGTGTGTTTATATCCATGTGTGCTCATTTTCAAAAGAAATGATGTTTTTAACTAATGGGATGCGGTGTATTTATTTCTAATGTTGTAGATGATAGTGAAATTGAGATATCATAGAAATGATTAACGATGTTTATGTGATTTATTTAAAATGATAATGCTTATGTGATGTGAATGTTTGGGTTGATGATGTTGAAATGAGATGGGTGTAATATGTATGATGATGATATTAGATGATGTGATGTGGATGTTGATAATTGATGAGAGATAATGTTGATGTGAACAATGTCATTGTGTGGTGTGTACATGTATTGATATCCATGGGGGTGCATGACGGGTTACCCTTGCGAGGAAGGATTTGTTCCTAACCGGGTCATGCATTGATGGTGCCCATGGTTATCATTGTGTGATGTGGATATACATGGATACACATGGGGGGTGTATGACGGGTTACCCTTGCGAAGATGGATTTGTTCCTAGCCAGGTCATACATTGATGATGCCCATGGTTGTAGGCTATGTATGTACATGTGGGGTGTAGTGACCGGTTGGTTACCCTTGCGAGGATGGATTTGTTCCTAGCCACGGTCAGTGCATCGGTGAGCCCACATTGGTGTGTTATGTATGTACACCCCATGCATGACAGGTTACCCTTGCGAGGAATGATTTATTCCTAGCCAGGTCATGCATTGATGATGCCCATGTTTCATACTTCATTTGCGTGGATGGAAATAGAATGAAGGCACTCACGTACTTGTGGGTTTCAGTGGGCTGAGAAGGTAGGTACTAAGGGGTCATCAGGTTTGGAATTCCCTAGCGATGCTGGCTGATCACCGAGGGGCGGAGGGAATGACCAGTGCACGATATGGTGGCCCTGATAAGTGGTGAATTATTTTTCCTGTGAGAGGCTATTTCCAGGATATGGTACCACATTGCATGTTGATAGATGAGCCAGGTGCATACATCATTCTGTGCATGATTGTTTGAGTTGTGAAATGCATTGGATGATTGGTTTGTTGAGTGTGTATTGGAATAATGGATTTTTTGTTAATGATTGTGGTGAGTAAACTTGTTGTTTATGTATAATAAACTCACCCTTGTTTTTGTTGTACTGTGTGGTTGGTACTTGTGATGATCACGAACCTTTGTTCGTGTGAGCAGATGAGCAGCAGTAGGTGACTCTGGAGAATGATTCTTTTGGGTTGGAGCCACCAAGCCGACGTGATGACGTTGGATTTCTTTTTGGAGAAAGAGTTGTGTTTTGTTGATCAACTTCTTCTTAGTTAGATTCGTTGACTCTTTTGTTGGATATGTAAAAATCAAATGAAGTTCTAACACGAGGACGATATGCACTGATTATATATATGTATATATATATATATGTGTGTGTGTGTGTGTGTGTGTGTGTGTGTGCGCATATGTATTTAATTATGTAATTACAATATGTGTATGATAATTGTATTATCGTAAAAAAAAATCACTATCATTTTCATAATCAAATTAATGAAGTTTTTATTAAAATTAAGACATGCAAGTTTAAGAATTAGTGATATCGTAGCAATGAGGCGGGTCTTTACATTGGCAATCCCCAGGTGCTAGACATTGGCCATTCTGATGGTATCTACCATAGAAATCCCATCTTAGAACTTGTTGAACCTGATGAGCTTGGTGCGTTTTCTGTAATCCACCTTGCTGAAATTGTTGAGGAAGTTGGTCTATTTGTTTTGTTATGGCCTCTATTTGCTGAGTCCAGAGTTTATTTTGAGCTAGAATTGCATTCTGAGTATCTAGCTTTGTTATCCCTTTCCTTTGAACAGGAGATCTATCATGGTGAGACTGGTAATCAGTGGCTGCTATGGAGTCAATGATTATAATTGCTTCCTGTGGGCTCTTTGACATCATAGTACCTCCAGCTGAGGCATCAAGAATCACCTTTGTCTGAGGTCTCAAACCACTATAGAAAATATGTAGTTGTGCAACATCACAAAAATTATGGTTTAGGCACCTCCACAGTAAGGATTTGAATCTCTCCCATGTCTCACAGAGAGGTTCATCAAACCCTTGGGAAAAAGTAGCAATTGCTGATTTTGCACTAATGAATTTGGATGGAGGAAAAAAATCTCGCAATGAATTTTCCTCCACTTCTTCCTAAGTGTTTGTACTTTTGTTTAGATGTGATTGGAGCCATGTCTTTTCCTTACCTGTCAAGGAGAATGGAAAAAGTTCTGAGATAGACAGCCTTAGCATCTTCACTAGAAGCTCCCATGGAACTGCACAATTCCATGAAGGTAGACAAATGAGTGTATGGATCTTCATGATCCATTCCAGCAAAAGGATGTGAGCTAATTAGATTGAGCAATGTTGGCTTCAATTTCACAACCTTGTTACTAAAAGGAGGAATGACCATGCTATTGTAATGCTTTGGTCCTTGTTGATAAGCATAGTCACCTAAAGTCCTTCTTAGTGGTCTATTTTCTTTTCCTTCTCTATTAGCCATAATATCAATTACATATGGCTTTTCTGGTGAAGGAGAATCAAATAGAAGAAGATTCACTTGGTGACTTATTGGTTGTTTGTTTCTTTTTCTTTCTGTTCTTCCTCTGCAGTCTTGGTAATTTTTGGATCAAATAACGATTTATCTACAGGAAATTTACCTCTCATAAAGGAAAAAGAACAAACTACAATAACCTATAAGTATCAAGATTAGCGAAAATAAAATATAACAAAAGTGAATTTATACAAAATTAAAATAAAATAAATAACGAAAGTAAGGAAAAAAGTCCTATTCAACTGAAATATTAAATCCGAAAGAATTGAGTGAGTAACTCAAGTCCCCGACAATAGTGCCAAAAACTTGTTAGACTATTGGCAAGCGTACCAATGTCATTGCAGGTTATAGAATTTATAAGAGATTGTCTCCACAGAAACTTGAGCTACTCAGATTTTCAAGATGAAAGTTAACAGTTCAATAGTTATGTACAAGAAATATAATTGAAATTTCATGGGTTTACGGAAATAACGGATTAGTGCGTCAGAAATATGGAAAATTACAAAAACTAGTAAAATGAAACTAATTAATTTAAGAGAACGTAGAATTGGATTTCATCATTATTACCCTTAGTATCCAATTAACATTAACATATATGAATCATTTTCCAACATTACTGATGCACATTAATTCACCTCGAATCAATCCCTCACATCTGAGAATCCTAAGGATATTTACCGAATTTCGATCCCTCGCATATGAAGTAAATAACCCAGCATTACAATCATAATCTCATGCTATTTGCAATAAAAATGTTATGCTCTATTCCTAGCAATGTAACATAAAGAGTAAAATCATTCAGTTCAAATTCTAAGAGCACTTTCCAGTCAAACTTAGAATCCAATTTCATGACACTAGTGATCAAGTAGAATCAAGCATTACAAACAGAATGAAATCACCAATAATGAGTAGAAAAGATTCATACATATAACAAATATCAAAAAAGATAGATAAGGGTACGAAGATTACATAAAATCCTTTGGAGAAACTAGCCGATCATTGTGTAGAGCACAAGATCAACAGAAGACATGACGAAGGGAGTGAATCATGATCTTTTTCAGCAGAGTTTCCTCTCCTTTTCTCACCTTCTTCTGTGCAATTTTATCCTCTGGTTCGTTCCCCCCCTTCAAGCTTCCCTTGCATGGCTTTTTATAGCCAAATGGTCCAAGAGGTGCCAGACCAACTAGCCTAGGTGAGCTGGTTGCTTATTTTTGAAGGAAGGTAGCTCGCCCAAGCGAGTTAATTGCTTCATGGATAGGTAATCTAATTAGCCTAGGCGAGCTGATTGCTAGCCTGGGCAAATTTCCCTTCTAGAATCTTGTAAATTTGACAGTTTTGCCCCGCCATCTTGGATTGGTTTCTTGAATCAACACCTATCAAAATATTAAAATTTCTTGGATGAATCTTCCAAATTTAAACAAAAATATTTATAAATGTATAATATATAAAACAACTAGAATTAGGGGAAGTTTATAAGGAAACTATTGAAATCAAAAGATAAGTGCTAACATTATAATCTCGAAAATAACTAAAATATGACACTTATCATCAGACACAAGGTAGCCTCACCTTACCATCCCTAGACCAATGGACAAGCTGAAGTTTCTAACAGGGAAATCAAGATCATCCTGGAGAAAACAATTGCTCAGTCATGGAAGGATTGGTCTAAAAAATTAGATGAAGCTCTGTGGGCATACAAAACAACATACAAAGCTTTTATAGGACTCACTCCCTTCCAATTGGTCTATAGAAAATCTTGTTACTTACTTGTTGAGTTCAGGCACCAAGCTTATTGGACATTGAAGTTTCTGAATTGTGATATAAATGCAACTGGTGAACACAGGAAGCTCAAACTTCATGAATTGGAAGAATTGAGATTTCAAGCTTATGAGAATTCCAAGCTTTATAAGCAAAGAGTTAAAATTTATCATGATAAAAAATTTTGAAAAGAAATTTTTATCCTAGTCACTAGGTTTTGTTATTTAATTCTAGATTGAGATTATTTCTAGGTAAACTGAAATCTAAGTGGTCTAGACCATTCATCATCAATGAAGTCAATCCACATGGAGCTGTGATATTGGAGGATCCAACCACAAAGAGGACATGGATGGTGAATGGAAGCAAAATCAAACACTACTTGGGAGGGGATGTTGAGAGGCTCACCAGTGTTGTCCGAAGTTTGAGCCATAACAAGAGTGTCCAACTTAAAAGACGTTAAAGAAATGCTCCTAGGAGCCAACCTAGTATATCTGAACATTGTTTTAATCTCTGTTGTTTGAATTTTATGTCCTGTGTTTCTTAATTATATTTCTAAACTTCACTTTTGAGTCTTTTATTGTAAAATTATGCTTGTTAATGAATATGTTTCAATTTTTAGGTTGAGTATAGTTTTAAATGTCTATATTTAGTGTGAAACTGTGTTTTAAATATCCTAGTGTTTGTGTCATGTTTGTACATGTTGCCCATTTCTTTTAATATGTTTGTAATTTTGTATGTTGATGTGAAAAATTGGTTTTAGTGAAACTTAAGTGTTTTTATAAAAGGTTATAGATTTGTAATTTTGAGTTTTGAGTTATGTTGTTGAAACAATTGTAAGTGAATTTTAACATGAATGGAAGCAATAAGGGTGAGATTTGGGAGGAAGGGATTAAATTTAATCTTTTCTACTAAAAAAAAACTCGCTTAAGCGAGTGGACGTCAGTTTTAAAAATAAAATAGAGGGGTGAAATCAAAATTTGATTTCACCCCACTTCAATTCTCTTCCTCTTCTCCAGGTTACATTCACAAAACCCTCACCCTCCTTTTCCCAAAACTCACCCAAGGCATCATCTATTCACGACATTCATCTTCTCTCACACAACACTATCTCATTCAAGTAAGTTTCACATTTCCATCTTTTTTTTTCTTGCAATTTTATTTGTTTGTTTGTGTTTTGTTATTTGTCAATGAGTTTCAAGATAATTGTTGTTTATGCACGAATTGATCAAATGCTCAAAGTTGTGGTTGTTTTGTGTAGTTCCCAGTCCAAGTGTTTGCTAGTAGCATGGCAGGGGAGACTTGAAAAACCATTGCGGGAGAAGGATCTAACATATCTCCACCTACATTTTTTTTTTGATAGACACAGATTTCATAGTGAGGACAACCAACACCATTTTGAGTTGACAAAGATTGGTTCTTCCTCAAGGAAAGAAGAGTCCAACTAGCAAAGGACGATTATCTTAAGTTCATTGATGAGATAACTAGGAGGCACTGGAGACTACTTGCAGAACCAATGCCCAAATATGACCCTGAAGTTGTCTTAGAATTCTATGCTAATGCTTGGCCTACTAAGGAGGGAATTCTTGATAAGCGTTCCAAAGTAAGGGGCCAATGGATCCCATATGACAGAGATGTGATCAACCAATTTTTAGGGAATCCATTGATCTTGGAAGAAGGACATCAATGTGAATACACTTCAAGGAGAGATAGGACTACATGTTTTGATAAAGAGGGAATAGGTCAACTGCTTTGCTTCCCAGGCCATGACTTTGCTAGTAGCATGGCAAGGAAACGCTTACAAATCATAGAACAATTATGACAACTCTTACTCAAATTTTGATGACTACCAAGACATAAATGCTTGGTTTGGATCGTTTCCGGAATTGCAAGCTTCAAGACTCCATGAATGGTGCTTTAAAACTCAAATAGAAAAATGGAGAAGATTAAGGAATGACTAAGAATGACGCCACGATGCACAAATGGAACGATAAGTCGGAGGAGGATTCGCCACAAAGGAAAGCTTCCTTG